>CM067374.1:52438581-52558581 GCA_034401795.1 Chaetoderma sp. LZ-2023a | reverse complement strand
TTCTACATTCCCTAATGATCAACCAAATTTACCCTATGAGGAACGCCAGGCCTTAATTAAATTGTCTAAAAACAGCGAAATTGTCATCAAACCTGCCGATAAAGGGTCGGCGACTGTAATAATGCTTAAAGATAACTATAAACGTGAAGCACAACGACAACTTAGTAACCCAAAGCATTACCAGAAACTAAGCAAACCACTTTGGCAAAATAATTGCAGCAAATTTAATGAGATTCTTCAAAAATTGCTCGATAGCAAGAAGATCACCGAAAAGCAACATAAGTATCTCTTTGCTAAACTTGAGTCAAAACCACGGACTTTCTATCTTTTGCCAAAAATTCATAAACCCATAGATTCGTGGTTGGACCCAATGTCACCGCCCGGGCGACCTATAATCTCTGATTGTGGCTCAGAATCCTACAGAATCAGTGAATACATCGATTACCATCTACAGCCAATAGCAAATAGACACCCCAGCTTCTTGAAAAACACAGAAGACTTCTTATCACAGGTCTCTGAGACCTGGATACCTCCAAATTCATTCTTGGTCACGCTTGACATCGATGCTATGTATACAAACATTGACATCGAGAAGGGTATAAATTCTATCCGTAGAGCATTCGTGAACTCAGTGTTGCCCACAGCATCTGATTTTTGGGGGTCCCAAGGACCCCACACTCTCAGATTTGGGGGTCCCACTGTAAAATCTGGGGGTCCCATGGGGTCCTCATCTAAAATATGGGGGTCCCATGTTTTTTTCTTAAAATAAACACAACACATTGATCTAATTATAAAGCACTTTATTAAACATGTTGAAAGCACTAGTTATGACATTGTAAATACTGTTAATGTATATATATAGAGAATATTAACTATGCATAGTTTATTAACCTTTAGCACTTAACACTTTTGGCCACCATTGTAGATCACCAAAATACCCATTTTTGAAAGTTTAACACTTGAATGACTGGCTCTAAACAGCGCCAATCATTCCAGTGGTAAATTTTCAGAAATACTGGGACAAGTTTGCTCAAGGACGACTTGACCTACTTCGGTATAATGCGGGCGTATTTTTTATAATGTAACTGGAATGACTAAATATAGTGGAATACATAGGCTAACATAGGCTAAGATCAGACAAAACAATAATTTATCAAAAATAATCTGTATAAATCAGATTAAACTGCGTAATTAGTGAAAATATATCAGCCGGATATGTCTAATTCATAGGGAGTAACTATGTAACGCGATTGCTGATTGGCTGAAGCATAGATAACGCATTAGCGTGTATCCAATAAGGACTCTTGTATCGGGGAGCTTTGAGCTATACGCTGTTTGGAAAAAATCAATATTTTAACGTACGCCTACCTGTAGATCGACGATGTCGTTGAACATCGCTGCTGGGATGAGCTTTTTACTCATCATATATACCGTCCTGATCTGGGCCTCATGGCTCTTCTTGTCCCGGCATAACTGACGATCGAACTCTTCATTTGATGCGGCCACTGATTTTTCTAATCGAATCCGTAGTACGGAAGCAGTCTCTGCCTCCTTGTGGTCTTGCGATGCAATATGTCGGTCTAACGCGGATTTCTGATAATTTGTACTACCGCTTACGAAATTATTAGCCTTCTTCGCACTGCTACAAAATGTACACTTCATTTTACCATCCAGAACCTCAAGTCATTTACTATACGACGGTGTTTTTAACCAAACGTCACTGAATTTCCTAGACTTCACTTGCTTTACTTTAACCACATTTTCACAAATTTTCGCACTGGTGTCGCAAGACTCGCTACAAGTTTTGCTACACTTTGCCATACTTTCATCGTTATCATCACTATCAGCCCATGTAGAATCTAGAGGTCGCTTAACGCCAAACTGAAACAGGCTTCGTTGCATTTTGACTAATTTAATGAAGTCAAGATTGCTCTCGTATATATACACAGATAAATCAAGTCTAATACTCGGCATGATTTGCTCAATTATTGTCTTAAATTCAAAGAGAATGACTAAGCGGACAGATTCTATTCATATCAATTTAGTTGAGAAATTGGGAAAACCTAACGATCGAGTATTGTTAAACATTATAAACACTAATCCATCAGTCAATCAATCAGCCGCTATTGCTAAATAAAAGACGGCTTATAGCGCGCAGTGATACCGTTATTCAAACAGCAATACAAAGACACCGCCGCTAATCCGTCAAATGACCATTCAAATGTTAAAGATATCACAATATTTTCCATATATTCCTTCATCCATTTAGATATTTTGATAATTAAATAGAAAAAAATATTTTGCCTGTAAGTTAGGCAAGTAGGCATGCACAAATTAATTTCAAAATATTCAGCAGATTAGTGATAACAACTTTGTGATCTGTCCTATGTTCTGAGCTGTGAAAGGGTTAAGACGCCCAAACACGCGTGTATACGCTTGATCAGTTGTATTGGATTTCTCAAGCGTGAGTTCTTCTAGAGGGAGATTCCGCTGTTATCCAATCAAATACTGACACGTCACACTGACGTTTAGCACAACAGACAGAAACATGGCGGGTATTTTTGCAATTTGTAGGCCAAACAAGGCGACTAACATCGGGCATGTAAACTCATTATTTAAAAAAATTAGAGCAAATGGAATACTAAGGATGATTTGGGGATTGTGTTTACAATTAAATATGGTAGTTGAATCTGATTTATGGGCATTAACAACTTTGGGTTGTGCAAGAAAACATACAACAAATAATAGTCTTAAACAACGCAGTAAGTTCGTTTTTATTGAACACACAATACATTAGGTATATTTTTTAAAGCAAAAACATGCACAAATAAATATACACACACGATAATATAATCGCTAATTAAGCACACGCAAAGTTACCAGTTTCCGTTACTCTTTTTCACTGCGTCCCTTGTGCGTCCTCAGGGACGCAGAGGGTTAATTTGTATGCGTCCCTCTGCCATTTTTATGCGTATATACGCGCAAAAGGACGCATATGGGCAACTCTGCGTGAACTACCCAGACACCAACAGGCCAGACAGAGAAGTAATAGCTCTATTAGAGCTGAGTCTGAAAGGCAATGATTTTGAATTCGATGGCGAAATTTACCAACAAATTTGCGGCTGCGCGATGGGCAAGCGCTTTAGCCCATGTTTTGCCAATATTTACGTAGCAGAGTGGGAGGAGGAAGCGTTAGAAAAGTGTCCAAAACATCCCCTCATTTATCGCAGGTACCTTGATGACATTTTCATGATTTGGCAACACACAAAGGCAGAGTTTGATGAATTTTTCGAAATTCTGAACAATCACGATCCGAATATCAAATTAAAAGCAACCATTGACGAGATGTCCGTAGATTTCCTGGATGTAACTGTATATAAAGGTCTAAAGTATGAAACAACTGGCTACTTAGACTACAAAGTGTATTTCAAACCAACCGATTCGCATCAGCTATTGCACAAAAAATCTTTCCATCCACCACATACTTTTAAAGGAATAGTTAAATCACAAATAATCCGTTTTCACAGGAATTCTAGTGATAGAAAAAATTTTGAAGAAGCGTGCTCTACCCTATTCAAAGCCCTCAAACCACGAGGTTACTCCTCACGATTCTTGCGCAAAATCAAATCTGAAACATTAGACGGCTTGGAATCCATTCCAGATAATGCCTCAAATCGTCAGCCTACCAAAATTTCTCACAATCGTCCTATTATAGGTGTAGGCGAATCTCGCAAATGCGGAAAGAAAAGGTGCAAGTTAGATGAATTTCTCCCAAACCAGAATACTTTCACGAGCTTTCAGAACAAAAGCAAGTTCCAACTTCAGTCTAATCTAGATTGTGACTCTGAAAATGTTATTTATCTAATTTCATGCAAATTGTGCCAAAAACAGTATGTCGGCGAAACCAAATGTCCATTAAGATGGCGGGCAACTCGACACCTCTCAGATATTAGGCTAGAGGAAGACACAAATGTTTCCGAACATTTTAATCTTCCTGACCATTTAGTCCTTCGTGACTTTGAAATTATGCCGATTGAACAGCCACCCCTTTCAGATACGGCAGAAGAAACTGATAAACAAAGAAAACTTCGAGAATCGTTTTGGATTAAAGAACTCGAAACACAGTGGCCAAGGGGAATAAACTCGGACCCAGGCTTATCTGATCAACGTGACAAAATTCCATTCATTCTGACCTATAATCGGAAAAACGTTGAAATTTCCAAAATTTTGAAAGATGAGTATCAAAACCTACAGGAGAAACTGAAACAACCCTTTAACAAGCGACCAGTAATTGCGTTCAAGAAAAATCCGAATCTACGTGACATCTTGGTAAAAGCAAAACTCAAATAGCTATCCATAATATCCATCTCAATCATTCAACATTAACCCTTGCATGATGGTCAGCCAAAAACGGTCAATTTAGTGATCTTGGGCAATGTCGATTTGCCGGCGGGGTTTGAGTATTTTTGAAAATTTACCACTGTAATGACTGGCTCGGGAACCGAGACAGTCGTTCCAGTGGTATATTCTCGGGAATGACCTTGTCTGTGCCTGCAAATGTACATTAAATAAGTAAGCGCATATTTGGATTTTACTGAACAAATTTAACCAGTAAAAGGTTAACATTAATGCCATATGGCTTTCCTCAAACAAAATGACAAATCTCAGGCAGTAGGATAAACCAAAATATCTTAAATTTTTGAATTTTTTCAATTATTGAAGATTCTGAGCCAGTGCGTTGACAATATTGACTACTACTACTACTACTACTACTACTACTACTACTACTACTACTACTACTACTACTACTACTACTACGAGTACTACGAGTACTACAACAACAACAACAACAACATCAACCACTACCACTACCACTACTACTACTACTACTACTACTACTACTACTACTACTACTACTACTACTACTACTACGAGTACTACCACTACTACTACTACTATTACTACTACTACTACTACTACTACTACTACTACTACTACTACGAGTACTACTACTACTACTACTACTACTACTACTACTACTACTACTACTACTACTACTACTACTACTACTACTACTACGAGTACTACAACAACAACAACAACAACATCAACCACTACCACTACCACTACTACTACTACTACTACTACTACTACTACTACTACTACTACTACTACTACTACTACTACTACGAGTACTACAACAACAACAACAACAACAACAACAGCAGCAACCACTACCACTACTACTACTACTACTACCACTACTACTACTACTACTACTACTACTACTACTACTACTACTACTACGAGTACTACAACCTACGAGTACTACAACAACAGCAACAACAACAACAACAACAACAACAACAATAACAGCAACAACAACAACAACAGCAACCACTACCACTACTACTACTACTACTACTACTACTACTACTACTACTACTACTACTACTACTACTACTACTACTACTACTACGAGTACTACAACAACAACAACAACAACAACAACAACAACAACAACAACAACAACAGCAGCAACCAGTACTACTACTACTACTACTACTACTACTACTACTACTACGAGTACTACAACAACAACAACAAAACAGATCTTCCGCTGACATCTTATTATACTACATGTACCACAGAGGGAAAGGGTTAATGGTAGCAGATCTGGTCCACGGACTGGCGCTTCTCAGAAATCCCCCAAGAGCAGTCAACCATCGGGTCTCAAGACCCCATCCCCAACAGGGAAACTGCCACAGCCCAGCTTCTCTCCAACTCCAGGTCCAAGTAATGCACCGGAGGTGCGTCCTGTTAAATTTGCAAATAGACCCCAACAACCCACCATGTTGGAGAGAAACATTTTTTGGAAATTTCGTCATGAAATCGAAAACAAAATTGACTGGCGACTACCTGTTCTCACGAACAAAGTACTCATCTTTGGAGCTTCGAACCTGAGTCGCATTAATGTTGAGCCCCACCCTGAAACGCAAGTTGCCTGCTACCCAGGAGCTAAATTGTGTCATGCTAGAGGACTAATTCAAAAGTACACTGGATCATTTAAACCAGAGAAAATAGTGATCAACATTGGCATTAATGATATGAATGAACCCATCTCTAGTTCAAAACATAGATTAATGCTGCTTCTCAGTGCGATTAAGTCCAAATTCCCAAAGACTGCGATTTACTTCGCAAAACTTAACTATTCAAGTCGGTTGACAGCTCAGCAGAAGTTGGCGATTCAGTCCATCAATTCGACGGCTGAATCATCAAAATCTGTGACTGTCATTCCTGCTCTTAGACTCTCCGAATTTAATGTTGTTAAGGATAACATTCATTGGACTGAGAAGACAGCTAACTCGATGTATTCTGCCTGGCTTAAATTCCTAAATTTAAACTAGACAAGGGCCAGGGTAACATCCGCCCGGAAACAGGACTGGGCAGTAATATTGTCAATTTAACTGGCTCCCCATTATGTGAAGCAGAGCAGTCACTGCTCAATTTTGGTCTTACATTTGTCCCAACACCAAAACCTAAAACAGGTTTGGATGCTCTTTTAGATAATGGCTGTATGGAAACATCTGAATTTAGTCACCGTATTAAGTTAGCAGACTTCTTTCGTAACTCTAATAGTAACATTCCACCATTCATTGAAAAAACTGGCTGGGCACCAAACGTAAAAATCCTGGACCCAGCGATCGGTGAAAGCATAGAACTCTTTTCAGAACGTGTTAAAAATTCTACATTCCCTAATGATCAACCAAATTTACCCTATGAGGAACGCCAGGCCTTAATTAAATTGTCTAAAAACAGCGAAATTGTCATCAAACCTGCCGATAAAGGGTCGGCGACTGTAATAATGCTTAAAGATAACTATAAACGTGAAGCACAACGACAACTTAGTAACCCAAAGCATTACCAGAAACTAAGCAAACCACTTTGGCAAAATAATTGCAGCAAATTTAATGAGATTCTTCAAAAATTGCTCGATAGCAAGAAGATCACCGAAAAGCAACATAAGTATCTCTTTGCTAAACTTGAGTCAAAACCACGGACTTTCTATCTTTTGCCAAAAATTCATAAACCCATAGATTCGTGGTTGGACCCAATGTCACCGCCCGGGCGACCTATAATCTCTGATTGTGGCTCAGAATCCTACAGAATCAGTGAATACATCGATTACCATCTACAGCCAATAGCAAATAGACACCCCAGCTTCTTGAAAAACACACAAGACTTCTTATCACAGGTCTCTGAGACCTGGATACCTCCAAATTCATTCTTGGTCACGCTTGACATCGATGCTATGTATACAAACATTGACATCGAGAAGGGTATAAATTCTATCCGTAGAGCATTCGTGAACTACCCAGACACCAACAGGCCAGACAGAGAAGTAATAGCTCTATTAGAGCTGAGTCTGAAAGGCAATGATTTTGAATTCGATGGCGAAATTTACCAACAAATTTGCGGCTGCGCGATGGGCAAGCGCTTTAGCCCATGTTTTGCCAATATTTACGTAGCAGAGTGGGAGGAGGAAGCGTTAGAAAAGTGTCCAAAACATCCCCTCATTTATCGCAGGTACCTTGATGACATTTTCATGATTTGGCAACACACAAAGGCAGAGTTTGATGAATTTTTCGAAATTCTGAACAATCACGATCCGAATATCAAATTAAAAGCAACCATTGACGAGATGTCCGTAGATTTCCTGGATGTAACTGTATATAAAGGTCTAAAGTATGAAACAACTGGCTACTTAGACTACAAAGTGTATTTCAAACCAACCGATTCGCATCAGCTATTGCACAAAAAATCTTTCCATCCACCACATACTTTTAAAGGAATAGTTAAATCACAAATAATCCGTTTTCACAGGAATTCTAGTGATAGAAAAAATTTTGAAGAAGCGTGCTCTACCCTATTCAAAGCCCTCAAACCACGAGGTTACTCCTCACGATTCTTGCGCAAAATCAAATCTGAAACATTAGACGGCTTGGAATCCATTCCAGATAATGCCTCAAATCGTCGGCCTACCAAAATTTCTCACAATCGTCCTATTATAGGTGTAGGCGAATCTCGCAAATGCGGAAAGAAAAGGTGCAAGTTAGATGAATTTCTCCCAAACCAGAATACTTTCACGAGCTTTCAGAACAAAAGCAAGTTCCAACTTCAGTCTAATCTAGATTGTGACTCTGAAAATGTTATTTATCTAATTTCATGCAAATTGTGCCAAAAACAGTATGTCGGCGAAACCAAATGTCCATTAAGATGGCGGGCAACTCGACACCTCTCAGATATTAGGCTAGAGGAAGACACACATGTTTCCGAACATTTTAATCTTCCTGACCATTTAGTCCTTCGTGACTTTGAAATTATGCCGATTGAACAGCCACCCCTTTCAGATACGGCAGAAGAAACTGATAAACAAAGAAAACTTCGAGAATCGTTTTGGATTAAAGAACTCGAAACACAGTGGCCAAGGGGAATAAACTCGGACCCTGGCTTATCTGATCAACGTGACAAAATTCCATTCATTCTGACCTATAATCGGAAAAACGTTGAAATTTCCAAGATTTTGAAAGATGAGTATCAAAACCTACAGGAGAAACTGAAACAACCCTTTAACAAGCGACCAGTAATTGCGTTCAAGAAAAATCTGAATCTACGTGACATCTTGGTAAAAGCAAAACTCAAATAGCTATCCATAATATCCATCTCAATCATTCAACATTAACCCTTGCATGATGGTCAGCCAAAAACGGTCAATTTAGTGATCTTGGGCAATGTCCATTTGCCGGCGGGGATTGGAGTATTTTTGAAAATTTACCACTGTAATGACTGGCTCGGGAACCGAGACAGTCGTTCCAGTGGTGTATTCTCGGGAATGACCTTGTCTGTGCCTGCAAATGTACATTAAATAAGTAAGCGCATATTTGGATTTTACTGAACAAATTTAACCAGTAAAAGGTTAACATTAATGCCATATGGCTTTCCTCAAACAAAATGACAAATCTCAGGCAGTAGGATAAACCAAAATATCTTAAATTTTTGAATTTTTTCAATTATTGAAGATTCTGAGCCAGTGCGTTGACAATATTGACTACTACTACTACTACTACTACTACTACTACTACTACTACTACTACTACTACTACTACTACTACTACTACGAGTACTACAACAACAACAACAACAACAACATCAACCACTACCACTACCACTACTACTACTACTACTACTACTACTACTACTACTACTACTACTACTAGTACTACCACTACTACTACTACTATTACTACTACTACTACTACTACTACTACTACTACTACTACTACTACTACTACTACTACTACGAGTACTACTACTACTACTACTACTACTACTACTACTACTACTACTACTACTACTACTACTACTACTACTACTACTACTACTACTACTACTACTACTACTACTACGAGTACTACAACAACAACAACAACAACAACAACAGCAGCAACCACTACCACTACCACTACTACTACTACTACTACTACCACTACTACTACTACTACTACTACTACTACTACTACTACTACTACTACTACTACTACTACTACTACTACTACTACTACGAGTACTACAACAACAACAACAACAACAACAACAGCAGCAACCACTACCACTACCACTACTACTACTACTACTACTACCACTACTACTACTACTACTACTACTACTACTACTACTACTACTACTACTACTACTACTACTACTACGAGTACTACAACCTACGAGTACTACAACAGCAACAACAACAACAACAACAACAACAATAACAGCAACAACAACAACAACAGCAACCACTACCACTACTACTACTACTACTACTACTACTACTACTACTACTACTACTACTACTACTACTACGAGTACTACAACAACAACAACAACAACAACAACAGCAGCAACCAGTACTACTACTACTACTACTACTACTACTACTACGAGTACTACAACAACAACAACAAAACAGATCTTCCGCTGACATCTTATTATACTACATGTACCACAGAAGGAAAGGGTTAATGGTAGCAGATCTGGTCCACGGACTGGCGCTTCTCAGAAATCCCCCAAGAGCAGTCAACCATCGGGTCTCAAGACCCCATCCCCAACAGGGAAACTGCCACAGCCCAGCTTCTCTCCAACTCCAGGTCCAAGTAATGCACCGGAGGTGCGTCCTGTTAAATTTGCAAATAGACCCCAACAACCCACCATGTTGGAGAGAAACATTTTTTTTGGAAATTTCGTCATGAAATCGAAAACAAAATTGACTGGCGACTATCTGTTCTCACGAACAAAGTACTCATCTTTGGAGCTTCGAACCTGAGTCGCATTAATGTTGAGCCCCACCCTGAAACGCAAGTTGCCTGCTACCCAGGAGCTAAATTGTGTCATGCTAGAGGACTAATTCAAAAGTACACTGGATTATTTAAACCAGAGAAAATAGTGATCAACATTGGCATTAATGATATGAATGAACCCATCTCTAGTTCAAAACATAGATTAATGCTGCTTCTCAGTGCGATTAAGTCCAAATTCCCAAAGACTGCGATTTACTTCGCAAAACTTAACTATTCAAGTCGGTTGACAGCTCAGCAGAAGTTGGCGATTCAGTCCATCAATTCGACGGCTGAATCATCAAAATCTGTGACTGTCATTCCTGCTCTTAGACTCTCCGAATTTAATGTTGTTAAGGATAACATTCATTGGACTGAGAAGACAGCTAACTCGATGTATTCTGCCTGGCTTAAATTCCTAAATTTAAACTAGACAAGGGCCAGGGTAACATCCGCCCGGAAACAGGACTGGGCAGTAATATTGTCAATTTAACTGGCTCCCCATTATGTGAAGCAGAGCAGTCACTGCTCAATTTTGGTCTTACATTTGTCCCAACACCAAAACCTAAAACAGGTTTGGATGCTCTTTTAGATAATGGCTGTATGGAAACATCTGAATTTAGTCACCGTATTAAGTTAGCAGACTTCTTTCGTAACTCTAATAGTAACATTCCACCATTCATTGAAAAAACTGGCTGGGCACCAAACGTAAAAATCCTGGACCCAGCGATCGGTGAAAGCATAGAACTCTTTTCAGAACGTGTTAAAAATTCTACATTCCCTAATGATCAACCAAATTTACCCTATGAGGAACGCCAGGCCTTAATTAAATTGTCTAAAAACAGCGAAATTGTCATCAAACCTGCCGATAAAGGGTCGGCGACTGTAATAATGCTTAAAGATAACTATAAACGTGAAGCACAACGACAACTTAGTAACCCAAAGCATTACCAGAAACTAAGCAAACCACTTTGGCAAAATAATTGCAGCAAATTTAATGAGATTCTTCAAAAATTGCTCGATAGCAAGAAGATCACCGAAAAGCAACATAAGTATCTCTTTGCTAAACTTGAGTCAAAACCACGGACTTTCTATCTTTTGCCAAAAATTCATAAACCCATAGATTCGTGGTTGGACCCAATGTCACCGCCCGGGCGACCTATAATCTCTGATTGTGGCTCAGAATCCTACAGAATCAGTGAATACATCGATTACCATCTACAGCCAATAGCAAATAGACACCCCAGCTTCTTGAAAAACACAGAAGACTTCTTATCACAGGTCTCTGAGACCTGGATACCTCCAAATTCATTCTTGGTCACGCTTGACATCGATGCTATGTATACAAACATTGACATCGAGAAGGGTATAAATTCTATCCGTAGAGCATTCGTGAACTACCCAGACACCAACAGGCCAGACAGAGAAGTAATAGCTCTATTAGAGCTGAGTCTGAAAGGCAATGATTTTGAATTCGATGGCGAAATTTACCAACAAATTTGCGGCTGCGCGATGGGCAAGCGCTTTAGCCCATGTTTTGCCAATATTTACGTAGCAGAGTGGGAGGAGGAAGCGTTAGAAAAGTGTCCAAAACATCCCCTCATTTATCGCAGGTACCTTGATGACATTTTCATGATTTGGCAACACACAAAGGCAGAGTTTGATGAATTTTTTGAAATTCTGAACAATCACGATCCGAATATCAAATTAAAAGCAACCATTGACGAGATGTCCGTAGATTTCCTGGATGTAACTGTATATAAAGGTCTAAAGTATGAAACAACTGGCTACTTAGACTACAAAGTGTATTTCAAACCAACCGATTCGCATCAGCTATTGCACAAAAAATCTTTCCATCCACCACATACTTTTAAAGGAATAGTTAAATCACAAATAATCCGTTTTCACAGGAATTCTAGTGATAGAAAAAATTTTGAAGAAGCGTGCTCTACCCTATTCAAAGCCCTCAAACCACGAGGTTACTCCTCACGATTCTTGCGCAAAATCAAATCTGAAACATTAGACGGCTTGGAATCCATTCCAGATAATGCCTCAAATCGTCGGCCTACCAAAATTTCTCACAATCGTCCTATTATAGGTGTAGGCGAATCTCGCAAATGCGGAAAGAAAAGGTGCAAGTTAGATGAATTTCTCCCAAACCAGAATACTTTCACGAGCTTTCAGAACAAAAGCAAGTTCCAACTTCAGTCTAATCTAGATTGTGACTCTGAAAATGTTATTTATCTAATTTCATGCAAATTGTGCCAAAAACAGTATGTCGGCGAAACCAAATGTCCATTAAGATGGCGGGCAACTCGACACCTCTCAGATATTAGGCTAGAGGAAGACACAAATGTTTCCGAACATTTTAATCTTCCTGACCATTTAGTCCTTCGTGACTTTGAAATTATGCCGATTGAACAGCCACCCCTTTCAGATACGGCAGAAGAAACTGATAAACAAAGAAAACTTCGAGAATCGTTTTGGATTAAAGAACTCGAAACACAGTGGCCAAGGGGAATAAACTCGGACCCAGGCTTATCTGATCAACGTGACAAAATTCCATTCATTCTGACCTATAATCGGAAAAACGTTGAAATTTCCAAAATTTTGAAAGATGAGTATCAAAACCTACAGGAGAAACTGAAACAACCCTTTAACAAGCGTCCAGTAATTGCGTTCAAGAAAAATCCGAATCTACGTGACATCTTGGTAAAAGCAAAACTCAAATAGCTATCCATAATATCCATCTCAATCATTCAACATTAACCCTTGCATGATGGTCAGCCAAAAACGGTCAATTTAGTGATCTTGGGCAATGTCGATTTGCCGGCGGGGTTTGAGTATTTTTGAAAATTTACCACTGTAATGACTGGCTCGGGAACCGAGACAGTCGTTCCAGTGGTATATTCTCGGGAATGACCTTGTCTGTGCCTGCAAATGTACATTAAATAAGTAAGCGCATATTTGGATTTTACTGAACAAATTTAACCAGTAAAGGGTTAACATTAATGCCATATGGCTTTCCTCAAACAAAATGACAAATCTCAGGCAGTAAGATAAACCAAAATATCTTAAATTTTTGAATTTTTTCAATTATTGAAGATTCTGAGCCCGTGCGTTGACAATATTGACTACTACTACTACTACTACTACTACTACTACTACTACTACTACTACGAGTACTACAACAACAACAACAACAACAACAACAACATCAACCACTACCACTACCACTACTACAACTACTACTACTACTACTACTACTACTACTACTACTACTACGAGTACTACAACAACAACAACAACAACAACAACAGCAGCAACCACTACCACTACTACTACTACTACTACTACTACTACTACTACTACTACTACTACTACTACTACTACTACTACTACTACTACGAGTACTACAACAACAACAACAACAACAACTACGAGTACTACAACAGCAACAACAACAATAACAGCAACAACAACAGCAACCACTACCACTACTACTACTACTACTACTACTACTACTACTACTACTACTACTACTACTACTACTACTACTACGAGTACTACAACAACAACAACAACAACAACAACAACAACAACAACAACAACAACAGCAGCAACCAGTACTACTACTACTACTACTACTACTACTACTACTACTACTACTACTACGAGTACTACAACAACAACAACAACAACAACAAAACAGATCTTCCGCTGACATCTTATTATAGTACATGTACTAAGCACCCGTCACCATTTAGCTGAATGCTGGACTCAAACATTCAGCAGCTTTTTATGTTAAGCTCACTGAAATCTGTTTATTACTGATATCTAGAAGATTAAGTAATGATTGTCTGTATAGTTGACCGAGACATTAGGGTTCCAAATAAGATCCACGCTTCGAGTTTGTTGGTGAGAAAATAGAAGTCTTTAAATGTTTAGTATCATGAAATTAACCAGAGGATAAGTCAGAGCTAACAAGAGCAGTCAGAGATTGCAGACCATCCTCCTCACAGTTTTGCAGATCATCGCCCTCACAGTTTTGTCACATTTTAAAAAGTTTTCGGATTTGCTACATTTTTTTAATTTTCCATATTTTTAGGTTGATAAATAAAGTTGTGGTATTATGATTTGCTCGTTTTTTTTAATTTTCCAGATTTTGTAGGTTCATAAATAAAGTTGTGGAATTTTGTGTATGGTCACCCACTTTCTTGTGTTAAGATTTGAGCCAAATCAGACCAGAAGTTTCCACGATATCCATAAATCCAGAGTTTGATCTGGTCCTGATCATGGCTAAAGTCTAGTTTACAGTAAGTTCCTTTGCTGTGTTAAAATTCGGACCAAATCGGATCAGAAGTTTTTTTAGATACAACTCCGGACACACGCAAGCACACCTGCATGCATGCACGCACGAACATACACCCACACGCATATGAATGCAAAACTATCTTCCCCTTACAGGGCTAGTTTAGAAATTAATTTTTGGTTATGAATAGCTGAACCAGTAGAGTTGAACAACAAGATTTTGCTTCCCTGCGCTCAATGAGCCATGATACAAAGGTTAAAGAATACAGAACATAGGCTTGCTGGTGGGGCTGGGGGTCTCAAAGAGTCTGCATGTTTTGGGGGATGAAAAGGTGAATGATGATCTATGATCTGTGATTTAGTTTTCTAAGCTGCAGGTGTAAGGTTTTCTTATCCCTTTAAAGGTCAGCAGGCTAAAATCTACTTCTGCAGTTGGCTTGATAACCCAGGCAGTCATTCCAGTGGTAAATTTTCAAAAATAGTTTCTTTAGCCTGCAAATGGACAGTAGCTGAGTAAATTGTGTAGATCTTGAGCTTCTTGACCATTAAATTGTTAATCTATTTACTGTGTCAATCAAATGTCAGATTTCTATGAGAGCAGGGCCTCACTCTGAAAGGAAACCATTTGAAAGCGCTCTACAAATTCACAGGATGAAAAAAGCCTTTCCTTTCAGACTGGGAGTTTTTGTGGGAGCGCCTTTCTGTTTCACAACTCATGTTTGGACGTGACTCGAGAAAATAAAAATTATTTATTAACTAATGACATATTTACCTATGAGGCAATGTTCACATGTCATAGGCATATGTAGCATATGCCTATGATATGTGAACATTGCCTCATAGGTAAATAAGCATGTCGCGCAAAGGATGCTGGGATGGAAAGCAGTTTCTAAAAAAACATTTTATTTCGAAATAGACTAGTACAGATAGAAAGCGCTCTAACAGCATGCCTAGAGCGCCTTCTTACGTCTTTTTCATACACATCTTTCTAAATTTACCGCGATTAAAGGAAGAGTAGCGCTTATTTTGAAAAGAATTTTGCTGAAAGCTGTTGCTGTCTTAGACAGCTTGCCATAACGCTCTATTCTAAGATGAATTCTTCATATTTCGGCAGTCAAAAAGGCTGATGTCTCTCTCAGCAAACGACTTCGCACAAACAGTGGCATTTAAAAAACCCTACACAGTTTTAACAAGAACTGAATGCTGCAAACCTGACAATTTGCTGGCAGTAGAAGCTTTAAAGGATCACTTTCTGTAAATCTGACATCATTCACAGTCATTGCCTCTAGGGCAGACATTCGCTCCAACAGGATGCACCTCTTAGAACAAGCAGGAATAATTTGTCACACATAAAACGTGAGCTTCAGATTGCGTAATAGACTTAGTGGTAGGGGGTGGGGGAAGAGGGGGAAATGGACTTTCTATACACATCATTTCACGGTGAATTGAGCAGAAGGATTACTGATCCTTCCAACTGAGGACAATGCTGGATTAACCCTTTAACTCTCAGATTTGTTCAAGAAAATTTAAATTTTCTCATAGATAAATGGCCATTTGCAGACCAAGGGAAGACTATTTTTGAAAATTTACCACTGGAAGAACTGGCTCATAAATTTTCAAAAATAGTCTTCTCTTGGTCTGCAAATGGACATTTCACATTGTGGCTGATATGAGTGTTAAATGGTTAGCGCTTTTCTGGTGAAGCTGGCCAAAACCTGCCTCTGCAGTAGTCTTAAAGAATGTCCACTTGGAGGCAAGGGAAGATGATATTTGAAATTTTACAACTTGAATGACTGATAACCGAGCCAGTGATTCCAGTTGTAAATTTTCAAAAAATCGATGCAAATAAACAAATCAGTGAACAAATATTTTGATATTCATGAGTAAATTTAGCCATTAAATTGTTAACTAACATATTTAATTCTGAATTTATTTGATGAAACAAATAGGTTATAATTGAACTAAATATATAATCTACCGACAATGTTGAATGCTTCACTGATTTTCCATGAAATTGTTGGAATCTCCGCCCGATTTTAAATTAAAATTGAGCATAGCATTAAGTATTGAGTATGGCATATGTCGTATAGGGTAGAAAGGCCCAATTGGGCATCATTTTATGCTGAACTTTGTCTCTACCAAGGGTTTAAAGGCATTGTTATTTAACCCCCTCACACTCTGATGTCAATATTCTATCTTTTACTGTCACAGTGTCAATATCAAAGAAACTGGTGTACATTTTTCAACAATTTTGCTGGAAGATGTTGCTGTCTACGACAGCACCATCTCCCACCAAATTTGTTGAAAAATGAACACCGGTTCATCTTTTAATTTAATTTGAAAATTTAAATTTTTTACATCAGAGTGGTAAGAGTTAACCCTTGCAATGCCAGTGTCTCAACTTCAAGATAACTATACAGGACGTTAACACTTGAATTTTTAGCTGTGGGTGGGTAGCAACTCAATAAATCACAATGTTTCTGTCAGTTACAAAAGCTTATTCCGGGCTGTAGCTTTTATAGTTTTTTATATACGGTAAGCAAGCTTTGGTGGAAAAGTTGCCCATGGGGTCTTAAAGATATGTGATAAATTTTGGTCAAAAGGTCAAAGGTCAAGGCCACAGTGACCATATTAAAAAATTAAAAATCATTATTTTGGAAACTAATTAATGAATAACTCTGGTTGTACTGGAGTTATCTTGACAAAACTTAGGTGGGAGTTTGTACGTAGAGTCCCGAAAAAGTGTGATAAATTAGTTGTCAATGGTCAAGGCTGTGGTGACCAGATTAAGTAAATATAATTATTTTGAAAGCTAATTTGTCAATAATTCTAACTATTGGAAATATCTTGACCAGACTTGGGTAGAAGCTTGCTCGTGTGGTTTCAAACAAGTGGGGTCAAAAGGTCAAATATCAAGGTTACAGTGACATAATTAAAGATTGTTCATATTACTAATGACGCGAGTATTGCATGAAGTTGTGCTTGTCTACATACGTATAGCAGTCATTGGATGCGGTAGACAAGTCTTCCACTGTTCATGAGTATAGCAGCTCAATTAAATGCAATGTCCCTTCCTTATTTAGTTCCTCAGTCAGTCATAAAAAGCTTTTTCCAGGCTGTCGTTTCAAGAGTTTTTCATATAGAGTAATCAAACTTGGGGTATGCATGCATTGTAGGTTTAACATATTTTCACTCTTCACCTGTGACTATTGTATTGGCCTTGTTTTAAATTATTTCAACTGGAACATGTGGCATAGGTATTAACAGCTCCATGTCAAACAAGTCAAAATATTCAACTGAATCATCATACGGAATTTATCGTCTCTCATCTGTATCGAGTAAAGATTTAATTCGTAGACAACAATGAAATGACAGATCACTAAATGCAAATAAAATTTCTGAAACCCAGTTTAGAAAATATGCTGTAAATAGTGAATTTTTTTTGACCATTTAATGGTCACATTAGGTCAAGAAAATAAAACTATTTTCTTCGTAAATGTCTATTTAAAGGCCAACAATACTGTTATTGAGCCAGGCATTCTAGTAGGAAATTCTCAAAAACATTCTTCAGTTGGCCTCAAATGGACATTTCTCAAGACTGCTGAAGAGGCTGTTTTTGGCCAACGTGACCATTAAAGTGTTGAGAAAGTATATTTTAAAGTTTTCTAACATAATGATTGTCTATATTTGAAAACATTGAGATGATATCATATTATTGGCACATTGAGGTCATTTTCTCACGCTGTGTTCTCGTCATTCATTTGGAAAAATCAACAGGACTCTAATGGCAGATTACACCTCTAGGGTCATTCGACTCTACCCACTAATGGTACGAATGCAGCACTTAAATATGGCCATCAGGAAACCATTTTGAAAATAGGTTTTTGTCAGAATCTGGCTCTGTAAAATCTTTGAACGATAGTCTCAATGCTTTAGAAATCAATTCCCTGATAGTGCAGGTTACTGGGCCAGTATTGGGCCAGTACTGGCCCAATAACCTACATTATTAGGTTTGTGTGTGGTATGAAGAGGATCTCTATAAAAATTTCTCTGAATGCGAAATCCAATAATGAACCTCAGACATTTTGAAAACCTATGTCTGTTATATAACTCTCTCTTTCTAGCATTGAGCAATTAATTCAGTGTTTTGGAAATGCCTTTGGTGCGGAACGGGGAGGCAGATCTCAGACTCTTAGCGTTACTCCAGAAGTGAAATCCAATATATGGCTGACAATGTTCCATGTGACAACTCTCAGTAGCTTTTACTTATTGATTAAAGAAATCAGAAATCCATTGGATGTTGTATGGATTAGATCCCACTCAGAATTGTCTGAATGCACTGAATTCAAAATGCTTGCCTGAGGTGACCATCTTGTTTCTGTAATATATATATATATATATGGTAATATTTTATTCTATTATGAATATTAACCATATTGCAAGTCAAGCTAGGTCAGTTGACCATCATGACTCCTGTCTTATTTATTAGCGAGTAGATGTAACTGCTTCTTTGACAGGTTGAAGAGTTATCCCCCTTTTTTAAAACCCTTTAACCCTCAAATTCTTTCCAAAAATTGTTTCCAAAATATTTCAATTTTCTCATATAAAATGTCCAGTTGCAGACGAAGAGAAGAGAATTTTTTTTAATTTACCACTGGAATGACTGGCTCGCTTATCGAGCCAGTCATTCCAGTGATAAATTTTCCAAAAAATTATCTTCTTCATCTGCAAATGGGCATTTATCAAGCCCACTGCAGAAGCCATGTTTGGTTGATATAAGTGTTAAAGGGGTAATGCCTAAGTTTGGTCAAGAATATCAAAATATTTGCTTATTGAATGTCCATTTGCAGGGTAAGAGAATATTGTTTTTGAAAATTTACCACTGAAATAACCTGCTCGGTTATCGAGCTAGTGAATTGAGTGGTAAATTTTCAAAAATAGTATTCTGTTGGCCTGTAAATGGACATTGCTCAAGCCCACTGCAGAGGTTGTGTTTGGCCGGCTTCAGCATGAAACAGTTAAATAACCATATTTTAGTATCCCATGTGATGTTCATTATAGATAGATTTGACTGGAATTAGCTTGTCCTTTCACCCCTGTTGTCCATGATGTCTACTGAACTTGTACGCAACCTCAGCCTAAAGTTAACTTTGATCTTTGACTGAAGTTAGCTGTGACCTCTGACTGAAGTTAACGGTGGCCTGTGGCTGAAGTTGACTGTGTGTGACCTCTGACTGAAGTTAGCTGCCCTCTGATTGAAGTTAACTGTGACTCTGACTGAAGTTAGTTGTGATCTCTGACTGAAGAGATCAATGACCTTTGACTAAAGTTAACTGTGACCTCTGACTTACGTTAGCTGTGACCTCTGACTCAAGGTGTCTGTGACCTCTGACTAAAGTTAACTGTGACCTCTGACTAAAGTTAACGGTGACCTTTGACTAATGTTACCTATGACCTATGAATGAGGTTAGCTGTGACCTCTGTGTGGAGTCGGGCGGAAGTAACCTGTGACATCTGAGTGAAGTTAGGTGTGCCCTCTGAGTGAAGTTAGCCGTGACATCTGAGTGATATTATCTGTGACCTCTGAGTGAAGTTATGTGTGACCTCTGAACTAAAGTATAACCTCTGGGTTAAGTTAGGTGTGACCTCTGACTGAAGCTATCATTGACCTCTGACTGAAGTTATCCAAGCTGACCACTGAAGTAATCTGTGACCTCTGGCCTTAAGTTAGCTGTGACCTTTGACTGAAGTTAACTGTGACCTGCGAGTGAAGTTATCAAGCAGAAAGTCACTCAGCTGTGTATCTCCTCCATGAGCAATTATTGATAGAAATTGTTCAAGCTAATACCACCGGAGAGCAGTTGCTACTGCATTCAGTTTCACAATAATTGCATTTTTTAGAAGGAATTAAATTTATATCAATGTTGTCAGCGTTCTGTTTCTTGATGACAAAAGCAATCTTTACTTATTGCCACCAGCCTGCCTCTAGGGCAGTGGAGAATGGCTGACAAAATCTTATTTCTGTCATTGCTGGTTCTTGATGTAATACCAGATTAGCTCATCACCACGGTTACTATCAAGTAGACAGAAAAGTACAATTTGTTAAAGTGAAGTATCATTTTGCGACGTTGACTTTCAGTGCAGTATACTTGCACCTATGATATTTGCAAAGATGTGTTTTCATTGTAGTCCATTTTCGATATTGTGTGTTGTCACCCGTTAGAATCTCCCAAAGTATTCAGCAGCTAACTTGAGGCAATATTTATTTATCCTTCCATGATTTGAACGATAGTGATGCGTATGATCATCAAACGACCTGCCATTTGGAGACTACATGGTGGTTCGCTAACGCTAATGGCCAAAAATGGCCTCTGCAGTGGTCTTGAGAAATGTCCATTTGCAGACCAAGTGAAGACTACTTTTGAGAAATTACCATTGGAATGCCTGACTTGATAACCAAGCCAGTCATTCCAGTAATAAATTTTCAGAAATAATCTCTTAGTCGGCAAATGAACATTTTCTCAGGCAGGCAGGCAGGCAGGCAGGCAGGCAACTGATTCAACAATCTTGAGGTTTTTTTTAGCTCAGCTGACTTGTCAGCCAGCTGAGATATAGTGACCACTACCCATCTGTCGGTCGGTCGGTCAGTGCGTTGTCAATAATGGTGACACAAGGATTTTTTTCTAGGCAGGTTACAGATCAAGCTTGGTCAATATCATGTCCATTATGAAAATGAGCCTGATTTGATGACAAACAGCGGAGTTATCCCCTTGCAAATTTCTTCAGTGTGGGACCCGTTATGGTGAAAGATAACGGTATTACTTAGGTGGGACATTTAATAAATTTTAGAGCTATTGGCTTATAATTTGGTATGTCAGTACATATATGCATAATCTACCAGCTGTATAAGAACTGGGTCAGTCTGACGTAGTTTATTAATGATATAGGTTAAATCTCAATTTCTCATTGGAACCAATAATAAAATATTTGGGCTGTATTTTCAAAGGTTTTTCATGTGTACAGTAACCAAACTTGGTGTATCAATGCATTGTAGGCTAATGGCTTGTTATCTCAACTGGCTATAATGGCCAAGTGAGCTCATGCCATAGCAACTTTCCTTTGCCCATTCGTCATCCATCCATCATCTATCCATCAACCTTCTTTAAATGATATCTGCTCAGGAAGGAAGCTTCCTTAGAGAATAGAGATCCAAGTTTATTCAAAAGAATTTGATTGACCAATTTGGCAAGTGGCCATCTTAGATTTTGCGCTAGTTTTTTAAATGGCTTTAAAAATCTCAGAATCCTCTTGGCAGACTGATGAGAAACTCGAGACACTTCATCTCGGGGAATAGATGAACCATATTTGTTTAAGAGAACCTGATTGGCTGATTTGATGGTCAACCATCTTGGATGGCCTAGACTCTCCAAAGAAAATTTACCTGAACCACTGAAGGGACTAGGCTGTAATTTGATAAATATGATTAGGGACTGAGGGTCATTCAACTTTATTCAAGGCAAGTTGGTATGTTAAAAACATCCCCCCCCACCCCCTGCAATCAATTAGAATTCAGTGTTCTGGTGGCCATATCAGAATTTTTTATTTTTTTTTGGATGGATTTTGAGGAGAAAATTGGCTTTATATAGGTTTGTTGGTTTGGTTATGTCAAATTCTGCACTTTTCCTTTTGTCAGATTAATGGGTTGGTGGCCATCTTGAATTATTTTGCTGGCAAAACTCCTGTAGAAAAAGAATGAAAATTCAAATGTTTTCTCAAGAACCACTGGGCAGATTTCAATTATATTTGCCAGGAAGCTTCCTTAGGCATAGAGATCAAAGTTTGTTCAAACAAAGCCAATTTGTCACTGGCCATCAGATTTTTTGCTATTTTCAAAAACACATTTAAAACTCAGCTTGGCAGATTGACGTGAAACACGAGAAACTTCATCTAGGGAAATAGCTGAATCAAGTTTGTTTACGAGAACCTGATTGGTTAATTTACTATTTACTATTTTTAGAAACACATTTAAAGATCTCTGAAAACGCTTGTTAAGAGTATAGGTCAAAGGTTAATCCTATTAGAACCAGTAATAAACCATTCATCCAGCACATCATGTTTTATTATTATTAGTCACACCCACACACTAAGCATTTAATGGTCAAGCTGGCCAAAACCGGCCCCTGCAGTGGTCTTGAGGGATGTCCATTTGCAGGTCAAGAGAATATTGTTTTTGAAAACTTACCACTGAAAGAACCTGCTCGGTTATCGAGCTAGTGAATTGAGTGGTAAATTTTCAAAAATAGTATTCTGTTGGCCTGCAAATGGACATTGCTCAAGCCCACTGCAGAGGTTGTGTTTGGCCGGCTTCAGCATGAAACAGTTAAATAACCATATTTTAGTATCCCATGTGATGTTCATTATAGATAGATTTGACTGGAATTAGCTTGTCCTTTCACCCTGTTGTCCATGATGTCTACTGAACTTGTACGCAACCTCAGCCTAAAGTTAACTTTGATCTTTGACTGAAGGTAGCTGTGACCTCTGACTGAAGTTAACGGTGGCCTGTGGCTGAAGTTGACTGTGTGTGACCTCTGACTGAAGTTAACTGACCTCTGATTGAAGTTAACTGTGACTCTGACTGAAGTTAGCTGTGATCCCTGACTGAAGAGATCAATGACCTTTGACTGAAGTTAACTGTGACCACTGACTTACGTTAGCTGTGACCTCTGACTCAAGGTGTCTGTGACCTCTGACTAAAGTTAACTGTGACTTCTGACTAAAGTTAACGGTGACCTTTGACTAATGTTACCTATGACCTATGAATGAGGTTAGCTGTGACCTGTGTGATCTCGGGCGGCAGTAACCTGTGACATCTGAGTGAAGTTAGGTGTGCCCTCTGAGTGAAGTTAGCCGTGACATCTGAGTGCTATTATCTGTGACCTCTGAGTGAAGTTATGTGTGACATCTGAACTAAAGTATAACCTCTGGGTTAAGTTAGGTGTGACCTCTGACTGAAGCTATCATTGACCTCTGACTGAAGTTATCCAAGCTGACCACTGAAGTAATCTATGACCTCTGGCCTGAAGTTAGCTGTGACCTTTGAGTGAAGTTAACTGTGACCTGTGAGTGAAGTTATCAAGCAGAAAGTCACTCAGCTGTGTATCTCCTCCATGAGCAATTATTGATAGAAATTTTTCAAGCTAATACCACTGGAGAGCAGTTGCTACTGCATTCAGTTTCACAATAATTGCATTTTTTAGAAGGAATTAAATTTATATCAAAGTTGTCAGCGTTCTGTTTCTTGATGAGAAAAGCAATCTTTACTTATTGCCACCAGCCTGCCTCTAGGGCAGTGGAGAATGGCTGACAAAATCTAATCTCTGTCATTGCTGGTTCTTGATGTAATACCAGATTAGCTCATCACCACGGTTACTATCAAGTAGACAGAAAAGTACAATTTGTTAAAGTGAAGTATCATTTTGCGACGTTGACATTCAGTGCAGTATACTTGCACCTATGATATTTGCAAAGATGTGTTTTCATTGTAGTCCATTTTCGATATCGTGTGTTGTCACCCGTTAGAATCTCCCAAAGTATTCAGCAGCTAACTTGAGGCATACAACCTGCCATTTGGAGACTACATGCTGGTTCGCTAACACTAATGGCCAAAAATGGCCTCTGCAGTGGTCTTGAGAAATGTCCATTTGCAGACCAAGTGAAGACTATTTTTGAGAAATTACCATTGGAATGCCTGACTTGATAACCAAGCCAGTCATTCCAGTAATAAATTTTCAGATATAATCTCTTAGTCGGCAAATGAACATTTTCTCAGGCAGGCAGGCAGGCAGGCAGGCAGGCAGGCAACTGATTCAACAATCTTGAGGTTTTTTTTAGCTCAACTGACTTGTCAGTCAGCTGAGATATAGTGACCACTACCCATCTGTCGGTGGGTCGGTCGGTGCGTTGTCAATAATGGTGACACAAGGATTTTTTTCTGGGCAGGTTACAGATCAAGCTTGGGCAATATCATGTCCATTATGAAAATGAGCCTGATTTGATGACAAACAACGGAGTTATCCCCTTGCAAATTTCTTCAGTATGGGACCCGTGACGGTGAAAGATAACGGTATTACTTAGGTGGGACATTTAATAAATTTTAGAGCTATTGGCTTATAATTTGGTACGTCAGTACATATATGCATAATTTACCAGCTGTATAAGAACTGGGTCAGTCTGACGTAGTTTATTAATAATATAGGTTAAATCTCAATTTCTCATTGGAACCAATAATAAAATATTTGGGCTGTATTTTCAAAGGTTTTTCATGTGTACAGTAACCAAACTTGGTGTATCAATGCATTGTAGGCTAATGGCTTGTTATCTCAACTGGCTATAATGGCCAAGTGAGCTCATGCCATAGCAACTTTCCTTTGCCCATTCGTCATCCATCCATCATCTATCAAGCTTCCTTAGAGAATAGAGATCCAAGTTTATTCAAAAGAATTTGATTGACCAATTTGGCAAGTGGCCATCTTAGATTTTGCGCTAGTTTTTTAAATGGCTTTAAAAATCTCAGAATCCTCTTGGCAGACTGATGAGAAACTCGAGACACTTCATCTCGGGAATAGATGAACCATATTTGTTTAAGAGAACCTGATTGGTTGATTTGATGGTCAACCATCTTGGATGGCCTAGATTCTACAAAGAAAATTTACCTGAACCACAGAAGGGACTAGGCTGTAAGTTGATAAATATGCTTAGGGACTGAGGGTCATTCAACTTTGTTCAAGGCAAGTTGGTATGTTAAAAACATTCCCCCCCCCTGCAATCAATTAGAATTCAGTGAATTATTTTCCTGGCAAAACTCCTGTAGAAAAAGAATGAAAATTCAACTGTTTTCTCAAGAACCACTGGGCAGATTTCAATTATATTTGCTAGGAAGCTTCCTTAGGCATAGAGATCAAAGTTTGTTCGAACAAAGCCAATTGGTCACTGGCCATCAGATTTTTTGCTATTTTCAAAAACACATTTAAAACTCAGCTTGGCAGATTGACGTGAAACACGAAAAACTTCATCTAGGGAAATAGCTGAATCAAGTTTGTTTACGAGAACCTGATTGGTTAATTTACTATTTACTATTTTTAGAAACACATTTAAAGATCTCTGAAAACGCTTGTTAAGAGTATAGATCAAAGGTTAATCCTATTAGAACCAGTAATAAACCATTCATCCAGCACATCATGTTTTATTATTATTAGTCACACCCACACACTAAGCATTTAATGGTCAAGCTGGCCAAAACCGGCCCCTGCAGTGGTCTTGAGGGATGTCCATTTGCAGGTCAAGAGAATATTGTTTTTGAAAATTTACCACTGAAAGAACCTGCTCGGTTATCGAGCTAGTGAATTGAGTGGTAAATTTTCAAAAATAGTATTCTGTTGGCCTGCAAATGGACATTGCTCAAGCCCACTGCAGAGGTTGTGTTTGGCCGGCTTCAGCATGAAACAGTTAAATAACCATATTTTAGTATCCCAGTGTGATGTTCATTATAGATAGATTTGACTGGAATTAGCTTGTCCTTTCACCCCTGTTGTCCATGATGTTTACTGAACTTGTACGCAACCTCAGCCTAAAGTTAACTTTGATCTTCGACTGAAGTTAGCTGTGACCTCTGACTGAAGTTAACGGTGGCCTGTGGCTGAAGTTGACTGTGTGTTACCTCTGACTGAAGTTAACTGACCTCTGATTGAAGTGAACTGTGACTCTGACTGAAGTTAGCTGTGATCCCTGACTGAAGAGATCAATGACCTTTGACTGAAGTTAACTGTGACCTCTGACTTACGTTAGCTGTGACCTCTGACTCAAGGTGTCTGTGACCTCTGACTAAAGTTAACTGTGACTTCTGACTAAAGTTAACGGTGACCTTTGACTAATGTTACCTATGACCTATGAATGAGGTTAGCTGTGACCTGTGTGATCTCGGGCGGAAGTAACCTGTGACATCTGATTGAAGTTAGGTGTGCCCTCTGAGTGAAGTTAGCCGTGACATCTGAGTGCTATTATCTGTGACCTCTGAGTGAAGTTATGTGTGACCTCTGAGCTAAAGTATAACCTCTGGGTTAAGTTAGGTGTGACCTCTGACTGAAGCTATCATTGACCTCTGACTGAAGTTATCCAAGCTGACCACTGAAGTAATCTATGACCTCTGGCCTGAAGTTAGCTTTGACCTTTGAGTGAAGTTAACTGTGACCTGTGAGTGAAGTTGTCAAGCAGAAAGTCACTCAGCTGTGTATCTCCTCCATGAGCAATTATTGATTCGAAATTTTTCAAGCTAATACCACTGGAGAGCAGTTGCTACTGCATTCAGTTTCACAATAATTGCATTTTTTAGAAGGAATTAAATTTATATCAATGTTGTCAGCATTCTGTTTCTTGATGACAAAAGCAATCTTTACTTATTGCCACCAGCCTGCCTCTAGGGCAGTGGAGAATGGCTGACAAAATCTAATCTCTGTCATTGCTGGTTCTTGATGTAATACCAGATTAGCTCATCACCACGGTTACTATCAAGTAGACAGAAAAGTACAATTTGTTAAAGTGAAGTATCATTTTGCGACGTTGACATTCAGTGCAGTATACTTGCACCTATGATATTTGCAAAGATGTGTTTTCATTGTAGTCCATTTTCGATATCGTGTGTTGTCACCCGTTAGAATCTCCCAAAGTAGTCAGCAGCTAACTTGAGGCAATATTTATTTATCCTTCCATGATTTGAACGATAGTGATGCGTATGATCATCAAACAACCTGCCATTTGGAGACTACATGGTGATTCGTTAACACTAATGGCCAAAAATGGCCTCTGCAGTGGTCTTGAGAAATGTCCATTTGCAGACCAAGTGAAGACTATTTTTGAGAAATTACCATTGGAATGCCTGACTTGATAACCAAGCCAGTCATTCCAGTAATAAATTTTCAGATATAATCTCTTAGTCGGCAAATGAACATTTTCTCAGGCAGGCAGGCAGGCAGGCAGGCAGGCAATTGATTCAACAATCTTGAGGTTTTTTTTAGCTCAGCTGACTTGTCAGTCAGCTGAGATATAGTGACCACTACCCATCTGTCTGTCGGTCGGTCGGTCGGTCGGTGCGTTGTCAATAATGGTGACACAAGGATTTTTTTCTAGGCAGGTTACAGATCAAGCTTGGTCAATATCATGTCCATTATGAAAATGAGCCTGATTTGATGACAAACAGCGGAGTTATCCCCTTGCAAATTTCTTCAGTATGGGACCCGTGACGGTGAAAGATAACGGTATTACTTAGGTGGGACATTTAATAAATTTTAGAGCTATTGGCTTATAATTTGGTATGTCAGTACATATATGCATAATCTACCAGCTGTATAAGAACTGGGTCAGTCTGACGTAGTTTATTAATGATATAGGTTAAATCTCAATTTCTCATTGGAACCAATAATAAAATATTTGGGCTGTATTTTCAAAGGTTTTTCATGTGTACAGTAACCAAACTTGGTGTATCAATGCATTGTAGGCTAATGGCTTGTTATCTCAACTGGCTATAATGGCCAAGTGAGCTCATGCCATAGCAACCTTCCTTTGCTCATTCATCATCCATCCATCATCTATCAAGCTTCCTTAGAGAATAGAGATCCAAGTTTATTCAAAAGAATTTGATTGACCAATTTGGCAAGTGGCCATCTTAGATTTTGCGCTAGTTTTTTAAATGGCTTTAAAAATCTCAAAATCTTCTTGGCAGACTGATGAGAAACTCGAGACACTTCATCTCGGAACTAGATGAACCATATTTGTTTAAGAGAACCTGATTGGTTGATTTGATGGTCAACCATCTTGGATGGCCTAGATTCTACAAAGAAAATTTAGCTGAACCACTGAAGGGACTAGGCTATAAGTTGATAAATATGATTAGGGACTGAGGGTCATTCAACTTTGTTCAAGGCAAGTTGGTATGTTAAAAACATCCCCCCCCCCTGCAATCAATTAGAATTCAGTGAATTATTTTCCTGGCAAAACTCCTGTAGAAAAAGAATGAAAATTCAAATGTTTTCTCAAGAACCACTGGGCAGATTTCAATTATATTTGCTAGGAAGCTTCCTTAGGCATAGAGATCAAAGTTTGTTCAAACAAAGCCAATTGGTCACTGGCCATCAGATTTTTTGCTATTTTCAAAAACACATTTAAAACTCAGCTTGGCAGATTGACGTGAAACACGAGAAACTTCATCTAGGGAAATAGCTGAATCAAGTTTGTTTACGAGAACCTGATTGGTTAATTTACTATTTACTATTTTTAGAAACACATTTAAAGATCTCTGAAAACGCTTGTTAAGAGTATAGGTCAAAGGTTAATCCTATTAGAACCAGTAATAAACCATTCATCCAGCACATCATGTTTTATTATTATTAGTCACACCCACACACTAAGCATTTAATGGTCAAGCTGGCCAAAACCGGCCCCTGCAGTGGTCTTGAGGGATGTCCATTTGCAGGTCAAGAGAATACAATTTTTGAAGATTTACCACACGAACCAGTGTCGATAATTGAGCCAGTTATTCTAGTGGTAAATTTTCAAAAAATTGTCTTCATTTTGTCTGCAAATGGATATTTTCTGTGAGAAAATTGTAATTTTTTGGACCAAATCTGATGGGTTAATGATCAAATTTGGTAAGAAAATCTAGATATTTGCTCATTGAATGACCATTTGGAGGCTAAGAGGTTTCAAAAATATATCTACCACTGGGACGACATACTCGAGCAAGTCATTCAAGTGGTGAATTTTTATGGATACTCATCTCTAGGCCCGCAAATTGGCATTCCCGTAGACCACTGCAGGGGCCTGTTTTAGCCGGACTGACCATCAAATGGTTAAAGATATTCAGCAGCGCAATCTTTAAATCGATGAACTTCATGACATTACAACAACAAATCATTTCTCGCGACAAAAGCTTATGTTGTGGGACTTCCCCTGATCATTGTGTGAATGTCAAGGCAGACTAATATTTTACGATCTTACTACTGGCCGGTTTCTGTTTCTGTAACATGCCAACACATTGTCTTCTTCAAGACCATGGCTATTACAGTATAGTTATGATGAAGCATCTATTGGCTTCACAATCCTAATCAATACACACCGGCCTCGAGCTAATCCAAGACAGATCGCTAGTGTATTGCTGCCCGCTATCGCTAACCCACACTACCAACACAAGGCGTGATGAAATGTCATTCACCGCACACAGTTATCTACCCCATTTTGTGTTGTCTATTTATTATTTAGTGGCCTTCCAACCAAACAAGTTACTCTCATGGTATGGTGAGATATTGGGTAGGTTGGTGATTTACATAATTAACGAGGCATCTATATGATAATTGAGGTGTCTTAATTTAGTTGCTAATGGTCAATCATCTCTTGGTGGGAAATTGAGCATTCACGAAGGAAACTTGCCTTTCCTGGATCATTCTTGACAACTAATCCTTTAACCCTTTAATGGTCAAATTTGATCATGAAAATTTAAATATTTTGTTATTAAATGTCCATTTACAGGCTGAGAGAATACAATTTTTGAAAATTTATCACTAGAGTAACTGGCTCGGTTATCGAGCCAGTCATTCCAGAGGTAGATTTTCAAAAATTGTATTCTCTTGGCCTGTAAATAGCCCTTCCATAAGACCATAGCAGAGGCTGGTTTTGGCCGGTATGACCAGTAAAGGGTTAATAGGTCAGATTGGCCAAGAAAATGGCAATTTTTAAAATCTACCATTAGAATGACTGGCTCGATAATTGAGCTAGTCATTCCAGTGGGAAATTTTCTAAAATAGTTTTCTTGAATCATACTTTTAGAGCTTGTAACTCTCAACTACCATACATTGGTTGGTCAAATCTTTGACATTTTTTGAGCCACTAGTTATCATTAGCACTTCAATACAGCTAGTACATATCTGAGTCAAGATGTATTGGCTGCTAATCATGTATGTTAAATTTTATGTGTTTTATGTACCTGACACTCTCCAATGTAATTGCTATTATTCCTTTTAGTGTTTGCCCCGAAGAAAATGAAGAAAATAAATGACTTTAAAAGAATATAATTTAACATGTTTAAGGAGAATAAATTCATGTATGAAATTAATTACAGCTTTGTTGCCAAAATAGAATTTTGTTAGCCCTTACCACTCTGATGTCAATATTCTATCTTTTACTGTGGCAATAGCAAAGAAACTGGTGTACATCTTTTAACAATTTTGGTGGACGATGTTGTTAAATAAGGATTTTCCTCCTTGTAATGATCTGGAAACTCAATGGATCTTTCCAGTTTTGACTATGCTCCACCCACCTCTAGCTAAGCTCCACCCACACTTTGCTGTGTTGGGATTGATCGATCCCCAAACACCCTGACTATCAGTTTTGAGAAAACTATACCGGTAAGCTGTTAAATATTTAAAAACTAATTTGACTGGGTGCTGCGCCCAGTCAAATTAGTTTCAAAATATTCAACAGAATCTTTATTAAATGGTGAAGACATGCAATTTGTACGTGTCGTACTATTAAGCGTTAAAGATGGGCTATTTCGATTCATCAATGACATCATGATTATGACATCAGCATGCACATCATTTAGTTAATTTTGGCGTCATATGGCATCAGATGATCGATGGATAAACTTGGGCAGGTCCATTCTGTAGTCAGATCGTCCTCTCTGCCATCACCTCCGCAAGAACCCACATGTGTTGTGATGAATGCATAACCATAGAAAATGGGAGAAATTGAAATGAAATGTGTTATTTTGCTTTGTTCCGGGTACATTATATGTGACAGTGATGGACTCCGCCAGCTTCATTTAGATGTATGTGACATGTGCAATCAGCTACCAGTTTTTATTATACAGGATATTGAATTTGAAAATAAATATCTTTGCAAAGAATGCAACATTCTTAGCGCATGGGAAATGAGATAACCTTTATGTGAGGCACTCAGTTCATGTGTCAGCCACACGTTTTCCTAAAATCATTAACAATAGTAGATTGCGTGCGTGCGTGCGTGCGTGCGTGCGTGCGTGCGTGCGTGCGTGTGTGTGTGTGTGTGTGTGTGTGTGTGTGTGTGTGTGTGTGTGTGTGTGTGTGTGTGTGTGTGTGTGTGTGTGTGTGTGTGTGTGTGTGTGTGTGTGTGTGTGTGTGTGTGTGTGTGTGTGTGTGTGTGTGTGTGTGTGTGTGTGTGTGTGTGTGTGTGTGTGTGTGTACTTCAGTAAGACTTCTGTTAACATCAATTTTTCATGGCAGAAAGCCATTCTGGCCTGTGATTTGTAGCCTAGAATGAGAAGTTGTGGCGTAATATAGCACGAATATGTCTTGTCACTCGTACATGATAATAGTTAAGAGTAACTTTTATTTTAGTTCTAAGGCAAACATTGTGGTTTTAGAGAATATATCATCATATCTCTGACGGCATTGTGTGCATTTTACAACATGTATGAATATATGATTAGAAAAAGTTATTCATATTTTATCCAAATATCCTTGGGCAGTTTGTGATGTATGGTTAACCACTCAACTTGAATAGCATAAACTTGCGTGAAAAAACGATACAAGTGTTATGTCATGCCAGTATTGTGTAGGCTGGAGAAGGCTTGCCTTATGGGTTTTGGAGGCATATGTGCCAAATCACAAAAAGGGTGGTCATTCACGGAAAATCTTTTAAATTTAGATTCTCTCAGAGGCCATCTGCTGCATTCTGTTGCAAAATTCTGTTGCTCCCTAAAGTTTTGGATCCCCCATGGAGTAGCCTGTTTTTTTCCCTCCTGAGGCTGCTACTGGCTGGCGAGTGATACGACTATTATGTCATATTGGTATCAGAAACCATGTTATTCCATATGGATAAGATGTAGACTACATGTTATATAGTTATCTGCTGACTATTTTGAAAACAATTTGATTACGAGCTACTTAAGCAGAGTCCCATATGTCAACTATAGCCGCCACTTAGGCAGCGTTTCGATGTCTGCTATAGCCACCACTAATCCAAAGTGATAGGTCAACTATAGCCACAACATAGACAGTGTCATGGCCAACTGTAGCTACCATACAGATATTTAACGTCATGGTCAACTAGCCACAACCTAGACAGTGTCATGGTCAACTAGCCCCAACTCGCCAACGCTTATGCATGGTGCCAAGGTCATCTATAGCCCCCACATAGACAAAGTGTCAAGGACAATTAGCCCCCACATAGGCAGAGTGTGAAGGTCAACGATATCCACCACCTAGACAGAGTGACAGATCAACTATAGCTACCATGTTGACAGACCGCTGATGTCATCTATAATTATGAGCAAGACTGAGTGTCATGGTTGAGTAGTCAGCTATCATCTAGACTGAGTGTCGAGGTTAACTTAGAACAATCACCTACAACCCAGGCTGAGTGTCTAAAAGTTAACCAGCTCAACAGATTTGGTCATAAACTACCATTCATATGAGAACTAGGTCAGTCTTATCTCATTTTTAGTGGGTGTGTCAATCATAGGTCAATTATTTCATTGGAACAATAATAAAATATGCAACCAGCACATGTAAGAAGTTGGTTCCCTGTGCAATGTTATTTAAGTTAGACCAGTGTTTTGGCAGGGTACAGGGTAAGCTGTTACCACACACGCAAACGGTGTATATTTCCTGAGCATAGAATGTAGTAACAGCCTGTACCCCGGGCAAAACACTGGTGCAACAAATTTATTACCTCTCAGACATCAGTAAGAGAGAGAGAGAGAGAGGGAGGGAGGGAGGGAGAGAGATTTTATCTTAACTCAAATACTGCACATTTTCAGAATCCATGAGTACTAATGACGTCATTTTTCAGAATGCATGAGTACTTATGACATCATTTTCAGAATACATCAATATGTATTATGTCATGACCTTCGTCATTGACTATTGTTACGTCATAGTTAATCTGCATAGTAAGACTAAAACAATATTCACGCGGGGTGGATACCGTGTAGTATTGTCCTCGTGAGGGAAATACCTGACCATACATACTTGATCATAATCAAACAAATAACAGCATTTGAACATGTGACATTACTGAGGGGTAATAATAGCTGGTATTTTACCTGGAAATGAATGCAAATTTTCGACAACTAACGCCCAGTCATGCCTAATTACTAAAAGTATTACGATATATTTTTGCTTATCGTGGGCCGCTATTTCCTACTTAAAAGCCATGATCCATGCACTCACCATTTGCCATGTTTCCACCATTTCAGTCTCCAGCCAACTTCCCACAATGCTTGCTACTGTTTAACATTAACTGGAACCTGTACCAGGAACAGTGTAGTAAGCGCAATGAATTGTGGGGTGTTGGCTGAAGACCGAATGGGCTTTTCCAGTTTATCCATCAATCATATGACGTCCATCAACTACGTGATGTGTAGGATGACATCATAATCAATGATGTCATGAATGCCATAGTTAAGTTCATCAAGAACTCTTAATTGATGATGGACTACGGGTTGTTGTATGAATTGTATGTATTTACTATTTAATAAGTTGTTGCCACCCAGTCAAATTAGTTTCAAATATTCAACAGCTAACCTCAGGGATTGATCGATCCCAACATGGACCAAGTGTGGGTGGAGCTTAGCTAGAAATGGGTGAGGCATAGCTAAAACTGGATTCCTTCATTTCTTAAAAAGATCTTTGCACTCCCTGTTTTGAAACAATTAATTTGACTGAAACAATTAATTTGACTGAAAGACACTGATGCCTCAAGATGAAGCTAAAGAGAAATCGGCCATGTAATTCTAAATTTGTCAACATTGGCTGACATCAGTTGATGTCGGAATATTTTTTAAACAAACTATTTCACCAGACCTAGACCAATGAGATATATGCACTTGTCGCTCACATGACTTCATCCACAATCACAATATGGCTGGCTACGAAGGAACTACTTTTAACACTTTAGCCCTCAAATTTGTTCAAGAAAGTTTCAATTTTCTCAGAAAGTGTCCATTTGCAGAACAAAAGAAAACTGTTTCTGAAAATTTACTAGTAGGAATGACTGGCTCGGTTATCGAGCAAGGCATTCCAGTGGTAAATTTTCAAAAATAGTTTTCTCTTGGTCTACAAATGGCCATTTCTAAAGACCAATGAAGAAGTCATTTTTGGCCGACATTAGTATTAAAGGCTTAATGGAGTAAAATTTCCAATATCTGATAATTATTTAGACCATCGTTGACATTACCTATGAGATAATATCGACTTTCTTGAGCAATTTTGAACATTTATCTGTTGAATGTCCATTTCCACAGGCTAAGAGAATACAATCTTTGAACCATTTATCACTGGAATGATTGGCTCGGTTATCTAACCAGTCATTCCAGCGTTAAGTTTTCAAAAATTGTATTCTCTTGGCCTGTATACGGACATTCCACAAGACCATAACAGAGGCCTGTTTTGGCCGGCATACCATTAAAGGGTTAAGGACTTGTATATAAGCAGCAGAATCTTTCAGTCAAATACAGAGCAGTATTAATATTCAGAAGCAGTTAACCCCTTAATGGTCAAGCCAAACTAAAACGGCTTCTGCAGTGGGATTGAGCAATGTCCATTGGCAGATTAACCCATTAACCGTCGAATTTGTTTTTAAAAATTCAATTTTCTCATAGAAAATGTCCATTTGCAGACCAAGAGAAGACTATTTTTGAAAATTTACCACTGGAATGACTGGTTCGGTTATCGAACCAGTCATTCCGGTGGTAAATTTAAAAAAATACTATTCACTTGGTCTGCAAATAAAGATTTCTCAAGATGACTGCAGAAGCCGTTTTTTGACTGATATGAGGGTTAACGGGTTAAGGGAATACTTTTCTTTTAAATTTGTCACTGGAATGCTTTGCTCGATAACTGAGGCAGTCATTCCAGTGGTAAGTTTTCAAAAGTAGTATTATCACTGCCCACAAATGGACGTTCACCAGCGCATATTTAGATTTTCCTGACTAATCTGGACAGTTAAATGGTCGAGTATGGTATGTAGAAAATAGCATCAATATAATGCATAATAATAGGAGATAATTGCTTAGTGCATTATATTGATTTGCACTATATATGTAGCTAAGAGAACGAGAACGCTTGAACTTGACGACGGCCTTCAACAATAATCAATAAGTCTTAGTATTCACTTGTATAGTGACAGTCAAATTGATTCAAGCAATCACCTATGTTCTGATGTCAGATGATGGTGCCTCTTTGACTGTTTAATGGTCAAGCCGGCCAAAACCGGCCTCTAAAGTGGTCCTGGCAAACGTCCATCCGCAGGCCAAGAGAACACCGTTTTTGAAAATTTACCACAGGAATGACTGGCTCGATAATTGAGCCAGTCATTTCAGTGGTAAATTAAAAAAAATATCCTTGGTCAATAAAAATTTTGTAAGAGAAAATTGAAATTATCTTGACAAAGTTTGACCATGAAAGGGTTAAAATAGGCACTCGTCTCTCAATCACCTGCATAAATGAACCACCCTCATGGCCCCAAAAGACATCTTATAACAATTCACGTGTGTATAGTTATTAATCCATTACTGGTCTATATTTGTTAAAAAAATTACAAATTTTAATTAGTGACCTGTTGATTTGCAGGCCAAGAGTGTAGTATTTTTTGTAATTTACCACTGGAATGACTGGCTCCAGTCATCCCAGTAGTAAAATTAAAAAAGTATCTTTGCCTGAAAATGTACATTCTCCACCATCATGGCGGAGATCAGTTTCGGACGTCGTGATCATTAAATGATTAACTGTTTCTGCTCCATAACGTGCTCTCTTACCTCATTAATGCTCAAATTTTCTAAAGAAAATATAAATATTTGCGTATTGAATGCCCATTTTACAGGCGAAGAGATGACTATTTCTGAAAATTTTCTAATGGCCTGACTTTTTCAGTTATCACGCCAGTCATTACAGTGGTAAATTTAAAAAAAAAAAGTTCACATTCTCGGAAAAGGGACATTACTCAAGACCTCTGGAAAGGTCAGTTTGGTCCGACTTGACCATTAACGGGTTGACATTTTTCTGTTTTATTCAGGTATTTAATCCTAGCTAGTAACTAAGATTGCACTGTATTATCTAAGGCATTATAACTGTTCACCGTTATTCTATATAGTAGCCTAGGGCAGTGCGACCTTGGGGGAAATCAAACTGTGTGTTTATGTCCTTTTCTAAGCAATTCCGAGAAATGAAGACGCACACTATGTGTATGTGCATGTGTTGATGCGTGAACTTAATGTGGCAATCCTTGTAGAAGGTTGATGTGCCACCCGGTTAGATCAAGCTGTTGGCCATTGTTTGTGGATTGTTTCCATCCTGTATGTATAACAGAGATGTGATACTGATACTCTATTCTCGTAAATAACTAGCTGTTTATTATGAAATTAATTTGACTGATATCGGGTGCTGCGGCAGGAAGCTAAATTGGTCTCATTGATAATCTGAACGTTTCATATTTCGCTCCTTTGTAACCAGAATATCAGGGATTTCCAGATTGGGGTGGTTAATCGATGACCAGATGAGTCAATAATGGACTGGTGCAGCACCATCGCCTTTCAAGAATTGTTTGGTTTTCCCAAGAACTGTCGGTCATCTCTGATTACATCTTTCCATAGGTTCCTGTAGAAGATGAGCATAGCGACAAAACAACGTTATTGACCATGACTGTAACTGCCTGCTAATGGTATTGGATTTTACGGAATTTATTGTATTGGCGCTGTATGAAATTAACCCAGATCTTAATTCTGCATGCCAGAATTCTACACATTCTACACACTATAGCTAAACTGTAGAAGTTTAGTCGCGACGACTTTCAGTCAAATTGATTTCAAAATAATTATCAGATGTTAGATCTAACTTACTTGAAAATTGAAGAGGCTCACGGAAATTAACCCTTTAACACTCATATCAGTCAAAAATGGCTTCTGCAGTGGTCTTGAGAAATGTCCATTTGCAGACCAAGAGAAGACTGTTTTTGAAAATTTTACCACTGGAATGACTGGCTTGATAACCGAGCCAGTCATTCCAGTGGTAAATTTCCAAAAATAGTCTTCTCTTGGTCTGTAAATGGACATTATCTATGAAAAAATTGAAATTTTCTTGAATAAATTTGAGGGTTAAAGCATTATGGATGGGAATTGTTAGAGGTTTTTGCAGTTCGTCGACTATTTAACTGTATATGAGTCCCATATAGGGATCCATTTCTAGCTATGCCCTGCCCATTTCTAGCTATGCCCCACCATTTCTAGCTGTGCCTCACCCATTTCTACCTAAGTTCTACACATTTATATGTGGTGGAAAAGATTTGAAAATTGTTAACCTGAATTCCCAGAATCTATATTTCAAGGTAAGATGTTGAATATTTTGAAACTAATTTGACTTGGATCCTAATCCAGGTTTTTATTCCAGATCATGGCGAAAGTCTGGAATCATTGTCTTCTGTGGTAATAACCTTTGCATTTTTTAAATATGAGCCATATTGGCTCAGTAGTTTTTTAGATACATGTCTAGCCAGACACACACATGCACACATGCAGGCACCCACGTGCGCACACATGCACGCTCGCACGCATGCACACTGCAATGCCATCTTCACCTTTCCTGGTGAAGGTCATTAGATATAGCAAGAAGCAATCTTGTATGCAAGTGTGTGTATGTGTGTGTGCGTGCGTGCGTGCGTGTGTACGTGCGTGCGCGCGCATGTGTGTGCGCGCGCGCATGCATGTGTGTGTGTGCGTATGGTTATTATGAGTCGAGCAGCCTATATCCATCTTCCTTGAAGCAACCGAGTATCCCAACCTGCATGGTGATTTGCGTGCACTGTCTTGCACCAATGTCATAGACTCCCAGCATGTGTCTAAATTATGTATTAACTAGTAAAGGGTGCTTGCTTTTCTACTACAGTATTATACGGTTTCAGCATTGATTTTGTTCAGCACATGTTTTTTTAGGGAAGGCCAGCTTTCATCCTGAATTTAGATAAATAAACTTGCTGAATAGTTCAAGCACAATTGGTGTGTGTGTGTGTGTGTGTGTGCGTGCGTGCGTGCGTGCGTGCGTGCGTGCGTGCGTGCGTGCGTGCGTGCGTGCGTGCGTGCGCGCGCGAGGCATATATGTGTGTGAGCATGTTTGTGGGTTACAAACACAAGAATATGTCATGCTTTGCTTAGGTTTTCATTACAGCATCAATGTTTTGGCATGTTTGGAGTTAAGTATGCCCTTATCTTGTTTCTGTGCAATGACAGGAGCCGATCTGTCACTCAAGTATCTGACATCTTAATCAAAACATGTCCCTTGTTAACTGAATTCAAAACCAAATGACATCTAGGATGAAGCATTTTTTTGTCAAATCAGTCAAAAGTCAAGATCAGGGATTACTACTAAAATTTTACATTTGTGTTTCAGTGTAAAAACTTATTAACTTAATTTTGTATCAAACAAATATTGGGTCTTAACTGCTACAAGCCACCAGACAATAATTTCATGAGCAAAACCTGACTTGCTGAATATTTTGAAAACAATTTGACTGAATTTTCAGTCAAACTGTTTTCAAACTTTTTTTGGAATATGTCGTCCACAATGACTCGGCAGTAACACAGTTAAAATTAAAACATTTGTTTTCATGTAATAACTCAGTTTATCTCATCGCTGATTTGATATGACTTCCATGGCCTCCGATTATATTATCTAATTATTCAAGATTATTAATATTTCCTATATAGGCTAAATAAATCAGAAGAAATTACGTCAAGTTGTCAAATGTTACTGGCTTATTTACCCACCAAGCTCTTTATATTAGCTTTTATATAAACATTTCGTGTTTATTAATCCCCTACTGGTAAAAATGGGGAAACTATGGATTTGCTCTCTGTCTGTCTGTCTGTCTGTCTCTGTCTGTCTGTCTGTCTGTCTGTCTGTCATGGTTGGTTTTAACTACATTTATTTGCACTCCTTCAAGATATTTAGCTACAAATTGGTACATTGCTTCATCACAGAACAAGTTCGAGTGTCAGACACCTTCGTTAATTTTTTTTTATAGAGTCATGCCCCCCCCCCCCCTCCTCCCCTTTGACATATGAAATATGAAAAATATTAGCTTTCCACACTTTTCATTCTTCAACATGTTGCACTGAAGCTTGGTGCATTGCTTTATTAGCCCAGTACTTGTAAAAACAGGGAAGGGGGCATTATAGGTTTGCTCTCTGTCTGTCCATCTGCCCATCCATCCATCCATCTGTCAGAATTGGTTTTCCTCACTTTGTTTCGCTCTCCTTCAGCTTGTTCAATGGACAGTGAACCTTTCCATTTTTAGCTATGCCCCCCCCCCCCCCCGCCAATTTCTAGCTAAGCACCCACACCTCGCTCGTGTTGGGATCGATCAATCTCTGAACTTTCTGACTGAATTTCCAGAAAACAGTACAGGTAAGCTGTTGAGTATTTTGAAACTAATTTGACTGGGTGTTGTTGCTGCATATGGCATATAATATATATATATATATATATTAACCCTTTAACACTCATATCAGTCAAAAATGTCCTCTGCAGTGGTCTTTTGAAATGTCCATTTGCAGACCAAGAGAAGACTATTTTTGAAAATTGAACACTGGAATGATTGGCTCGATCATACAAATCTCAGTGGTAAATTTTCAAAAATAGTCTTCTCTTGGATAAATGGACATTTTAAATTTCCCGCCAATTTTGGAGGCCATGAGGTCAACTCAGCTCAGAGCTATTTTAACTAAACATATGCAGAACTGAGCTCCGCCATTACAGTCCCAGCTAGATGGCAACTGTTCGTGTGTGGAGACTTCAACTCCAAGCTGGGTAAACTCAAAATTGCGAACAAAGGTTCAGGACTTGGATTGTGCATGTGATCCTATGGAGAGGGCACACACAACAGCAATGGAGATGCACTGGTGGCATTCCTTAGTCACCGGACAACATGGACTGGACACATTACTGATCGCAAAGCCCCAAAAGGTTCTAAGGCTACAACAGCTGTCTTCAACCAAATCGACTTCATAGTATGCAAGACAGAAGCAAAATTCTTACTCCGGAACGCTCGTTCGTATGGAGGCACATACCTCAATTCTGACCATAAGCTAGTCATTACACACCTTCAGATGAATGAGCTCTACCTAATATATAATCACCATACCAGGCAAGAGGGTAGAGTCACCTACAACCTACCCAAGCTCATCAGCGACACTGACACTCAAATGTCATACAAAAAAGCCCTCGGGGAGCAGATAGCTAACATCGATGTCAGCTCCGATCCAAGCGAAGCCCTAACCAAAATACTGAAATCTATGGAATCATCAGCTACTAGCACCATAGGTGTTCTAAAAACAACAGAACTAGGTATACTGACGACCCTCTCGTAGTAAAACTGTCAACAGAACAGAAAGCGTTACGGCTGCGCATCTATCAAAGTGACCAAAGAGAAGACTGTACCAAACTACGCCGGGAGTGCAATAACATTCTGCGCTTCAATAGCGAACGCTTAAAAGATCTTGCTATTCAACAGGTAGACTCAGTGTTGCCCACAACATCTGATTTTTGGGGGTCCCAAGGACCCCACACTCAGATTTGGGGGTCCCACTGTAAAATCTGGGGGTCCCATGGGGTCCTCATCTGAAATATGGGGGTCCCATCTTTTTCTCTTAAAATAAATACAACACATTGATCTAATTATAAAGCACTTTATTAAACATGTTGAAAGCACTAGGTATGACATTGTGTAAATAATGTTAATGTGTATATAGAGAATATTAACTATGCATAGTTTATTAACCCACATAGTTTATTAACACTTTTGGCCACTATTGTAGATCACCAAAATACCTATTTTTGAAAGTTTAACACTGGAATGACTGGCCCTAAACAGTGCCAGTCATTCCAGTGGTAGATTTTCAAAAATATGTACGGTATTCTGTGATCTACAATCATTGCTAAAATAGATATATTGAAATGGCCATTGTATATTTAACTAATGACATTTGAACTGCATATCAATAAACAATATAACTTAAAGCACTGTACTTGTTTGTTGTCTGATAAACCAACCAACCTACATTGACAACCTTGTATGATTAACATTTCCAAAGACCACTATATTAGTAAGTAGCTAAGACCACTGCATTAGTTTTTCTATAAAACACTAACTTGACTTTGGACGAATTGAAAAATTACGAGTACCTGTGGCGAGTTTGCTCAAGGACGACTTAACCTACTTCGATATAATGCGCGCGTATTTTTTTTATAATGCAACTGGAATGACTAAATATAGTGGAATACATAGGCTAAGATCAGACAAAACAATGATTTATCAAAAATAATCTGTATAAATCAGATTAAAATGCGTAATTAGTGAAAATATATCAGCCAACAACCTGATATGTCTAATTCATAGGGAGTAACTATGTAACGCGATTGCTGATTGGTTGAAGCATAGATAACGCATTAGCGTGTATCCAATAAGGACGCTTGTATCAGGGAGCTTTGAGCTATATGCTGTTTGGAAAAATGACGATATCGTTGAACGTCGTTGCTGGGATGAGCTTTTGAGTTGAGAAATTGGGAATACCTAACAATCGAGTATTGTTAAACATTATAAACACTAATCCATCAGTCAATAAATCAGCCGCTATTGCTAAATAAAAGACGGCTTATAGCGCTTATTGATACCGTTATTCAAACAGCAATACACAGCCACCGTCGCTAATCCGTCAAATGGCCATTCAAATGTAAAAGATATCACAATATCTTCCATATATTCCTTCATCCATTTAGATACTTTGATAAGTAAATGGAAAAACATATTTTGGCTGTAGTCGTTGCTGCTTTAGGCAAGTAGGCATGCGCAAATTAATTTCAAAATATTCAGCATATTAGTGATAACAACTTTGTGATCTGTCCAATGTTCTGAGATGTGAAACGATTAAGACGCCCAGACACATTTGTATACGCTTGATCAGTTGTATTGGGTTTCTCAAGCATGAGTTCCTCTAGAGGGAGATTCCGCTGTTATCCAATCAAATACTGACGCGTCACACTGACGTTTAGCACAACAGACAGAAACATGGCGGGTATTTTTTGCAATTTGTAGGCCAAACAAGGCGACTAACATCGGGCTTGTAAACTCATTATTTATCAAAATTAGATCCAATAGATTACTAAGGATGATTTGGGGATTGTGTTTACAATTAAATGTGGTGGTTGAATCTGATTTATGGGCATTAACAGCTTTGAGTTGTGCAAGAAAACATACAACAAATCATAGTCTTAAACAACACAGTAAGTTCGTTTTTATTGAACACACAATGCATTAGGTATATTTCTTAAAGTAAAAACATGCACAAATAAATATACACGCACGATAATATAATCGATAATTAAGCACACGCAAAGTTACCAGTTTTTGTTACACTTTTTTACTGCGTCCCTAGTGCGTCATCGGGGACGCAGAGGGTTAATTTTTATGCATCCCTCTGCCATTTTTATGCATATATACGTGCAAAAGGATGCATAAGGGCAACTCTGGGTAGACTCCCTAGCAGATGAAATCACTGCGACGGATGACTGTCACAAAATGCCTTCGACACAATTAAACGCTCAAAGATCCTAGATATACTATGCCAGGCCAGTTGCAATGAAGATGAGCTACGACTAGTGAGACTACTGCTTGCAGACAACAAGCTGAGAGTATGAGTCAAGTCAATGAAGTCTGTAGAGTTTGAGACATCAATCGGCTCCCCACAGGGAGATGGTCTATCTCCGGTGCTTTTCACCTGCTACCTTGCTGCCACATTGAAATCTGTGTGGGAAAGTTCCACAAGACCAAACCCCCCCCAGTGTCAATACTGGGCATGCCGCTAGAGATGGAATATGCCGACGATGTGGACTTCATAGACGAGGAAAGGAAACCCCATGACAAATTTCTCCCAATAGCTGCAAGCAAACTAAAAATTGAAAATCTCTATGAATGAATCCAAAACAGAGTTCACCCACATATACCTATCGACAAAGCATGAAACTATAGAAAATGATGACCCACTTCGTGGCGGCGAACCATGGAGGAAAAGTAAAATCCTGGGCTCAGTGCTTTGCAGTACTGCTGACATTTCTGCATGCTGCTTCATGGGGAACATAGCTTTCCAGTCCTTCTGGAAGCTATGTATTCGTAGATCAAAGATGCCCTTGATAAAAAGGCTACGTTTGTACAATGCAACCTGCGTATCCTTGATGCTGTATAACTGTAACAGCTGGGCAGCTCCAAAGGCAGCTCTAGACAAACTCGATGCCTGCCACCGCAAACACCTACGCACCATCACTGGACACCGATGGGCAGACAGCATAATTTCCAACGATGCACTACACAAGATGTGTAATACGTCGCTGCTGTCTGTAAAAGTTGCTAGGCAAAGATGGTTCATGTTTGGCCATGTGCTAAGGATGCCAGAAGAGACACCAGCACAGAGAGCCTTGGAATTCTCCCTACTCGGAGCCAGCAAATACAAAGCCAGGAGAGGATGTCACTGCATAAATCTGCTAAGCGTGCTACGAGGTGACCTCAAGAAAGCAGGACTCAGTACACTCAAGTAAAGAATGGACCTGAGGAAGCTAAGGATTTTGGCTGAGGACAAGACACAGTGGGTAAAAGTGAAGAAGGACTGATTGCAGCTGTAGGATGTTTCTACTACTACAGCTGCAGAGTACAGTAATCATACATATATATGCAAACCTGTCACAGAAGTCCCTTTTCAGTCCCCCCCATATTATTAGAAATTCAACAGAGTCATAGGAGTCCCTTTTCAATCCCCCAGTATTGGTAAACATTTCTTTAAGTCTTACATGTGGGAGTCCATTTTCAGTCCCCACAAATCAGTCCTTTTCAGTCCCCCTGCTACAAGAGTTCCTTTTCAGGCCGTGACTCCTTTGGAGTCTGGGACACTTTCCATAAGGGAATGCATGTGTATTGTTTGCTGAGGAAAAGGTATAACCAAAAGTTATTTTAACTTTTTAATTTTGTATATTTCAGTCATGCTGATGGTTCCTTGAAGTTCTGGGATGCATCTGCTGGTATGTATCAAGCAGCACACTCAAATCCTTACATTCACAATGAGGAATACATGTAATGTCCATTTGCTTTAACCATTTAATGGTCAAGCAGGCCAAAATTTACCATAACGATAACTGAGCCAGTCATTCCAGTGGTCAATTGTCAAAAATAACCCTCTCGGCCTGGAAATGTACATTTAATAACTGAATATTTTAGTTTCCTTGACCAAATTTGACCATTAAAAGGTTAACTTCTTTGTTTGTTATTTGTTAAGTATATTACTTCAGAAATCTGAGTATATATTCTCATTTCAATGCCAGCATAAGGTGAGTTGTGCGCTCAGTATGTAAGACCGGCAGGCGGGTAGTCCATCCCTCCATCTGCCTGCCAGCCCACACACACGCATCCGTCTACCTGTCCATCCATCCATCCACCTATCCACCCTTCCACCCTTCCACCCACTCATCCAGCCATCCATCAATCCATCCATCTTTACATCAATGTGTTTCTAGCTTTCTGAATGCACCCATCTTATCAATCCGTAAATTCATCTGCTATGCAGCACGCTGTACATGTCTAGTATGTATCCTGTATATTTACATTGTATCATTCTGTTTATTTGCTATTCCTCTATCCGTTAATAATAATAATAATAATAATAATAATAATAATAATAATAATAAAAATAATAATAATAATTCTCCATCATGTTTCTTATAATGATTGTTTGCTTTTATTACATAGCTAACAATTTGCTTGAATTATGTCTTTTTTGATTGAGGAAAATATCGGTTTCTTTGAAGCGTGAAAAGAAACTAATCAGGATTTTGGGGAGAAAATCTGCTTATTGCAATAATTTGTTTTATGCCTGTTGCCTGGTTTATGTTTTCTGGACATTGGTTCGCATTTGTAATTGTATTTAGTAAAGTGCAGTCATAAATAGCGATGAAAAATGATGAGTTTTCCAAGGAAATCAATATGACAGATAAAACGCATATACGTGCAGAAGAACATAATATGTGTAGCATTTCGTCCTCGTATCTTCAATGTGAGAGCAACTCAATAACACCATACAAGGGAGGTAATCAATCATGATTAGGATAATGCTGATTTTTAGCTCGCCTTTACGAAGTAAAATGATCTATTGTGATACCCTGCGCCGTTGTCGTCCAATTTGTGTTTAGCTCAATTTAACAGTTCATATCTCAAGTTTGGTTAATCATACTAGACCCAAACTTGGACATATGCTTCCATATAATGACAGCACCTACACAATGATCTCGGGGTCAAAAGGTGAAAGGACAGAGTCATTGTGACCTTGGAAATAACGTTGTTTTTTCAACATTAACATTTTCCGTTTATCTCAACTTGGCAGTTCATATCTCATATTTGGTTAAACAAACTGGACCGAACCTTGGATACATGCTACAATATAATGACTGAACATCACACAATGATGTTGCAGTCAAAGTTTACGGTCACTGTGACCGTGTTAAAAAAAAATTTCAACATTAACATTTAGCATTTAGCTCACCTTAGCAGTTCATATCTCATCCTTGGTTAAGCTATATTCCATACTGGATTCAACGTTGGACACACCTTGCAGTGATAGAGCATCACACAATGACCGTGGGCCAAAAGATGAAAGGTCAAGGTGACTAGGACATTGGTAAAAACTTCAATATTAACATTTTGCATTTAGCTCAATTTAGCAGCTCATATCTCATCTTTGGTTAAGCTGCTGAGCCATATATTGGACCCACACTTCCTTAAAATGAGAGAGCATGGCACAATGTCCTTCAGAGTGAAAAGGTCAAAGATCAATATCATGGTGATATTGGTAATGGGTTTTTTCCCGCATTAATATTTTGCATTTAGCTCAACTTAGTAGTTCATATTTCATGAATGGATAATCAGACTGGACCCAAACTTGAACACAGGCTTCCTTATAATGAGAGGGCATATGACATAATGTCATTCGGGGTCAAATGGTCAAAAGTCAAAGTTCTTTGGAAGAAACATTTCTTTTGAACTAACCTTTTGTGTTTAGCTCAACTTCACCACTTTATCTCGTGTTTGCCATGTTTGCTTAACCATACTGCAGTGAAAGTTGGACACATGCTTCTTTATAATGAAAGGGAATAGCACTTTGGAGTCAAAAGGTGAAAGGTCAGGGTCATTGTGTCCTTGCTAAAACCAATTTTTTCAACACTAACATTTTGTGTTTAGCTCAACTTAGTAGTTTATATCTCATGTTTGTTTAAGCATACATTTGCCCCAAATTCGGCCACATCCTTATGATGAAATGACACAATCACCTTGGCAGCAAAAGGTCACGGTCAGTGTGTTAATGACAAAACTTAAAGGTATTCTTAACAATAACATTTTGCTTTTAACTCAACTAAGCAGTTCATATCTCATGTTGTGTTAATCATACTGCACCTAAGCTTGGACACTTGCTAATGAGAGGAGATGACACAGTTACTTTGGGGTCAAAATGCCACGGTCATGGTCACTGATAAGTGTATTGATAAGCCTTCTGTATTTATTAGTCCATCGACATCGTCGACGGGGACTATAGAAATGGGCCCTGTCTGTCCGTCTGTCCATCAGCATTTAGTTTCTATTCGATAACTTCAGTTAGCTTGAATGGATTCGTTTCAAATTTGGAATGACAACTCCTTATGACAAGACGTCGGTGGGGATTGCATATCGGCAAAATGTGTCCATACCCACCAGAGTTATCCCCCTTTATTTCTTGAAAAATCGTAAAATATTTTGTTTCATTTCAATAACTTCAGTTAGCCTGCTGGGATTCATGTCAAATTTGGAATATCAACTCCTTATGGCACGACATCGGTGGGCATTGGCATCAGCAAAAATTTCTGGTTTTTGTTTTGTGTTTACATTTGTATGACCTGAACAGGTTTTTCATCTGAATATTTCTGAATATTTTGTGAGGGAAGTTATATTGTTTCATTTAGCCATTGGAAGCAATAGCCCCAGCCAAATTGATTTCAAAATATTCAACAGAGTATTCGTTCCATCCAAAAAAATTTGTCTTCTCATCTGTTACAGACCTTAATGATTAATGAACAGAATTATTTAAGAAAATAAAAACTCAGAATGTCCAGCTCAGGAGAAAAATAGTTTTGAAAATAAGCCACTTGAGTGACAGACTCTTGGTCATCACAGGGAATTGTTCAAGGGCATTATAAACACTATGTTAGCCCTGTGGGTGGGGCTTAGAATACACCTTCCGTGTCCTCTGCGTGTCGTAAGAGGCGACTAAAGGAGGTAAGGGTGAGGTAACCCTGACAGAAACCTCGAGTGCTGAAGACGGAGGTTCCAGGCCGCACGGCGCACTCTAATAAACCGTGGATCCACGCACTTAACGCTTATGATCATGTCGATAGTCACTTACAGGACTGGCGGTATGATCAGCGAACGAAAAGAAGAAGAAGAACACTATGTTTTGACCGGTTTTGATCATTAAAACATTACTCATTAGCTCACCTGGTCTGAAAGGCCAAGTGAGCTTATGCCGTGGCAGACGTCCCTCTTCCGTCCATCATCTGTCTGTCTGTAAAATCGCATCTCCTTTATGCTTTCACCAATTTCAACCAAATTTGGGTGGAATGATCCTATGCTGGTAGGCTCAAGATCTTCTATTCAGAATTTTGATTTTATGAAAAATGTACTGGAAACTGTCAAAATCCAATACCTTAGCCACTTGCTGGATTTAAACCATACGTGGCTAAAAGGACCCAATGGTAGTAGACCCTCTAGACGTTCTATTCAGAATTTTGATTGGATGATTTTCAGGGTGAAAATCTGAGATTTTATGAAGAATTTACTGGAAATTGTCAAAATGCATCTCACAATGGCCGCTTGGCAGATTTCGACTCAATTTGGCTAGAAGCACCATACAGGGTTGTAGGAACGTGCTTTGATCTGGGGTGCTAAACTAGGGGTCGGGCCAAAACCTAGAGGGGGAGGGGGGCATGCTATGCGGATACATATGTGATGGGAAAAACTTGGGGGACTATTTACCCACCCACCCTGTTCCTACACCCATGTCATATCATTGTAGGATCCAGACCTATTCATAATTTTGATTGGTCAATGAAAATTGAAAATCTTATGTTTTATGGAAAGTTTCAAAACACATGTCCTTTACTGCGTGTTGAATTTTAACTAAATTTGGCTTTAAGGATCCTACAGTCGTATGCTCTAAAACACGTATTCAGAATCTTGATTGGTCGATTTTTTTTTATGACCATCTTTGATTTTCTGAAATTTATCCAGAAATCATTTAAAACATATCTCCTCCTAAACCACTTTATAGATCTTAGTCAAATTTGGCCACGAGTTCTATGTGTGTAGTCTGTAGAACTTCTCATAATTTTGATTGGTCACTTTCTGGTAGCCATCTTGGATTCATTGAAAATTTTCTGGCACCATTTAAAATACTACGCATTAATCAAGAGCCTGATTTCAATGAAACGTGGGTGAAACGATTCTATGGTGGTAGACTTCAACATATTAAATGAGAATTTTCATTGGTCAATTTTGTCTGGTGGCCATCTTAGATTTTCTGAAAATTATTCATTATGTTTGTTTAAATGCAAATGATTCAAATGCTACTGGTTCAGCTGAACTTCACATGCTTGTAACCATACACTATAATATTTGCAAATATGCTTTTTCTTTTATACAGTCACACTACAAATTTTATACAAGATTAAAACGGCCAAAATATTTGAGAAACCTAAAGGCATTAGCAAGGGCAGTGAAGGAATGGACGATGATCCATTCGCCATCCAGCACATATACCTCTGCTCAGATAGCCGACTCTTCTGCATTGCCGGAGCAACTCATGTCATATTCTTCCGATTTAGCAAACAGGAAGTTACGCTAGAAGTTCCCGTAAGTCTATCGATATATTTCTAGTACCTTGTGTATATCTTCTCTACTTCTTAAATAGCCCTTTCAGCAGTGAATTATCATTTTCATGGCAACCATACAGGAAAACTGTCAAATATTTTGAAATTAATTTAACTGGAAGCCTTTGCTGCCTAATTAATTTAATTTCAAAATATTCAACAGAATAAGTTTTATATCGTGAAGAATTTACTTTTTCAAGAAGTTGTCAGTGAAAGGGTTAAGGCTTAACATTGGTGACGAAAATACAAGTGTCTGATGAATAAATGTCAATTTTTTAAGAAAAGATTATTTTTGAAAATTTAAATTCGAATGACTGGTCACATGTTTACTCTGATGTTTTGACATTTTGGGAGTTTAATCCTTCTTTGTGTCAACCATGCCTAAATGTGTGGTCACTTGAACAGCACCCTCCTTAAAAAATACTGTATACTAACTAATTCTCGTGAACACCTGATCTATGCCATGATGTGTGCATTCAACTGCGCTGAGATTACATTCCCGGAAAGTGAAAATCTGTAAATTATTAAATGATTTAATAGCTGTTTGTTGGCAACATTATTTCTTGTGTTCTTTCTATGGATCTCAAGGTAAATTTCTGTCTTCATATATCTGCACAAATTAATATTGTTTGTATCATATTTTTTGCAATCGACTGCATCTTGTGAATGGTCAGACTTTGCATTTTTTTTTGGACATAATGTGGATTGTCCAATGGGAATCGTGATGAAGGGAATCATACTGTCAGACTTCTGCTGTCAGGAATCCTTTAAAATTAGATGTCTTATACATAGGTAACGGTTATACGTCAGAATCGGGATGAACTAGTACACAATTACTGAAAGTTACGAAATCACTATAATTTGAGGTTGATTCATTGGCACTCTTGTAATGGCTTTTAAAGTGTGTGTTTCTGTGCAAGAGTTAAACACCTATTTCAGAATTAACACTTTTCAACATGAATATTAGACAGAACGGTGCACTCAAGGAAATTAGATATGACGCTTGAAAAATATTTTGAGAACAATTTGACTGAATGTCACATTCAGTCAAAATATCAGTCAGCGGTATTCTCATTATAACCTGTCGTAGCTGTCATTGTCAGCATAGTATGGGTAATACTTTGCACATGGTGTATCAAGAGACATGTAAGTGCGGTGATAATATCCTCCTTATCGGTCTCTAGCGTGCCAGTAATACTGTAATAGGATGTTGTTTTCTTCTATTTACTATTGATTTTAGCGGAAAGAAGCAAACAAATTACTCTCAGATGTGCAGAATGTGTTCTTGCCAATTTTTAATGGGATTTCAAAGTGCATTTTTTTTCTCCTCCAGATAATTGTCTGGAGACTGATATTGTAGGCTAACGGTGTGTTGTATAGCAAACGTCAGTCAACATGACCTACTTTTCATCATTGTTTTTTGGTTGAGTGAACATGTATAGAAAATTCTTGTCCGGTAATAGTTTCAAGACCTTCAAATATAGTTACCAAGCATCGTGTATGGATGCATCATAGCCTTCAGGTGGGTCACTTATAAAAAATAGGTCACCCTGACCTACTTTTCATGCTTCATTTAGAAATATCATAGAACATGCTGGGGTGAATTTGATCATGCAAACAGTTTTCCTTCAGCTTCGGTTCCCTTTTCTTCTTTGTTTTGAGTTCATTTTGGACACCAGGTCTGTGTTCATGATTATGTCTTACAGCACCCGACGTATTGAAATTATAAAGTATTAGTCCATGAAATTATCTGATTTAGCCTGTTTCTGCCAAGTCCTAACCTATACATTTGTTGTGTTATATGTGATCCATTTCAGTAGTTCCATTTAAAAAAAACAATACGTATTTTCTCAGTGATCAGAAAATCAAAAATATGTGGCATTGCAATGATTTATTAAATATGGGAACAGTTTATCTTGTCAAAACATTTCATCCACTAAATTGTTGATGAATACATTGTTAAGATTTGGAAGATCTGTCCATTTATTCTTTTCTCAAGTGGCCAAATTTCAGATCATATGGATAAATTTCTAAGTCAATATACCAAAATGTAGTGTCCATTGACTTATTTTAGGATGGACAGTAGATCCTTCTAGCTTGTCAATCCCAATGGAGGAATCCAGTTTTAGCGAATCCCCGCCCATCTCTAGCTAAGCTCCACCCACACCTCATTCGTATTGGGATGGATTGTTCCCTGAACTCCCTGACTATCTATTTCCAGAAAGATATACAGGTAAGCTGTTGAATATTTTGAAACTAATTTGTCTATGGCAGCAACAGCACCCAGTCAAATTAGTTTCAAAATATTCAACAGCATGTTTATTAAATAGTAAAGACATACAATTCGTACAACAACACTTAGTCTGTCACCAATTATGCGTTCTTGGCGAGCTTATCTACGTCATTCATAATGTCTTTGATTATGACATCATCTTATAGTTGATTATAACGTCATATTACATCAGATTATAGATGGATAAACTGGAAAGGTCCATTCTATCAGAAGGATAAGCAAGTGCAATGACCAGTTACACGATTCAAGACTTTAGTAATGGAGTAATCATATCTATCACTCAAGTATTTGATGACTTGATCAAAAATGTTACTTGGTTCATGATGTCACAATGAAATACGTAGGTCTTATAAGAAAGGGCCAAAGGAATTGTATTTTTTTTGTAAATTTACCATTTAGTAACCATTCTGTTGAATATTTTAAAGCTAATTTGAAAGGGAGATGTTGCTGCCATAGGCAGCAACATCGCCCAGTCGACTAAGTTTCAAAATACTCAACATCTTACCTGTACAGCTACATTGAGATTGAAATTCTGGGACTTCTGGGCCAACATGTTTCAATCGATTCAAACGTGCAAAGTGTGCAGAGCTTAACCATGAATTTATTTCTGTGGTCAGCATGCCCACCCTTTGTTTATAGTGATAGCATCGCCAAAATTAAAATTGTTAGCATACTAAGGCCATATACATGAAAGGCCGTTAGTACTAAAGGCCTCAGTAAGAGAATATATATACTGGAAACGCCAGAAAATCAGCCTCCATGTCTATGTGCTTAATTTTTTCATGATGTCAGCCTATAATCAGAGGTATGTCCAGGGCCGGAATTCCGACCTTTTGGGTATATGGACGTTCTCCCTGAAGCTGGATATCCTGCCTTGCGGGTTCAGAGTTAACTAGAAATGGGCAGGGCATGGCTCGAAATGGATCCTTCTACAATAATTAGTTTATATTTTAATTTCTGCAGGTTGTAGAAGTAACAATTTTATATGAAATATATGATGACCTGGATTCCCCGGATTATGATTATCCCAAACCAAGTTTTGCAGTTATGTCACAACACAGTGGAAGCATTGGGTCATACTCTAGTAATACTTCAGATAATAACACAAAGGTATGTACATTAATTATGCACTTCTTTCTTTATCAATTTTGTGCATGAAACCGATGATGGGTCATTTGTTAGCTGACATCACAAGCAAACACGTCATTTGTTAGCTGACATCACAATCAAACATGTCATTTGTTAGCTGATGTCATAATCAAACATGTCATTTGTTAGCTGACATCACAATCTAAAATGTCATAAGTTAGCTGACGTCACAATTAAACATGTCATTTGTTAGCTGATGCCATCATCAGACATGTAATTTGTTAGCTCATGTCATCATCATACATGTCATTTGTTAGCTGACATCATAATCAAACATGTCATTTGTTAGCTAACATCATAATCAAACATGTCATTTGTTAACTGAGGTGATAATCAAATACGTGATTTGTTTAGCTGATGTCACAATCTAAAATGTCATAAGTTAGCTGACGTCACAATTAAACATGTCATTTGTTAGCTGATGCCATTATCAGACATGTAATTTGTTAGCTCATGTCATCATCATACATGTCATTTGTTAGCTGACATCATAATCAAACACGTCATTTGGTAGCTGATGTCACAATTAAACATGTCATTTGTTAGCTGACGTCATTATCAAACATGTCATTTGTTAGCTGATGTCATAATCAAACATGTCATTTGTTAGTTGATGTCCCAATCAAACATGTCATAAGTTAGCTGACATCACAATCAAACATGTGATTTGTTAGCTGACATCACAATCAAACATGTCATAAGTTAGCTGACATCACAATCAAACATGTCATTTCTTAGCTGATGTCACAATCAAACATGTCATGTGTTAGCTGATGTCACAATCAAACATGTCATTTGTTAATTGAGGTGACAATCAAACATCATTTGTTAACTGAGGTGACAATCAAACATCATTTGTTAACGGATGTCACAATCAAACATGTCATTTGTTAACTGATGTCACAATCAAACATGTCATTTCTTAGCTGACGTCACAATCAAACATGTCATGTGTTAGCTGATGTCACAATCAAACATGTCATTTGTTAACTGAGGTGACAATCAAACATCATTTGTTAACTGAGGTGACAATCAAACATGTCATTTGTTAGCTGATGTCACCATCAAACATGTAATTGGTTAGCTGACATCATAATCATACATGTCATCTGCTAGCTGATGTCACAATCAAACATGTCATTTGTTAGCTAACATCATAATCAAACATGTCATTTGTTAGCTGATGTCACAATCAAACATGTCATTTGTTAGCTGACATCATAATCAAACATGTCATTTATTAGGTGACGTCATCATCAAACATGTCATTTGTTAGCTCACATCATCATCAAACATGTCATTTGTTAACTGAGGTGACAATCAAACACATGATTTGTTTAGCTGACGTCACAATCTAAAATGTCATAAGTTAGCTGATGTCACAATCAAACATGTCATTTGTTAGCTGACATCATAATCAGACATGTCATTTGTTAGCTGACGTTACAATCAAACACATTTGTTAGCTGATGTCACAATCAAACATATCATTTGTTAGCTGATGTCATAATCAAACATGTCATTTGTTAGCTGATATCATCATCAAATATGTCATTTGTTAGCTAATGTCACAATTAATCATGTCATTTGTTAGCTGACATCATCATCATCAAACATGTCATAAGTTAGCTGACGTCACAATTAAACATGTCATTTGTTAGGTGACGCCATCATCAGACATGTAATTTGTTAGGTGACGTCATCATCAAACATGTCATTTGTTAGCTCACATCATCATCAAACATGTAATTTGTTAACTGATGTCACAATCAAACATGTCATTTGTTAGCTGACATCATAATCAAACATGTCATTTGTTAGCTGATTTCACAATCAAACTTGTCATTTTTAGCTGACATCATAATCAAACACATCATTTGTTAGCTGATGTCATAATCAAACATGTCATTTGTTAGCTGACATCATAATCAAACATGTCACTTGTTAGCTGATGTCCCAATCAAACATGTCATTTGTTAGCTGACATCATAACCAAACACATCATTTGTTAGCTGATGTCATAATCAAACATGTCGTTTGTTAGCTGATGTCATAATCAAACATGTCATTTGTTAGCTGATATCATCATCAAACACGTCATTTGTTAGTTGATATCACAATCAAACATGTCATTTGTTAACTGACATCATGATCAAACATGTCATTTGTTAACTAATGTCACAATTAATCATGTCATTTGTTAGCTGACATCATCATCATCAAACGTCATTTGTTAACTGATATGACAATCAAACATGCCATTTGTTAGTTGATGTCACAATCAAATACATGATTTGTTAGCTGACGTCACAATCAAACATGTCATAAGTTAGCTAACATCACAATCAAACATGTCGTTTGTTAGCTGATGTCCCAATCAAACATGTGATAAGTTAGCTGATGTCACAATCAAACACGTGATTTGTTAGCTGACATCACAATCAAACATGTCATAAGTTAGCTGACATCACAATCAAACATGTCATTTGTTAGCTGATGTCATCATCAAACATGTCATTTGTTAGGTGACGTCATCATCAAACGTCATTTGTTAACTGATGTCACACTCAAACATGTCATTTGTTAGCTGATATCACAATCAAACATATCATTTGTTAGCTGATGTCACAATCAAACATATCATTTGTTAACTGATGTCACAATCAAACATGTCATTTGTTAGCTGATGTCACAATCAAACATGTCATTTGTTAGCTGATATCACAATCAAACATATCATTTGTTAGCTGATGTCACAATCAAACATGTCATTTGTTAATTGATGTCACAATCAAACATGTCATTTGTTAGCTGATGTCACAATCAAACATGTCATTTGTTAGCTGATATCACAATCAAACATGTCATTTCTTAGCTGACGTCACAATCAAACATGTCATGTGTTAGCTGATGTTACAATCAAATGACTTAGCTACATCATGAAAAGTGACAATGATCCAGCAATAACCATCTTAATTGTATATATGTCTTTGGTGAATATACAATTTCAAAATATTCAACATCTTACCTATATAGTTACACTGAAATTGAGATTTTGCGAATTCATTGTTCAACGTATTAAAGTTCATTCAAATGTAAGCACAAAGTGGGAGGGGCTTGGCTAGAAATTGGTGGGGCAGAGGTAGAAATATGTATCTATTATCATTATCATTCATTTCCTTTCTGTCTGTCTTTCCAGCAACAAGAATCCATCACATCACTTAAGGTACGCAATGAGGCACAGAAATGGCGGTCTGGGTTTCAGCCTGACTTTGTAGGTCTGCTGACATGGGTGGATGGTGAACCGCCAGGCAATATCACCCATGTGTCTATCAACTCGGTATATGGGCTGTGAGTATGGGATACTGAAAACTGGGACTGGCTCAAAGCGCCTGCTCTCATATAATGTCCTTTTTGTCTTTGACGGATTACAGTCCAGCTCAGAAATAGTGTAGGATGTTTCCAAAACAAAATCAGAAACATGTTAGTTAGTACAATTTTGAACACAATGTAAGAAATGTTCTGTTTAATATTTTGACCTAATTGAGAAATGCAGTTTTGGCTATGCCCCACCCATCTTTAGCGAAGCTCCACCCACATTTTTGCCCGCGTTTGAATCAATCTATCCCTGAATTCCCAGAGTATCAATTCCCAGAAAACCTTACAGGTATGCTATTGAATATTTTGAAACTAATTTGGCTGGATGCTGTTGTTTCCTATGGCAGAAACAGCGCCCAGTCAAATTAGTTTCAAAATATTCACCAGCATGTTTATTAAATAATAAAGACATGCAATTCGTACAGCAACACTTGGTCCATCATCAGTTATGATTTGATTATGACATCATCCTACACGTCACGTAGTTGATTATGATGTCATATGATTGATGGATAAGCTGGAATCCTTCAATAGATTTGGTTATTGCTCCGTTATTTCAGCGATGTCTTCCAGTCCAATTACATGTATGTTCAAAATATTCAACAGTATGTTTTATTTTGTTTTAGAAAAGTTATTTCTTAGGTGTACTGTCCATGTAGCAATAGTGATATCACTACAGTCAAATCTATAGCAGACACTTGCTTTTGGTGCCCAAAGGCTGTGGTTCTTTTAGACAGGTGGTCATATTCCGGCCAGGTTTAAATCGTCAATAATCACCAAGAAAATTAAAAATTTTGCTTAATCATTGTCCATTTACAGACTTAAGAGAATAGTACTTTTGAAAATTTATCTCATTCATCAAGCCAAACAGTCATTCCAGTGATAAATTTCCAAAATATTCTCATGCTCTGTAGGGGGACATTCCTCAAGACCACTGCGGACGTGGGTTTTGTCCGGCATGACCATTAAAGGGTTAAGAAATTGCTCATTTGGCCCCAAAAACTATGAACCATAGCAAATAACCTGTATTAAATGACCACTTGTCTATAGTGACTACCTACTGCTGTGTCATTCAGTGCCTGCTCTAAACAGCTTTGAACTTTTTCATATTCATTACTTTCCTGCATTCCACTTTCAAGGAGTCTCAATTTTTCACTTTCTACCTTGCCAGGAAGATAACCCAAATTATCCTCTTGGGTGTAAAAACCTCCCATCATCAATTATCTCCCTTGCTTTGTAACCACCAAAGTTGTTTGCTTTTCCTGAAGGTAAGTTATAGTTTATTGTCCATTTTAACCCTTTAATGGTCAAGATTTTTAAAGAAAATTTACTTTTTTGCTCAGTCATTGTCCATTTGCAGGGCAATAAAAGAGTATTTTTGAAAATTTACTACAGAACTGGCTCAATAATATCGAGCCAGTGTTTCCAATGATAAATTTTCAAAAATAATATTCCCTTGGCCTACAAACTGACCAAAACAGCCACTGTAGAGGCTGTTTTTGGCCGGCTTGACTATTAAAGAGTTAATTGAAAAATTTGTATTCAATCATTATGCAAATGATTCCTTGTTGTTGCTATGGTACAGTTGGAATCACACTACACAACAGTCCATTACATGTGATTGTCAACACATGTTATCCCCTAGCAGTGGGGAAAACCTGCTATCGGCTTCTACCATTACAATTCACATTCGATTGAATGTGTTTATTAGATTTTGATGTGAATTTTGTTCTAATTAAGCCAAAATATATATGTCTATACATAGAAAATAGGTATGCAACTAAGAAACTATGCGTATCCTTGATGTTGTATAACTGTAACAGCTGGGCATCTCCAAAGGCAGCACTAGACAAACTCGATGCCTGCCACTGCAAACACCTATGCACCATCACTGGACACCGATGGCCAGCCAGCATAATTTCCAATGATCCACTAACTATATATAATGTGTAATACGTCGCCGCTGTCTGTAAAGGTCACTCAGCAAAGATGTTCCATGTTTAACCATGTGCTAAGGATGCCAGAAGAGACCAGCACAGAGAGCCTTGGAATTCGCCCTACTCTGAGCCAGCAAATACAAAGCTAGGAGAGGACGGGATTGCATAAATCTGCTAAGCGTGCTACGAGGTGACCTCAAGAAAGCAGGACTCGGTACACTCAAGTCAAGAATGGACCTGAGGAAGCTAAGGATTTCGGCTGAGGACAAGACACAGGGGGCAAAAGCGGCAAAAGCGAAGAAGGACTGATTGCAGCTGTAGGATGTTTCTACTACTACAGCCGCAGAATACAGTAATCATACATGCAACTAAGATTAGCATCTGAAAGAGGGTATAAGGTGAGAAAGCTGTTCACGTGATTTCATCAATATAATATATATTGTATTTAATTTTAGGCTTGCCTTTGGAAATGAGTCTGGTCTGGCTATTATAGATTTTATGCAGAAGACATGCTTAGTCAATTTAGGCACACCAGATTTGTATGGTAAGCAGATAACTGTATGTTTACTATATTTAGAAAATACTACTGGTAGTTCATTCTTTTATCGTCAAGTTGGCCAAAAATTTCGAAAATATATCACTGGAATGTCTGGCTTGATAACAAATCCAGCAGTCATCCCAGTGATTAAGTTTAAGAAATAGTCATTGACTAAACAAAGAGTTCAATTTTGATCATTAACCCTTTAACACTCATATCAGCCAAAAATGGCTCAGCAGAGTTCTTGAGAAATAGCCATTTGCAGACCAAGAGAAGACTATTTTTGAACATTTGTTCCAGTGGTAAATTTTCAAAAATAGTTTTCTCTTCGTCTGCGAATGGACAATTTCTATGACAACATTGAAGTTTTCTTAAATAAATTGGGATGGTTAAGCAATTAACTCTCATATTTGTCTAGAGAATTTTTTCAGAGATGTTCATTTGCAGACCAAGAGAGGATTTTTTTTTACCACTGGAATGACTGGCTCGGTTATCGAGCCATTCATTTCAATGGTAAATTAAAAAAACTAGTCTTGATCTGCAAATGTACATTTCTCCAGATCACCCCTGAAGGGGTTGTTGGCTAGCTAAAGTGTTAACGGTTTACGGGTTAAATATATATGTGGTATATGCTTCTTTCATCTTTTTGTGTGTTCATCGATCCAGGCTTCCATTTCTAATCAGGTTCTACTGCGAGGATCTGTACCAAAGCTGGTTGGAGTTGTGTGTGCGTGGATGTGTCAATGTGTTCGTGCATGTGGCCCAGATAAATATTTGCGTTACATTGATGATGTGCTTGAATAGAGCCATTAATTTTAATGAACAGGAGGTCTCTAACAGCTGAATAGTTTCCTGGGTTTTGTGGCAAGAATATTTTTAAGCTCATAAGTATGGCTACACTAAGGCTGTCCTATGGCAATGTCCCTTGAAATATATATGATTGTTTTGTTTTAAAGAGAACTGAGTGACCAATGGTCTATTACTGCGCATATCTGGTCAATGATTACGTACATTCCTCGCCAGCAGAACATTAATCGTTTTCAAGGGATGTTATTCTCCATAATTGAATTCCTTAACCGCTAGAACCCAGAGTTTATGCCGGGAGTGGCCTTGCCCAACTCTTAGATAAAAGCAAAAAAGGACATCTTTAGAATCATGCGTAAACCATAATTATATTTGAAAAAATAATTAACAACTGCTATTTTATATTATCACCAACAAAGGTTCTATGGACCCATACCAGAGAGCGCCACGTTCTCCGCGAGGCAAGCGACCGCAAGTGCTGGAGTGTGTCAGTGGGACATACTTCAGCGAGGAGATCAAGTCTCCCACTACAGACCAGCAGGTATGATTGCATGATATATTACAGTACTAAATATAGTATTTATGTTAGCAGAGCATTTCTAAAACAGTTATATTCAGATTTTTAATATTAGTGTGTTAGAGAGGCCACTATCCACGCAAAGATTACTATTAATGTCTGTCTCTTAAAGTTGTATGGGCTCATTTTCAAGATAATTATGTAGGAAAGCTGTTGAATATTTTGAAACTAATTTGACTGGCCATAAGCAGCAACAGCTCCCAGTCAAATTAGTTTCAAAAGATTCAACAAAATGTTTCTTACATCATAAAGAATCTGCGATGTCTGATCTGTAATGATTCAAGGGTTAATATTTTGCTTTCATTCTGAATTCCTTGGAAACTGCTCTCGATGAAGCTAACTACAGTCAAACCTGGCCAAGAGACCACCTGAGTTTGTGGGCCAATGGATGGTGGTTCCTTAAGACAGTTGGTTAAATGGTGAGCTGTCTTAAAGAGCCACTATCTTGTAGGCGCCTAGCAGCATATAGAATGGTTAGTGATTTTTATTAAGAGACCACCTGTCTTTGAGGGCCACTTATTGGATCCCCAAATGACCTTTCCAGTTTATCAATGGCTCATATGATGTCATGATCAACTATGTGTAGGATGACATCATAATCAATGACGTCATGAATGATGTAGATAAGTTCATCACAAACTCTTAATTGATGACGGACTAGGTGCTGTTGAATGAATTGTGTCTTTACTATTTAATGAACATATTGTTGAATAATTTGAAACTAATTTGACTGGATGCGCCAAGTCAAATGTTTCAAAATATTCAACAGCTTACATGACATTGTATAGACTTCTGGAAATTGATAGTCAAGGAGTTCAGGGGTCGATCAATCATAACACGTACAAAACGTGGGGAGAGCTTAGCTAGAGATGGGCTGGGCATAGCTAAAACTGGATTCCTCCATTGAGGGGGAAAATTTCTAGCTATGCCTCGCCCATTTCTAGCAAAGCTCCGCCCACGTTTTGTTCATGTTATGGGTGATCAAACTTTCAGTTCCCAGACTCCCAGGTAACTATACAGGTAAGTTGTTGAGTATTTTGAAACTAATTTAACGTGGTGCTGTTGCTGCCTAGTATACAGACTGTTTATTAAATAATAAAGACATGCAATTTGTGCACTTGACAGATTATTAAACGTTCATAAGGGAGATAGATACATCATTCATTATGCATTTTGATTATGACATCAGTCTATATGTCACTTAATTGATTATGACGTCATATACTTGAGTGACAGATCGGATCTATCCATTAACGTGGTCTCATAAGACCAGTTTGACTGTGTATGAAATGAGTTAAATTTACAAATCGGAACCTCCCTTGGTTAAAATTTTGGATATCAAAGCAGCAAGGTATGAAACCACTCGTACAATATACCAACAAGTAAATTGTCTGAACATATAATAATCACCTTGAGATAGGTTTGATAATTTTGGTATTTTCTGCATAATTATAACTCCTATCATATATTGAAACAAAATACTAATGTGTCTCTATTCATATTTTTAATCTTAGAAAATGGACTGTGTATTTTGTTAATGTCTGTGTATTCTGTTAATGTGTAGTCATAATATTATGTGTATATGTGTACATGTAGGTGTGTGTGTGTGTGTGCGTGTGTGCGTGCGTGCGTGCGTGTGTGCCGTTGTCGATTACATGTCAGATTAATCATTGACTCTTATTATGTATCAGTTAGGTAATGCTCTATTGTGGTTTAATTATATATATATATATATATTATATATATATATATATATATATATATATATATATATATATATATATATATATATATATATATATATATATATATTTGTATTCTTTATGCACAATTCGATCAATTATTCTTCCACAAATTCTAAAAAAACATTTCTTTTTGCTTTAACTTTGTTATATTTGTTAACATTTTCTGCAGCATTTATTTACTCATTTCTCATATTTAACTTTTGCGGTAGAAATGTAATCATTTTAGTAATTTATTCTTTCATCGTTACAATTAACATGATTTTACACCTGCTTTGGGACATATTACATTTGTGTCCTGTAATGCTGTCATCGCAATGCAACTTAAATAAATTCTTCTAGAAGCGCTGGGCCCTGGAAGTGGTATGTCCCCTGCCAAAAGCTATTTGTAAGGTGAAAGGTGTAACCAATATTTTTTTTCATAACTATTCAGATGCCTCAAATTTAACTCATTTGAAGCAAAGCTCCTAAAGAACGAAAAAGGATTAACCAATAACACTACTCCTGAATCATTAAACTTAGACCACTACAAATATTAATTTCTGAATTCAATTCTGTTTCATATGGCACGTGGTGATCGTTATGGAAACAATGTTGCGGTCTAACACATCAGGCTTAAGCGACTTTGTTTCCAAAATCTACAACAGTCTTTCCTCTGCTAGTTAAGTCATTTACAGTAATAGCCTAACAAACATAATAGGATAATTGACTCGGCTATACATCGGATTTGAAAAAGTTAATGGAATTCAATCAAGCAGTTATTTATTATCCGAGCATAGTGTTAGTCAGGTCTTTCTAAGTTGCTTTTAGTGTAAAATTATTAGTAAAAATCAATTTTAATACCATAGACAATTGTTTTACAAAATTGAACTTCTTTAAAAAAAAAATGTATGATGCCATGTTAAAATTGTTTAATTTACACTTTAACCCTCTAACCATAAAATTTGTTTTAAAAATTTTATTTTCTCATAGAAAATGTCCATTTGCAGACCAGCCTATTTTTGAAAATTAAACACTAGAATGACTGGCTCGGTGATCGAGCCAGTCATTCCAGTGTTTAATTTTCAAAAATAGGCTTCTCTTGGTCTGCAAATTGGCATTTCTCAAGACCGCTGTAGAAGCCGTTTAGGGATTAAATAAGACAATGTTCTTAATGAATTTTGCGTTTTATTCGGACAATAGTGAGGAAGACTAGACTCAAATTATGGAGCAAGTACACACTTTGCGGAAAAACTATCAAACTCAATAGATATATAAAAGTACCTGTCATGGAAAATTTCAGATGTGTAGAGATCTCAGGTGGTAGACACCTCTGTAAAGGCCATACTCCAAGATGGCCAGCAAAATTATCTACATTTCGCAAACAAATACACCTTTATATAAACTTATGGTCAAGATTAGTCAGGAAAAATGAAATTTTGTGCTTACTTAACGTCCATTTTCAGGCCACGGGAAGGGTATTTTTGAAAATTTACCAGTCTAATCACTGGCTCAGTTAATGGGCTAGCCATTCCAATTATAAATTTTCAAAGATACTATTCTCTTAGCCTGCGAATGAACATTTCTCAAGACCAGTACCGAGGCCATTTTTGACTAGCTTGACCATGCACTCTTTTATACTTGAATACAAGTGTCTCAATTTAACTGTCTGTCTGATACAAGCCTGCAGACAATAATTTCAATGGGCAATAACTCTGTACCTGATGAATATTTTGAAAACTATTTAACTGTGGCTTAGCCGCCAACACCTTTCAGTCAAATTGTATTCAGGATATTCAGATTTAATCCACATGGAAAATGTAGTCTGCACAAATTCAGTGGCCAGGCAATTAACCCTTTAATGACTAAATTTGTTTTAAAAAATTTAAACATTTACTTATTTATTGAATGTCCATTTGCAGGTCAAGAGAAGACTATTTTTAAAAATTTACCACTGGAATAACTGGCTCGGTTATCAAGCCAGTGATTCCAGTTGTAAATTTAAAAAAAAAAGTCTTCTCTTGGCCTACGAGTAGACATTCCCCAGGACCACTAAACAGGCCGGTTTTGTCCGGCTTCACCGTGAAAGGGTTAAAGACAACTATACGGGGAAGCTACTGAATACTTTGAAACTATTTTTACTTGACTCTGTTAATGCCATAGGCAGCAACAGCACCCAGGCAAATTAGTTTCAAAATATTCATCTGTCCTCTAATATTTAAAGGGTTAAAAAATTATCGTTAGAGCTTTATTGGTTAACATTTGTGAAGAAAAGCTAAATATTTGCTGATTTAATGTTTATTACCAGCTCAAGAGAAAAGTATTTTTGAAAATTTATGAGCCAGTCATTCCAGAGATAAACTTTCAAAAATACTGTTCTTGGCCTGCAAATGAACATTCCTCAAGACCACTGCAGAGGAAGGTTTTAGCCTGGTTTGCCATGAAAGGGTTCATAGGTTAATCTCCCTTATCTCTTAGATGACATGCAGTTATTCATGTATGAAATGTCCACACAATTGTTCTTCAAGGGATGTTTAATAATAACCGTGATCTCTTAGTATAAGACAACCATTTCACCAAAGAATCCTTGAAAAAGTGTATTGTTTTACTCTATAAAGCATGTTGTTCTGAATATCTTGAAATTAATTTCACTGGAAGTTGTTGCTGCCTGAGGCAGCAACAGCTTCCAGTCAAATTAGTTTCAAAATATTCATCAGTTTTCCTGAACAGTTGCCGTAAAAATGAGATATTTGGAATTCATCAGTGAAAGGGTTACCCCTTACCACTCTGATGTCAATATTCTATATTTCACCATGTCAATAGCAAAGAAACTGGTGTTAATTTTTCAACAATTTTTGGTGGACGATGTTGCTGTCTCACGACAACACCATCTTCCACTAAATTTGTTGAAAAATGAACACCAGTTCATCTTTTAATTTAATTTGAGAATTATAAACTTTGACATCAGAGTGGTAAGGGTTAACATAGGAACTATGTTTTAGGAGCCACACGATGTTGTTATTTAGGACCCGGTGGTCTTAAAGCCACCTGCATTAAACAACCACAATCTTCCAGTCCCGAACACATGGTTTCATTTAAGACGGTTGAACAGTATTTAAACCCTCTTGTGTCAAAAGCACCTCAAACAGCGCAAAATACTACTTATATTGAATTAACCGTTTTAGTGGTCAGTATTTTCAAGAAATCTTAATTTTAGAAGACTATTTGTGTAAATTTACTACTTTAATTTTCTGGCCGGTTTGATCATCAAAGGGGTAATATTAAAGAAATTTAAGTTTTTGCTGGTCAGTGTCAATTTGAAGAGCAAGAGATGAGTATACTAGAAAATTTACTACTTGAATGATTGGCTCACTTACCGATCCAGTCATTCCAGTGGTAAATATTAAAAAATACTCTTCTCTTGACCTCCAGAGTCAGTTTTTGATTGGTTTGAACAACAAGGTTTGAGGGTTAATTTAACACGAGAGGGGTTAAGGAAATAGACAGATTTTCAAAATTTATTAATCCTCTGATGTCAAATTTTTTAATTTTCAAATTAAATTAAAATATGAACTGGTGTTCATTTTTCAACAAATTTTGTGGAGGATGTTGTTATCGTAAGAAAGTAACATCATCCACCAAAATTCTTGAAACTGTACACCAATTTTTTTTGCTACTAATACAATAAATGATAGAATAATTACATCAGTGTGCTGAGGATTAACCCATACTACATTGATGTAAATATTCTATTTTTTAATGTGGCCATGTCAAAGAAACTGGTGCACATTTTACAACAATTTTGGTGGCAGATGCTGCTGTCTACGACAGCACTATCTTCCACCAAATTTGTTGAAAAATGAGCACCAGTTCATCTTTTAATTTTGTTTGGAAATTTGAAATTTTGACATCGGAGCGGTAAGGATTAATAAGCATAAATATATATGATTTTCTTATTATTTTGAGCTTTGTCGTACAACACTTGTGTTGATGTCGTGCCTTTGTTTTTCCATTTGCCATTAATTTCAGTTAAGCACTCATTTGGTGACTGGGTCTTCATGTTCCCCATGCTCTAGGAGTGCAAGTTTTAACATGCATAGGGAACCACAAACACTTTATGCTATACATGAAACTAGTCCAGGAACTACAACTGTTAAATATAATGACAACGATTGGCAAAGCAATGTAGCTAATGAACAACATAAGAGAAAAACATTTTCCACCAGTACTACAGCTTCAGGAAATGCTGATAGTAGTTTTGAAAATTTATCTGCAAGCGATGCTGAACCATCCACTCCATTATCTGATTCATCCTCATTTCATTTTGATAATGTGGATAACATGGAAAAAACATGGCGGCCAGGAATATTTCGACGTGGTGTAAGTCATATGGAATTCAGTACGCATGCCAAATCAGCCCATGCTAAGATAAATTCGCATGATGCGCAGCATCACAAACACGATCATGCACCTATGATTTCGGATGACGCGTACATTGACTCGCCAGTGAGAAAATCGTCGTCTAATCCGGAACTGCAAGGTAGCCGAGAGGAGCTGTCACATGATTCGTCTCAACTCAATCCAATCAAAATATCTTTGAAATTATCAAGATCATTTAAACATAAACTCACTTTAAAATTTAAGAAGTACAAAAAGAGTCCACGAGATCAAGTGATACCAGATGCAAAGCATGAACATTGTATGCCAGAAGCCAATGATACAGAAGTGTGCATAGCTGAGAACAATAATATCAAGTTCCTTTCTGAAGAGCAGCCTAACAAAGTTGATGCACTAATGCGTGAAGAACTACGAGTCCACGAGTATCAAGGCCAAGAGCTTGATAATTTAATCCATGATATCACAACTCCAGTAATAGAAGACCCTGATTCATGCTCTAGTGATCAGGTAGACGGCGACGATGCAGAGTTGGCGAGTAGTGGTGCTAGGAAGCTTTTTCGTCGTGTTAGTGCTAAAATGAGTTCAAAATTTAAATCGAATCGTACAAAGATGACAATAGGTGGATCAGATTGTGATGATGAGATGCCTGAGAAATGTGTCAATGGTTCTCAGAGTCAGCAATCGAATAACCATTATCTAGAATCAAACGTGAAAAGAAAGCACCTACGAGATCAACTTAAAGTTGAATTGATTGACCTCTGTGATGATAGTCCTAAGCGGAAGACATGTGTACGATACATGAACGTCACTCAGTTCCTTAATGAACACCATTCAAACGGTACTGGTATGTCTTCTGACCACGAGCAAATTTACTATTCGCTTGTTGCCATAACCACAAACTGATTAACCCTTACTAACCTTGGTGATTTGGGAATCTGCTTGTACTCTCTGCGATTAAATCTGACTACTTTTCTACCATCCATTAATAACCAAATTATAACTAACTTCCAGTTATATTTCAGTTGTGATGTGCACACAAAAGCATTCATCTTGAAGTCTTATGAATTTTTCGTCACATAATATTTACGTTATGGCAGTGGTACAGTTTGGCTCTGAACTATCCTGATTAATGGATGATTCCAGTTTTAGCTATGCCCCACCCATCTCTAGCTAATCTCCACCCACATGGTGCCCGCATTGGGATTGATTCCTGAACTCCCTGATTATCAATTTCCATAAAACTATACAGGTAAGCTGTTGAATATTTTGAAACTGATTGGACTGGGTGCTGTTGCTGCCTATGCTAACAGAATGTTTATTAAATAGTAAAGACAATTTGTACAACAATGCTTAGTTCATCATAATTGAGCGTTCGTGATGAACTAAGCTACATCATTTATGTCATAATTGATTATGATGTCATCTTACACATGACGTCATATGATTGATGACTAAACTGGAATCCTCCATTATCTGATTGAGCTATTGTACTATCTTAGGTAGCAAAGATTCCAGTGAAGACATGTTCAGCATCAATTATTAAGAGAGGAATCCATTTCTAGCTATGCCCTGCACATTTCTCGCTATGCCCTGCCCATTTCTGGCTAAAATCTGCACACATTTTTACGCATATTGGAATCGATCTGAAACTAAATATGTGAATTCCCATAATCTAAATCTTATGGTAGTTGCTGAATATTTTGAAACTAATTTGACTTGGAGCTCTACGCTAACTATTTTGTAAACAATTTGCTGCCTTTTAAATTAGCAATAAATTTGATACTTTGTGTTATACACTTCATATAAAATTAATATTACTGAAGATTTAAGATAACCTGATGTTTTGGCAAGTGAATATCCATTTGTAGACCAAGTGTAGACTGTATTTTAAAGGTCTCCACTAAACTTACTGGCATGCTTATCAAGCCAGTTATTGCAGTAGTGAATTCTAAAAAAAATCTTTTTGCAAGCAAATGGTCATTTCTCAAGATCACTTCAAGGACTGGTTTTATTTAGTTGGCTTGACCTTTAACCCTTCAGTGGTCAAACTGGCCCAAAAAAACCTTTGTGTTGCTCTTGGAAAATACCCACTTGATGGACAAGAGATGACTATTCTTGAAAATATACAACTGGAATGGCTGGCTTGAAATTCATGCCAGTCATTCAGTGGAACATTTTCAAAAATACTCTACTCTTATCCTGCAAATGGGCATTCGCTGTACAAATATTTGAGTTCTTGAATCAATCTTTACCACAAAATCATTACAATGAACCTATTCACTTAATGAGTGCTGATAAAAAACACTAATTAACTGCCCCTTTAATGGTCACATTTTCTCAAGAAAATTTAAATATTTGCTTATTGAATGTTCATTTGCAGGCAAAGAGAAGACTATTTTTGAAAATTTACCACTGCAGTGACTGGCTCAGTTATTGAGCCAGGCATTTCAGTGGTAAATTTTCAAAAATAGTCTTCTCTTGGCCTGAAAATGGATATTCCTTAAGACCTCAACAGAGACCCGTTTTGGTCGACTTGACCATTAAAGGACTAATGACATTTGTTTGTTTGTTTTTATTTGATGCATGACCACAATAAAGCATATTTTGGTTATTTCACTATCGCCTATTTTATGCTAATTCATACTCGCGTACATCTAAATGTGTCTGTATTTATGACCTGCTTGAATGGCAGTTACCAGTATACTGTATTACTATTATTCTTATTCTTATTATTATTATTATTATTATTATTATTATTATTATTATTCTCGTTTTAAATGTACCATCCTTTCTTTCTCTCTCTCTTTCTTGTATACCTGTTCATCCTCCCTTCACAGGGTGAGTCTTTGCCAGTAATTGATCAGTCATTGATCAATCGACTTGAGATCTCGTCTGTTCTGCTTCTTTATATAATAAATGTTGCGTCACGTTAGATAGATCTTATAAATTAGAACTAGTTGTCTGTTGAATGTGCAGAGATGATGTACAGGGCCTTAGAACACTATGCCAGGAAATGTGGACTCTTGTTGGCACATTGTACAGTATTTTTGGTTGACAAAATATATACTTTGTACATGTTCCTATAGAGATTTAGCATTAAATGACAAATATTAAATGTCCAAAAGGCTGGATGGTTTTGTGGCCAGTGAAGGTGTTTTAAAGACAGATTGTCAAAAGCCACCTTCAGGACTTAAAGAACTGTCATTTCATAGCCTAAAAAGACATTTGCTTTGGCAGCTGACTCATAGTAAGCAATTACATCTGGATAATCTACATGATTGGCCTTTTATAATCATAAACAAAATTCTGTCATTTTTAGTGAAAATGCTGAAAATATCTTGATTTTCATATATTTATTCATTCATACAAACGATGTTATTGCACTGAATAAATGAATTTGAATTCTTATATGGTATGGCCATGTGTCTTATGCCCTGTACATGGGGTATATACAATTTTATTCTGAATTCTCTCTGTGTCTTCAGAGACACGATCATGTGAAATATGCTGATTATTTTGATAACAATTTGATTGAAATCAGTTTACGTAGCCTGCCTTCAATTAATACTTTAACCCTCGAATATGGTCCAAAAAATTTAACTTTTCTCAGAGAATATCCATTTGCAGGTCAGGAGATGACTATTTAAAAAAATGTATCATTGTAATGCATGGCTTGATTATAATAGTAATGCTCGATTATCGAGCCAGTCATTCCAGTGTTAATTCTTCAAAAATAGTCTTCTCTTGGCCGGCAAAAGGACATTTCTCAACTCAAGACTGGTGCAAAAAACTTGTGGCCAGCTTGAATGTTAAAGTGAGAATACATGCTATTTGGATACTTAGTGACAACTTGCTTAAAATAACACATTTTATTAGTACTACATCCTGAATCTGTCCCTTACATTCTGGTTGCTTAGTTACCCTTGGTGAAGAGACCAGCTAGCCTTATTCTCATTTTGTCATCACGGAATATATTTACACATTGTTTTGAGCTTAAACTACATCTTTCCATACTATTCGTTGTTATCACATGTTACTTTCTTGGCCATGTAGGCTGAAAAGTATACGTGTATCCATCTATTAAATTTATTTTCATCTGTCATTGTCATCTTTTGCCTCCCCCCCCCTCCCACCTCTGCGTACCCGCCTGGGCATGGAGCCAAATGTAAATGTCCTCATGCACTCTGCAATCATATAGGTAACATATAGGTAACTCTCACATAGCAGATTTTGTTGAATTCCATCCAAGGCTTTCTGAGGAATTACAATCAATTTTCGCACAGATTGACGGACAAAAAGACAGATGGAGAGACAGACGGACAGGTGGGACAACATAATCCCCAGTTTTCTTCGAAAACATTAGGGATAAAAAATTGTCGCTAATTATCCAAAGGATTATGCACTAATATTAAAGCAGCAGTCATATCTGATTCAGTCCAATTGTTTTTCAAAACAATTTTCATGCGTTTACCCTAAGATATATGTAGAAAATCAAGTTTACGCGTACACAATGCAGAATAAAATTGTTAACTGTACTATGTACAATTGTAAATGTTGCTTCGCTTAGTTAACCCTATATGCATCGCTTAACCCTTTAACTCTCAAGCTAGCAAAAAAGAAAACCCGGCTACTGCAGTGTTCTTTTGCAGAGCAAGAGATTATTTTTGAAAATTTACCACAAGAATGACTGGCTCGATAACCGAGCCAGTCATTCTAGTGGTAAATTTTCAAAAAATAATCTCTTGGTCTGCAAATGAACATTTTCTATGTATACTTGAATGCTAAGGGGTTAAGAGTCATTAATTTTTGCCATATCCAATGAGATTTAGGTGAAATTATGTCATTCTCTTCTCAAGGCAGAAGCATAAGAAAACTGGTTCAGGAAGCTGTATAGTTTTTTTGTCCATAAACTAGTTTTCATCGTACGTCTTCACTATTTTACTGTTTTGCTGTTGTTGCACACACACACACACACACATATTAGGTTATTGGGTTTTCTCTGTCTTGCCTAGTGTTAACTATTTTATTTTTCTTAATTTGTAATCAAAATAAATGCAAATTTAATTGATTATATACTAATGAAATATATTGTGCTTTGTAGTTATTATTTTAACAGTAGATAATTGTTTTAATGGTATATTATAAAGTTTTATCTTTTGATGCTACTAATAAACTGCATGCCATTTTCTCTTTTTCCATTTCATTTCATTTGACCTCACTGCCATCAATTGCACACCTCTTTTCCAATCGTGTGAAAACCTATTAGTTTAACGACGTTTGTCTAAGCCCCACGATGGCTAAGCCCAGGAAACCACATGCACCTCCCTTAAGCCGAGCAAAATCACAAGGCACTACACGAAAAATTCAGAAGGCTCAAAGCTCAACATCCATGGAAGACAGTCTCAGTTCAGGAGGTGCTTCTCCCGTATTTTTTTGTGATTTTATTATTTTCAATGTTCTTCAAAAGCTATTAATTTCATCTTGTCTCTGTCTTTATATAATCAACTTATCCGTGTTCTTATGCCTTACAATTTGGCTGGTGAAACTTGCTCGTGTAAAAGTTTTCTATCATGATGATGTGATGCCGGTCTTTCACGTCTCTGACAACCGAAGTGCTTGAATGCCAATCCTGTGACAATTTGCTGCTTTTCTGTATAAGCTCTGTAAAATTGTCTTCTGTATCTTTTGAAGAGAAACTTGTGCCTTTTGTCCTTTGTTGTTTCAGACATTTTCTATTGTCTTAATATTGTGACATCTCTGCTCATCTCTTCCTCTATTCATCCACCTCATTCATCAGCATCTTATATCATTTGATTCAAACTTGCCAATCTATCGTCAATCACTTAGCTTTTTGCTGCGCCGCATGTTTCCATACAAACCTGTCTATAAAAGGACACCTGCTTTTGGAACCACAAGATGGCAGTTCTTTTAGATGGGTGGTCATATCATCATCCATCTTAAACAACCCCCCCCTCCCCCCCCATACAGCAACCGACTAATAGTAATTGATCCGCTGTTTTAATGAGCACGTTTCAATGTTGCAATAGGTGTTCTTTAAAGACAGGTTTTCATGTACATAAAAGTTACCATATAAATTCTGGCACCTCACATGCTATAGGACAGTGACACTAGGACTTGCTAAGTCATGCATTCGCATGTGCAGTGGAAGGGCCTGATTGAATTGAAATGCACAAACTCATCTATTGATGTCAGCATTGTGTTCAATGTGTGCTTTCCTGAAGGTAATCTGACATTGCCTTTTAACCCGTTAACACTCATGTCAGCCAAAAACAGCTTCTGCTGTGCTCTTGAGAAATGTCCATTTGCAGACCAAGAGAAGACTATTTTTGAAAATATACCACTGGAATTACTGGCTCGATAACAGAGCCAGTCATTCCAGTTTTAAATTTTCAAAACTACCGCTTCTCTTTTGTCTGCAAATGGACATTTTCTGTGGGAAAATTGAAATTTTCTTGAAAGTTTTTTAGGATTATATGGTTAATGGTCAAAATTGCATCAAAAAATCGAGATCTTTGCTTAGTGAATGTACATTTGTATGCAGGTTTTTTTTTTAAATTTATCACTGGAATGACTGACTGGCTCAGTTTTCGAGCCAGGCATTCTAGTGATAAATTTTCAAAAGTAGTTCTCACTTGGCAAATGGACATTCCTAAAGCCCATTGCAGAGATGGTTTCTGGCTGGCTTAACAGTTAAAGGCCTAAGAGACTTTAAATCATATATATATATATTTCTCTGCTTGATTACATTGTCATCAGTAATTGACCTCCTCATTCTCCTGTAAATAGAACTTCTGATTCTTGCTAAATATCTCTAATTATTCCATTGACCGATCTGGGATTAACCTTGTCATAATTTTGTCAGTCGTAATTACTAGAAGCTCCTTATTGATTTAGAGGTTATTTATGTGTCATTGATCAATTGCTCTATGGCTGGTGGGATATGGAATGGTGTCATCCGTGTTCTAGTAACAAATTTACATATTTACCAATATTTATTATTTATCAATACCTCTTTGGTATTGTGGGGGATACAAATTCTTGTCAAGTTACCATTATTTTCTGCCCTGAAGACAAATCTTTGTTTGGATAATTCTATAGTTTCAAGAGGCCCATTATCCTTAACCCTTACCAGTCTGGTGTCGAAACTTTCAAATTTCAAATTAAATTATAATGGTGTTCATTTTTCAACCAATTTGGTTGGAGATTGTGCGATCGTAGACAGCAACATCTTCCACCAAAATTGTTGAAAGAGCTACACTAGTTTCTTTGCTATTGGCACTGTAAAAGATAGAATATTGACATCAGTGTGCTTTGGGTTAGCCCGTTAACCGTCAGATTTTTCAAGAAAATTCCAATTTTCTCATAGAAAATGCCCATTTGCAGACCAAAAAAAAGACTAACCCGGTATGCCTGGCTCGGTTATCGAGCCAGGCATTCCAGTTTTACATTAAAAAAAAAAAGTCTCTTGGTCTACAAATAGACATTTTCCGAGAAGCAGAAAATCAGAAGCCATTTTTGGCTGGCTTGAGTGTTAAAGTGTTGATTTTGTACTCCAGATTTAAAGTCTTATTAAAAATCTTTCCCAGCGTCGTATTCATTTATAAATTTATCATTATCTATGGCACTTTCATCTTTCTGCAATTATATGGTTACCTTGGCCCATTAAGAAAGTTAATTCTTTCAATTCTGCTAATTTGTCTTTGCTGCTCAGATTCAGTCCTTCACTATTCCTATGTAAAAGTTTGTGAATTCATTCCGTATATATTATTATACTGTTGGTGTTTGTTAAACTTTATTTACGTGATATATAATGTTGTTGATATTTATGTATCCAAATAGATATTAGCTGCAGTAGATGTTTTCATGATCAATCCGTGTGCTTATCTTTGCTTCTATGTATTTCCACACATATTTGTGTGGTTCCATGTGACGTAGTAGGTATTTATTGCATGTAATTGGTGTTTTGACTAATTATACATTTGTAGAATATGCATTGTCTTTTAATAATAATAATAATAATAATAATAATAATAATTATTATTATGATAACTATTGTTCTTGTTGTCTCTTAGAGAGCAGCATCTTAGAGCAACACTCTTTAACTGTCAGCCTGTTGAATGTAGCAGACTACATTTTCAATGGGGTTTAAGTCTGGATATGTTGAATATTTTGAAAACAATTTGACTGGAATTTGTTGTTAACTGAGCCACCAACAACTTTCAGTCAAATTATTTTCAAAATATTCAGCCAGTCCTGAGTTATTGGCCGTTAAAATTATTGTACGGTGGTTTGTAGCAATCAGACGTTTAATCCTTTAACCCTCAGATCAGCCAAAAATGGCTTTTGCAGTGGTCTTGAGAAATGTCCATTTGCAGATCAAAAGAAGACAATGTTTGAAAATTTACCAGTGGAATGACTGGCTCGATAACCGACCCAGTCATTCCAGTGGTAAATTTTAAAAAACAGTCTTCTCTTGGTCTGCAAATGGACATTTTCTGTAAGAAAATTTACATTTTCTTGAATAAATTTGAGGGTTAAAGGGTTAAGATACTACCCCAGTATGTGACCTATGGCAGTAAAATAAGTGAACAACTAGAATGCATGAGAGAGAGAGAGAGAGAGAGATGCTGAATCACGACTTAGACAGGTGTTCCGTTGACCTCAAACTCAAAGCAAGCATAAACTATTGTAATATGAAGGTGTGTGCTAAATCTGGTGATTCTACCTTCTTGCATTCCAGAGTTATGACCAAAGTGTGTATTCCAGTATGCACTTCATGACCCTGTTACTTAGATATTTGATGTTTTGTCAGAAAACTCGTAGAATTTCTGTCCACCTATACTATGAATAGATGTGTCAAATTTGGCGATTCTACTTACATACGTTCACGATTTATGGCAAAGGATGCATATTTTGGGATGCACTTAGTGACCCCATGACCTAGATGTTTGATTCTTTGTCCTGAAACACATAGAACTTCTAGCCACTTATAATACAAATTGATGTGCCATATTTTGTGATTCCACCTGCGTTCCTGATTTATGCCTAAGATATTTATTTTGGGATGCACTTAGGGACCCCATGACCTAGATATTTGAAGTTTTGACCTGAAAATAAATTGTGGTTCTAGCCAATCACAATATAAATGTATTTTACTGATTTGGTGATTATACCTTCCTGCATTACAGAGTTTTTGATGAAAATACTATGTCCTAAGTTACCCTGTGACTTCAATATTTGGCCGTATGATCCCTTTTTCCTAGCCACTCATAATATAAATATATGTGCCAAATTTGGTGATGCTACCTCAGGATTCCAGAGATATGCCTCGGATAAACAGACAGACAAACAGACGAAAACAATCGCAATACTCACGCAGGCCTTCGGCGGCATGAGTAATAATTATAAGTGATAGACTAGAATGTGGTATATATTGGCTGTGGCGTCAATGTCATGGTCACATGATACTTTAGAGATATCCATTTCTAGCTGCGACCCGCCTATTTGTAACTAAGCGCCACCGACTTTGTAAGCCTGTTTAAATCAATTTTAACTCTGAACCTTGAACTCCCAGAATCTCAATCTCATGATAACTACACAGTAAGCTGTTGAATTTTTGAAACCAATTTGACTGAGCGAGGCAGCAACAGCTCTCAGTCAATTTAGTTTCAAAATATTCAACAGAGTGGGTATTAAATTTTTAATTCCTCAAAGACATACAATTCAGACACTTGTGATACAGCATCGCACATTCGTGATGGACCTATGCCATTTGGTATTTTGACATCAGCTATCAAGTTATTATTTGAGTAAGGCATCTGATACTTGAGTGACAGATCAGATTACTACATTGCTTAATTCTTATTGCTGCGGATGGGGTGGGGACGCTTAGATTTCAGCATTGAAAGTGTGTTGGTTGATGAGTTTTGAATGCAGGCATAAATATACATAGCTACTACTACTGCTATTACTGCTATTACTGCTGCTGCTACTACTTCCACTGTTACTACTGCTGTTGCTACCACTTCCACTGCTACTGCTACTGCTGCTGCTGCTGCTGCTGCTATTGCTTACACTGCTACTGCTGATGCTACCACTTACACTGCTACTGCTGCTGTTACTACTTCCGCTGCTACTTGTACTACTACTACTACTACTACTACTACTACTACTACTACTACTACTACTACTACTACTACTACTACTACTACAACAACTACTACTTACTACTACTACTACTACTACTACTACTACTACTACTACTACTACTACTACTACTACTACTATAAAATATTTATTTAATGACTTTAATTGTGCGTTGATTTGTTTCTGACCATAACCCTATCACATGATGATTTTAAATGCTTTTATCTTCAGATTAGCATTTTATGAAAAATAAGTTAATTTTATATTTAATACATTTTACATAATAAAAATAATAATAATAATAATAATAATAATAATAATAATAATATTTTTTTAATTTGAGCAGATAAAAATGATGGTTCATCATTTTCTCGCTCCCGGAGTTCCAGTATGTCTAGTCTCGAGAATGTTAGTAAAGAGGCCATTCAATGCCTTGCCTTTGCTGATTCCTATACAAGAAAAACAGGTACCATTGCTGTAATTATTTCCTTGCTACTATATTGTATATGTGATTGACTATCAGGACTGTAGCTTATTGTCTTCAAATTTGACATATTTTCACATTTCTAACATCATACTTTAACCCTGACCACTCTGGTGTAATATTCTATCTTTTACAGTGTCAATAGCAAAGAAACTGGTCTACATTTTTCAACAATTTTGGTGGACGATGTTGCTGTCTACGACAGCACCATCTTCCGGCAAATTTGTTGAAAAATGAACACCAGTTCATCTTTTAATTTAATGTGAAATTTTTTAATTTTGACATCAGAGTGGTAAGGATTAACCCTTTAAAGGTCAAGACAGATAAGGTTGGTCACTGTACTGGTCTTACTGAATATATTTGTGCAGACCAAGAGAAGACCATTTAAAACAGTCTTAGTTCTGCAAATGGACATTCGCAATAAGTAAATATTTTGGTTTTCTTAAGCAAATTTAACCATTGAAGGGCTAGACATTATAATAATTTGAGGCAGCCCTCCTTAGTAAGCCCATATATATATATATATATATATATATATATATATATATATATATATATATATATATATATATATATATATATATATATATATATATTTGTCTGTTTGTTTGTCCATCCATGTTTTCATTTCTATGTGATATCTTAAGTTCTACTAGTGCTATTATCAAGAAATTTGTGCTGTAGAGTGCACTTCTGGTGCCCAAGAACCTTATTGGGTTTGGTGTCAAGAGGTCAACGGTAAAGGTCAATGTGTCCCAATTAAGCAAATTGGTTAATGTTCTACTGAAGCATCTTCACCAAACTTGACCTGTGTGTTGCCTTTGGGGATCTAAAAACCCCTATTAATTTTGGGGTCAAAAGGTGTGGTTCAGTGACCCAAATAAGGAAATCTGCGTTTTCTGATGATAGCTCAATTTTTACTGAAGGTATAATCAGCAAATTTGTAAACAGTTTAATGGAAATTATGTTGACTGGTATAGGCATGTTTGAGTTCTGTAATAGCTCTCCATCACCATTGTGATAGCCATCATTAAATTTATATAAATGTAATTTTGTTCTATATTCAGTCAATTTACTGCAGAGGCCGGGTTTGGCCAGCTTGACTATTAACGGTCTAGACTTTTGTCTTAATTATCATTGTGTAACTATGTTTTTCTTATATTTGTTTGTTGTAGATAATTTCACGTGTCCATGTTTATGGGTAGGAACCAGTCTGGGTTCAGTTCTGGTCATCGTGTTGAACCTTCCTCCGCCCGGAGAACAACGCATAACACAGCCTGTGATTGTATCACCCAGTGGTCAGTACAGGATACAAAGATACATACATATCAATCCTTTACTATTCAAATTTGGTCAAGAAAATCTAAAAAATTGCTTCTTGAATATCCATTTGCAGGCCAAGAGAGGACTATTTTTTAAATTTACCACTGGAATGACTGGCTCGTTTATCGAGCCAGTCATTTCATTGGAACATTTTCAAAGATAGTCGTCTCTTGACCTGTAATGGACATTCCTCAAGACCACTGCAGAGGCCGGGGTTGGCCTGCTTGACTATTAACGGTTAACCATTTCATCATGATATAACTACATCTTACACACGATAAGATTTTCGCCTAAATTGGCGACGATGAGGAAATTATTTATCCAGTTTGATATTTTTGGTCAATCCAGGCAAGAAACCATCATATGAGCTGATATGGTGAGCTGGCATAATCTATTAACCAATGAAACACACCGCCCTCTCACATGATTTTAAAAATGGCTCCCTGAGCGGTGTCATAAATGATATTTTGTAAGAGGACAAATTAGTCGTGATAATATAGCGGCACTGTGCTGGAACAGCCCTTGATCTAAGATCGGAGAAAACATGCACAAATGCCGGTCGGCTCAGCTTTTGGCTCTCGTGTGCACCCGACTTTATTTTAAAAATATCTCTATATTGTATGTAAAGTCTATAGCCCTGTAAACCATGAAATCTCAATTTGAAAACATGCATATAAGTAGTTTATTGTTTTGTAGCTAATTTGATAAGATTCCCTTGAGCATATTCAGCAAGTGTATAGCTCCTTTGAAATTTTGTGATTCAATGTGTTACTGAGCGAGTGATTCATGGAAGGATTTCAAAAATAGATTTTCACTTCAAGAGATATACTTACCTCCCTAACGCTATGATATTTCCCAAATATCGACCTATACTCAATAACCCCAGATTTAAAAAGAAAAGGTGCCCCTACTGGGCAGGTAGACAGGAGACAGTCTGCCGGATGCCAGCCCCAACCTCGCGCATGCACAGACTGACACTGCCTCATTCTTGACTATTGGCCTAAAACACATGCTTGTTTACATCTTGTGCTTGCTTAGTTTTTGCTCAATTATCTTTGTGGAGTTGTTTTAGAGAGTTGTTAGACATGTCTGACCATCATAATTCATCTGAAGCTTCTGCAGGACTGAGTTATCAGGTGAATTCTATTACAATTTCTTCTTAATTACGTGGTGTTACCTATTTCCGTGGCGCGGTATAGACGTGATAGGCAGCTAGAAAACTGGTATATTATTATTTGCCGCCATGAAATGCTAATCTCTTTATGTTTGTGTCCACAGGTTCCTATCAGGAGGTTTGTAGACATCTAAGAGGGTTTGTCTCCACCTTTTCCCTATAAAATGTTAGGAAAAAAAGACTGTGCCCAGGGTGATATAAGCCTCCATAAGAGCGAGCTTGTCATTCTTCCCTCTGATCACACCCCTACCCTTATATGAGTGGTGAAGAGGCATGGTTAATTTTCAAGAGAAGGACGTGGTAGTATGACTTTGCTAAAGATGCAGGTACTCTAGTTATGCACTTTAATATATTTGAAAATATTTATGATTATTTGCTGCCAATATTTTTATCATGCTGTTTATCTGTATCATCATCATGGGCTATTGCCATGTTCATGTACTGTTGATTATGCTCTTGTGTTTTGAATACAATTCATCTTTACACCTGGATGATGTTTTCTTCCGTCAGTTTCTTCTTTGGGAAATTTCTTGACGTCTTAATCAGCCATGTTATTATTAATAACCACCTTGAGTGTAGGCTGTTCATCTGTCTTACAACCGTCCATTTAATGGCCTGTTGTTTTTTCTCCTTTAATGGCCTGTTGTTTTTTCTCCTTTTTAATGGGTTGGTTTATTTAGTTAATTAACTATAAACTCATTGTCTTCGTCTTATGCCCTTCTTTCAGAAGCCTTCTTGTGTTAGTTGTAACCACTCTATTAAGCCTCCTTTTGCCCCCCATCTGTGTGTGAAGTGTTCACCTTGTGGGCCATTGTTAAAATGTGATGTCTGTAAACAGTGGGGTGGTGGGGTGTCGACTTATTCTCTGAATTCTTCTTGTTATAGGCGAAGGTTAAGGTGTCGGAAGAGGAGAAGTGTGTAAAAAAGAGTGTAAGTGTAAAGGGTAAGAGAAAGGCCTCTGTATCTTCGGAAATGGAGTCTTTCAGGTTAGAAATAATGGGGGGGAGATGAAAAAGACAATAAAAGATCTGGTTCCTGAGTTGCTTCACGGCATGCTCCCTGGGCTGGGTGCTTGATTGTTTTCTTCATCTGCCTCCAGGCAGAAAATCCCCACTGCTGATTCTGGTGTCCGTCGTGGTTCGTGGTCCGAAAATGTTCAAGAATCAGTGGGGGCTCCAGTAGATCTTGGAAGGCCCGCCGACTTGCCAATGGATCCTGGATGGGGCCTGAATGATCCCGGCTGAAGGCTTGCCTCGTTGGTGGATCTTGGGCTGGGTTCGCTGGACCCAGGTTTACGCCTGGAGAATCCGTGGCCCACAGGTACCGCTTCCTCTTACGGTACTTTCCATGGCCAGCCCGTGGGGAGCACGGGCAAACTTTTCCATGGGGGTCTACTCGCGCCAGGGTTGGGGCCAATGTACTCATTTACTCAGTACTCGGGTACTCAGTACAAATTTTCAAGTATTCGCATGTACTCAGTACTCAGGCCTTTTTATGAGTACATGTACTTGTACTCAGCCTCAGTACATTTCCAAAGTACTCGTACTTGTACTCGAGTACATACTCTGTACTTGTACTTTTGAGTACTTATGAAGTTATGAGTACATGCTGAGTACTTATCAATTTTCTACATAAAAATCGTATGCATAGTTATCTTTTTCATTCAAAATTCCAAGCACTGTTTCTCAGGGAAATGATATGAAATTTAGTAAATATTTTACAACAATTTGACTAACTTGGTGCAACATGCACACAATTTTGGAATTAGTTTGCCTAGTAATATGTTTTCAGTCATTTGTTTTTAAAAAGTTGGTTTAAAATTGAAATTCTGGATGCTGGCCTGGAAACTGCAATTTCTGTAGTAGGTATGCTTTTAGAGAATAAGATAACAAGCATTTAACACTTACATTAATGAAACCTTTCTATCTCAATTTCAAGGCTATCATACAGCAAACTGATGAATATTTCAAACATAAATGGAGCTAGAAGCCATTGCTGTTTGAGCCAGCAACAGATTCCAGCCAAATTAATTTCAAAATATTTAAAATCTTAACTGTTAATTTGTTTTGAAATTGAAATTCTGGATGTTTGGGTTTAAATGGGCAATTGCTGTAGGCAATGCTAATGTGGAATAAGATTAAACAAGCAAAGCATTTTAACCCATGCACTATTTAAACCCTCTTTATATACCTTTCAAAGCAGTCATACAGATGAACTGTTATATATTTTGAAAATAATGTTTGGAAACCATAATTGCTGCTTAAAGCCGCAAGACCTTCCAGCAAATAATTTTCAAAATGTTCAGTAGAATATTTCTTAGCAGCATAAAAATTGTCATTTCTGGTCATTTGTCATTGAGGGTTGAGAAATGTGGGAGTGAAGATTAGAACAGCTGTGCAAATGCTCAAGCCTTATGTCAACAAACACCTGGCCTGGGCAATTATACACCTATTGCTAAGATACCATTCATGCATGAATAGGCCTGACAATGAAATTGGACAAGGCCCATTATTTCAGGCTCTATCTAGACCTCCAAACTCTTAACCTTTTAACATTCAATCTGGCCAGAACAAAAATAATCTCTTCTGCAAATTGACAACTTCTCTTTAAATAGTAGCGGGTTAAAGGGTTAATCAATGTTAATATTATATAAACTATTTTAAGAATAAAGTTCAATGTTGAATATTTTGAAAATAGTTTGACTGGATGTGAATGCTGCCATAAGCATTAATGTTTACCAGCGAAATAAATTTCAAAATATTCAACATTACTACATCATTTATCTGAAATAAATTATTTCTAATTTAACTCTCTCACTGATGAAGCCTTATATATGATACATTCATAGCAATTATGCCAGGAATTCTGCAAATTCTTTTATGAAGTAAGAAATAGTCTGGGAAATATTTTGAAAATAATCTGACTGGAAGTAATTGCTGCCTAAGGTAGGACCAACTAGCAATCAAATTATGTTCAAAATATTCAATTGGTTATTTCTTATTGTAATGAATTTGTCATTTTGTCTGTATCGTTGAAAGCGTTAGTAAATATTCTGTGAAATGTTTTGAAAATAATTTGGCTGGAAGCTAATGCCGCCCATAGTAGCAACAGCATTCAGTCTGAGTATATAAAAAATATTCAACATGGTTGTTTTGTAAATAAATAGAGGGAAACACCAGTACAAAAGTCATATTTTATATTTACACAACATGTATATAAATTTTACAGAATTCACAGCAACTCCACCATAGCAAGCACAGGGGAATATAGTATGGCTGCTCTCCCCCACCCCATACTCAAGTACATTTACAATGCACTCGTACTCAGCCTCAGTACAATTGCTAAAAAGTACATGTGCTTGTACTCAGCCTCGAGTACTTTGCCAAAGTATTCGTACTCAGCCTCATGACTGCTGCCTGTACTCGACCCCAACCCTGACTCCCGCAGGGCTGGGTCTCACGGCTCAAAGGGTGGCCCGGGTGGAGCAGATGACTGCCAGTACTGCATACCTCGGCTTGCTGAGGGTATGGCGTTGGCTGGTCCGGGCCATGGTGTGGTAAATTACACCCCACATGCTTCCATGGTGCCGGCTCCTGGCTTAGCTATGGCGCAAAACATGCCAGCTCTCGGGGCAGCATGCTTTCACTGGCTTGCCAGGTGTATCCACGGCTCCAGCCACATTTACATCTGGGAGTGCTGTAGAGTACTCACAGTTGGCCACAGTGCCAAAGCCGAGTGCTGATGAGTGCTTGGCGAAGACACGCGGCCAGGCTAATGTTCTGACATGGGATCACTGAGCTCTAGAGCATCCATAGCGGCGCTCTCACATGTCTGCCAGCTGTTACAGGGTGTAGTAATGGAATCTGCATTTCGCCAAGCAAGTCCCGTCAGACTTCAGCATGCCATCCAGGATGGTATTAACCTTGCTCTGGACTGCATGACACAGAAGACTAGAAATGTCCTGGCTGGGCGCACAGTTGCGTTGGAAAATCTGTGCCCATCTCAGGATCTGTTTAATAAGCTGCTGCGGATGGCTATGTCAGGTCCTGGTCTCTTTTGGGGGTGCGGGATGTAGACACCTCCAGGAGACAGTCACTCTAGTCAACAATCATAGGGCTCTATGCGACCAATTTGAGGTGATCCGTAGGGAGCGCGTTCATGCAGCGCCCCCTGCATACCGTCCACAGTAGGCCCGTGGTGGTGCTGGTCAAGTCATAGCCACACCGGCCTGCAATGGGGGTGGGTGGGTGGTGGAATGCGCATACTCCTCAGCCAGGTACTAGCCCGACTAGGCAATAGGCCCACCACCGCACCTGTCTCTGGTTCTGATTTGGACACAAATTCCAAGAGATCCAGATCAACGGTTGTATATAGAGGAAGAGAGAAATTCTCTCATACAAAAAGGAGCAATTCAACCGGCACAAAATTGTCCGGTCTATTCAACCGTTTTTCTGGTGACAAAGAGCACTGGAGGGTGGAGACCAATTCTCAACCTCAAGCAATTGAACAAGTTCATAGACACACCAAGTTTCAAGATGGAAATGATCAAAACAGTGTTGGCAGGGTTGGAGAGGGGTATGTGGACAGCATCAGTAGATCTGAAGGATGCTTATTTCCACATTGCAATTGCGAAGCGTTTTCATCGGTACCTGAGATTTGCAATCCAGGGCCGACAGTGGGAATTTAAGGTTTTACCGTTTGGAATTTCCATGGGTCTTCACCATGGTGGTTCTTGCAATAACAGCATACCTCCGCAGGAGAAGCATAGCAGTCCACACTTACTTAGATGACTGGCCTTGAACATTTCTTGGAGAAAGTTTGTGGTAAGATAGTTCTAATTTGATCAGACAACTCAACAGTAGTGACTTACATAAACCACCAGGGCGGAATGAAGTCACCCAGTCTATATGATGACTTGATCACCTTGAAAGCAGTTCACATTCCAGGAAGGCTTAATCGGCTAGCAGACTCATTGAGCTAAAGGATGAGTGTTTTGCCCATGGAATAGTAACTAAATCAATGTGTGGCGGATGGTCTGTTTGACCACTGGGGAAAACCCAACATAGATTTATTCGCAATGAGGAAGAATGCGAAGATGACGACGTACGTCTCTCTGATTCCAGATCTGACTGCTATCGCAACAGATGCACTAGCTATCAGTATGGAGGGAATGTCTGCATACGCATTCCCACCAGCAATCCTGATTCCAAAAGTTCTTCAGAAAATCAGGCAGGACGAGTGCCAAGTGCTTCTGATAGCCCCGAATTGGCCAAGCCAATCATGGTATACAGATCTGCTGGACCTTCTGGTCTGCAATCCGGTTCCTCTGCCTCTGATGGACAATATTATTTTCCAGGGCCTTCACAACAACCCGTCAATGTTCCAATTGACTGCGTGGATGTTGTCAAGGAATCCGCAATTAAGGAGGGCTTTTCTGGGCAAGCAGCGATGTTTATGGCAAAAGCCAGAAGGGGTTCAACCTTCAGAGCATATAGCAATAAACTCAATAGATTTGCAGAATGCCACTCAAAGAGAGATGTTAATCCAATGGATGCATCTATTCAGGTAGTAGCCAATTTTCTCTGTCACCTATATAATGCCTATAGCCTCAAGCCTAACTCTATTGCTGGCTGCAAGTCAGCTTTATTGTCAGTTATCCCTTGCTTGGCTGGTAGGGGAAGTGACGAAGTCTGTTCATTGGACACTTTAATAAAAGGCATGGGTAATCTAAGACCAGAAATCCTCAAGTGATTCCGTCTTGGAGTTTATCTCTAGTGCTTCAAGTTCTAGCTGATAAACCCTTTGAACAACTAAGTTCCATTTCTATGAAAATGTTGACATTTAAAACTGTATTTTTAATTGCTGCTGCCTCTGCAAGACGGAGAAGCGAAATTCATGCTTTGTCCACTGAGACAGACTATTATGTGGTTGCGGGGGAAGGCCTTAGGCTTCTACCTAGGATTAATTTCATGGCTTGAAACCAGTCTTTGAAATATCCAGGTCAACCTATTATTTTACCAGCTTTGACTAGGTTTGATCATAATTCTAAGGCTTGGTGTCAAGTCCGCACATTGTAGCTCGCGGGTTAGTGTCGGGCCGTTCCGGTGTCCACTCGCTTGGCCGCATGTGCATGACGAGTGATGATGCTGGTTAGCTTCCGGTCTCGGGGTTATGGATCCTGTGCGATACTGCCCTACGGGTAATAAAGACTGGCTCCTAAGAAGCGAACATTAAACACTACAGTCTTATCCCAAGAGTTTGTGTCACCGGTATGCCTGTCCATAGCAATTTCGTGATCTATGGGACTTACAAGATTTGATTGGTGACCTAATTAAAATAAGTCTATACAATGATTTTACCTAAAACAGACCGACAAGTATGCTAGATAAAAATGAGCATACGAAAATACAAGACATAGAGACAACCTGATGAACTTTTAAACGTGGAGCTCCCGGAGGTACCACACAGACTTGTAGGTCTGCAGAGGTATCCCCGCAAGGGAGGCTCCCATACACGAGATAACTAATTAACTTAATATAAGCTATTATACCTCTAAGCTGAAAGGAAGGAAAATTATTTTTTATAGTGTCGAAAAGTCAAGTGCCTCACGCAGGCACTACTCCTAGTGCTGGTTTGGGTGAGGAGTATTATCTTTGTGTGGGCTGTCGCCACTGAATCCTTGCGAGAGGTAACTGCCTCGCGCAGGCCTCCGTCACAGTAAAATGTCGCCATTGCTTAAAGCGGGAGAAGAGTACTGGCCAAAAATGGGGCCTACTCTAATATTCAACCAAAAAAAAAATGTAAAGAAAAGACCATACCTAGTGAAATTATGACTATTAGGTTGCGTGCTGTTTTACGTGAAGACAGGACGAGCGACTCCCGAATGATTCCCACGTCACCGTCTTATGTAGTTTCCAATATGCTGAATTAGTAACTGCCGCTTTTATTTCTGCGGGCCTTCTTCTACGACTAACCGAACATTTAGTTTTTAGAGACAAGAACTATTTTAGGCTGCAAAGGGCTGGCGTCTACCTAGCTTTTAGATACGGCTGTCATTGAGAATGGCTGCCGTAAGAAATCAATACTGAAGACAGCGTGCATACATGTTACCTCGCAAGATCTCCGAACTGGGTAAGAATCCGGACATCTTGCTCCGTAACCACACAAAACGTCACAGGACATTGGTTACTTTTCACAAAAGCAAGTTTAGGCAACTGATCTATCCTTGCGGTGGGGGGTAAGAGAGACGAATACCCACCATGAATATCCTTCCCGTGAGGGCATGGCAGATCTTAATATCATGCCCAGACGTTCTTACGGAATTCGGTGAGAATGCGCATCTCGGCCGTCACCAGGTCCTACGGAACTATCTTTTTAACCTGACATTGCGGGAGGGTTGTCCAGCAGATAAAAGAAAATAATAATTAAGATATGTTTTCACTTATACCCTTTGATCTTCCCGGTGTGGTTCCCTGTCCCCGCCACGCCGGATGGACACCCAGTTCCCCACGCAGGATGCAGCCTAGTCTAGGTACCTTTCTGTATATAATCCGGGGCCATAATCCGGGACAGAGTCAAGGTGCACACTGACGACTCCCGAGCCGAGCGGACACAGTACTGGGTGCCAATTAAGGTCATTTTGGCAAGAGGCCGCAGCCCCGCATAGACCGTACCACGGAGGCGATGCCCGCTAGACGCATTGCAGCTAAGGCCTCCGCGTAGATCGTTCTTTGACGTCATTTTAGCAGAGAGGCCCTGCGCAGATCGTACTAGACAGGTCATCCACCCCACGGGTACCTCGGCCCCAGACTGCTCCACCCACCTGGCAAGTGACAGGTTACACTGTCTCACACACATACCCTCCTGCTTCCCAAGGAATCACTTTTCATGACCTCTGATCACAGGAGGCATGACTCGCAATACAAACGCTTGCCATGGCCTGACTGTACATTGAGCCATCTTGACCACTCATAACCAGTAACGGGTTGAGGAGCTAACATGATCAAGTCGACCGGCCGGCGATCCAGTTGATAGCGATCACCACTGACGGTCTGATCCGTATCTATCTACAGACAGAATACGAACTTTGACCGCTTTCCCCGGCCTTGCCTGCAGGCCATCTTTAGCAAACACAGTGAACTTCTAGTCTGCCAGAGATGTCCTGAGTGTGGACTATCATCCACGTACCACACATGTCCACTTACTGAGACAGGATTACCCAAAGCCTCAGCAGCCCGAACATGGCGCCGACTAGACGGTACCACAGTAGGATGTTAATTCATCCTTCATTAGACACGGAGGCCTTCAGTATCTCCTCTGCACTATAGAAAGCTATTTCTTACGTGTCCCCGGACCCTCGCGGGCCCACTGCTGCCTGTTACTGCGCACCTTTGAGGAGCCTATCCTTCTCGGTCCGCAGTGCTTCCTACCTTGGCAAGGATAACTAGCTACTAGGTATCAGAAGATACACGGGAAATGTGTGTGACACCACACCCTGGCCATCACCGCTCGGAAACCCCAATAGTTTCCCAGGGTCGGATCAGTCCATGGTGCGGATAGGGACATCCAAGCAATTAAGAAGCCATAAGGCTTAGTGGAACATGAAGAGAGACAATAACTTATAAATATGAGGCCCATTAGGTATGTTGGCCAATTTTACACAACCTTGCCGGAGTGCAGGGCTAAATTATCGCAACTCCCGGAAAAGAGGCGTACACTATGTGTCTCCTAACGAAGAAATTGTCTCTAATCATATTAAACCTATCCTATCGAGCTGAATAGAAAGGCTTTTAGTCAGTAGCATGCCAGGCTAAACAGAGTTATAGCACGGACAGGGACCTCAGTGAAAAATTGTTGGTGGCGGGAGAACGTGCTGCATATATAAATATTGCTGTATAGTGTTTCCTACGTGCACTGCAGTCCTATATTTTTCTATAAATAAACAAAACATATAAACTGATGGCTACTTGCCATATATAAAACTAACCAGAATAAACAATACAATGTAAAATGATCAGAATAATATATAAAGTACAGGTTGAGAAACCTACTACGGTGCAGTTAGTAAAAATACCTTACAGAAAATAAGAATAACTATAAAGAGATACAGAAATTATAACTAGCGGTCCTAAGACCGTTACAGTTCCTTTTAGTCATCGAGACCGTTTATACAAACAAAGTATAATGATTAAAAATGTAACTAACGGAATAATTAAAATGTTAAGTATAGTTACTTGAATAATCAGTAGCCATTCGTAAGCATGAGCTATCGTGTTACTGAAATTGATACGTCATCCTTGGTGTGACATGAGTTGACGCGTTCTCTGGAAGCTGGAAAGTTCCCGCATGTCGGTTCCTGCAAACAGGATTTCCACATGCAGTCCAGGACGGGAGCGGATCGAACTCAGGACTGTAATCACAATATAGAATGTCTAACGAGTAGTCAGTAAGTTGAATACGGATGAATATACGTAACTAAGCTTAATGGTGCGGGGTACGTCAGTTAGTTCTGAAGACGTACTGGGCAAAGTTTACTTGCTGCGGTCAAAAGGTTAAAATAAACCTGCACGAGATCAGTGCTGGGTAGGTTGGATAACCACTTTTTGGCGTGGCAGGCAGATCCAGCGAGTCATCCACCAAAGAACATCGCTGCCTCTATGTCTGTAGAATCACATATTCAGGCCGGGACGGCCTCACCGCAAGTTTGTGTTCCGAGTTAGTTCTTGATGTATTCATGAACAATATTCAAAAGTTCCAAAAAAATGCTCCCGCACAATCGGGAGATACAAAATTGCTTTTAGTGCGTTGGTTTGGATTGCTGCTGTGGCTACGGAAGAGAAACTTCCCGAGACAGAAGTGATCTGCTTAATGCCTGTCTTGCTGATAGTAGCTGCATACAGATCCAATCTATTCGGCCCCTGGCCAAGGATGCTCTCGAGTTCTGGATTTCATCTCCTTTTATACTACCCGTGACATCATAGACGAAGGTTTCAACCATTCATCGGTCGAGCACTAGCCAATCAGCGCGTAGCTAATAATAACACAGTCGAATGTTCTAGAACATTCTAGAATTTCTACGTCCACCCCCATCGAATTCTTGATTGATGCCAGATTCGGCGCGAACAAGTAATTAGAAAGGATTACAATGTACCTACTCGGTACACTAAAAGCGCCATCCTATCTTGGTCATGAAATACGCGCTCTGTCAAAAATAGTATTAAGCGCGCGCTACACGCTTTAACAAACTTAGTCATTTTTACAACGCGATCTCGCTCATAGGCCCATATACGCTTATAGCTCTACCCAGGAGGGGCGTGTTCAGGGAACGAATCCAGGACGGGCGGCGCGTAGCCAGCTTAGCTGGTACGACCGGCACCTGACCGGTCGATCTGAACTACAACATTAAACAGGTACAAACAACGTGCACAGGAATGGTGGATGGATCCATCTTCGTTATGGTTGTCTTATATTGAACCCCATGGCAGGGCTTCAAAAGACACTATATCTAGGTGGATTGCGGAATGTATTCAGTTTTGTCACAAATTCGCCACTGGTAAACAAGTTGACTTAGCCAAAGCTCACAGTGTCCATGGCATAGTGGCATCCACGGCCCTGTTTAACTGGGTGCCGGTGGATGACATTATGTCACTAGCTCATTACCGACCATTACCTCCATGACAGCATGCCTTATCGATTTTTAAAAGATGATAAGGTGTATATATTGTAGATAATTTGCACTCACTGTCTTCAGACAGCATATTTTAATTATGGAAACAAACGCATAAACGTGTATCATTGTTGTTCACTGAGATGATCTGCATGGATACAGCTTATATGCATAGGGTCAGTCTTGCATCATAATTTATTGTCACGATTTGTTACCCTTTTGCTAAAATGGTGATGGTACCTGTGTATTATGTGGTTCATTTACTGAGAGTATGCGAAAATGAAGCCTTTCTTCTCATGTCCCATAGTACTTAGCACCAGTACTTAGAGAGCGTATGGGATATTGAGGTCATAACCTCTCCTTTCCCAAAAGGAGGGGGGAGCGCATTTGACATACGTTCATTTCTCTCACCATCAGTTGTGTTGTCCAATGTTCAGATCATTGTCTGATTGTGTGTGTCACACAATTTCAGATGTTAGTGCTTCATGCGCAGAAACGTGCAAGGGATGAGCTGGTCTTGTGACCTCGCATCCCTCCAGCCGAATTCACTGACGAATTCTGGCAATATCATAGTGTTAGGGAGGTAAGTATATCTCTTGAAGTGAAATAAACGAAATCACAGTTTGGCTTTTTCACGAGAGAGTAGTATTACTTATCTCCCTAACACAGACCCGGCCTCTCCACCCCACACAGGCTCAATCTTCAGGCCTGTTAGTTGCATGTGTCGGCCAATAGTACAAGCTGAGGCAGTGTCAGTCTGCGCATGCGCAAAGTTGGGGCTGACATCCAGCAGACTGTCACCTGTCTACCTGCCCAGTAGGGGCACCTTTTCTTTTTAAATCTGGAGTTATTGAGTCTAGGTTGATATTTTGGAAATATCATAGTGTTAGGGAGGTAAGTAAGTATAACTACTCTCTCGTGAAAAAAGAAATCCGTAATTTTGTTTGTTTCCCAATAATCATCTATTTACATTTTATAGAGGTTTATAGAAGTATCCTTGTAACTGGCAGTTTGATTTGATGCAATCCTGAATATATATAAAATGAAAACTTGCTTTTAGATCTAAAAGATAGTAATTTTTTAACGTGTGTGGTTCCTTAGACTACTTGTCTTAATGAACTGCCATCATTTGGCATAAAAAATAACTCCACTTCTCCGTGTCCTTTATAGACAGGTTTTACTGTCTGAATAAATATGCCCAGAGATAGACAATAAAATGTACATTTGCATATTATTAACTCACCTGGCCAAAATGGCCAAGCGAGCTTATGCCCTGGCGACTGTGAGTCACCCGTCTGTCTGTCTGTTTGTCCATCAACTTTTTCTTTAAACGACTTCTTCTCAAGAACCACTGGGCTGATTTCAGTTATATTCGACAGGAAGCATCCTTAGGGTATCCATGATAGAGATCCATGTTGTTCAAACGAAGACGATTCGCCAATTTTGCCAGTGGCCATCTTGGAATTTGTCCAATTTTTAGGAATCTGTTTAAGAATCTGCTCAGAAAATGCGTGGGAAATCGATTCAAAACTCATGAAACATCATCTAGGGCAAGAGCTAAGCAAAATTTGGTCAAGAGAACTTGATTTACCAAATGGTTCGGTGGCCATCTTGGATGACCTAGTTTTGCGAAAACGACTTCTCTAGAACCGCTGAATGGATCAGGCCAAAATTTTGGAGATATGATTGGGGACTTAAAACGCCATTGAAGTTTGTTCACGGCCATATTGGATATTTTTATTTGATGGAATGAGGCCAAAATTGGTTTTATATATATGTTTTTCAGTATACTGATTTCTAATTTGCCATTTTCGAAGTGTCGGATAAACGGTTTGGCGGCCATCTTGGATCATTTTCCCACCAAAAGTTCCCATACTAAAGCAATGGGAAATTTAAAATGTCTTCTCGAGAACCACTGGGTTGATTTCAATTATATTTGGCAGGAACAATCCTTAGGCCATAAAGATTTAAGTTTGTTCAAAAAAAGCCAATCGGCGAATTTGGCCGGCGGCCCTCTTGGATTTTGGCAGATTTTTAGAAATATCTTTAAAAATCTTCTCCAAAACTGCTTGTGGCATCGATTAAAAACTCATGAAATATGATCATGGGGAAGAGCTGAACCAAGTTTGTTCAATGAAACTTGATTGGCCAATAGTTTGGTAGACATTCGTGGAAAGGAATTCTCCAGAACCACTGAACTGATCAGTCCAAAACTTGGGAGATATGATTAGGGACTAAGGGCCATTAAAGTTTGTTCAAGGGAAGTTGATAAATAAAATAACATGGCCACCATGGACCAACCAAAATGTTGTGTTTGGCAGCCATATTGGATACTTTTATTTGATGGATTTTGAAGCCGAAATTGGTTTTATATAGGTTTCTAGGTATTCTAATTTTAAATTTGCCATTTTCAAAACTGTCGGATAGATGGTTTGTTGGTCATCTTGGATCTTTCCCGACAAAAACTCCCATATTAAAGCAATGGGAAATTTAAAATGTCTTCTCGAGAACCACTGAACAGATTTCAAGTATATTTGACAGGAAGCATCCTTAGGGAATAGAGAAACAAATTTGTTCAAAGGAAGATGATCGACCAAATTGGCCCGTGACCATCTTGGATTTTGGCTGACTTTTAGAAACGTCTTTAAAAATCTCTGAAATGTCTTGTGGGGTCAATGCAAACCTCATGAAATATGATCTAGAGCAAGAGCTGAACCAAGTTTGTTCGAGGGAACTTGATTTGCCAAATGGTTCGGCGGCCATCTTGGATGATCTAGTTTTCGCGAAAACAACTTCTCCAGAACCGCTGAATGGATCAGGCCAAAATTTGGCAGATATGATTAGGGCCGAAACGCCATTAATATTTGTCCATGGAAAGTTGATATGACACAAAAACATATCCGCCAAAATATAGCGTTTTTAGCTGACATCTTGTGTTTTCTGCAAATTTCTGAGAAAATCATAAAAGATTTACTTATTAACTGCTGGGCCGATTTTAATAAAACTTGCCTAAACTTTCTTCACAGAAATTTGATTGGTAAAATTTTCCAGTGGTCATCTCGTTTTGTTCGTTTGTGCCAGTGGCCAATAATTCCAGGTGATCGATACAGTCCCTTGGGCCTGGTGTTTCTTTGTCTGATTCAGGAAGAGAATCATAGCTAATATAAATACGTAATTGGTCATATTCTAACTTTTTAACCATTAAATGGCAATTTATCAGTGGAATGACTGGCTCAGTGGATGAATCCAGTTTTAGCTATGCCGCGCCCATTTCTAGCTAAGCTCTGCCCACGCTTTGCCTGTGTTGGGATCGATCGATCGATCTCTGCAGTCCCTGAATCTTAATTTCCAGAAAACTTTTCAGTTAAGCCGTTGAGGTTTTTGAAACTAATTTGACAGAATGTTTATTAAATAGTAAATACATACAACTCTACAACTTGACGGACTATATTTAAGCGTTTATGATGGCCTTAGATATGCTATTCATGACATAATTGATTGTGACATCAGCCTATGTGTGATGTTGATTATGACATCATATGATTGATCAATAAACTGGATTCATCCGTTATCTTGGTTTGCAAATGGACATTCATCGAGACCACTGCAGTGGCTAGTTTTGGCTGGCTTGACAATTAACCCTTTAGCACTCATATCAGCCAAAAACGTCTTCTGCAGTGGTCTTGAGAAATGTCCATTTGCAGACCAAGAGAAGACTATTTTTGAAAATTTACCACTGGAATGACTGGCTCGATAACCAAGCCAGTCATTTCAGTGGTAAATTTTCAAAAACAGTCTTCACTTGGTCTGCAATTGGACATTTTCTATGAGAAAATTGAAATTTTCATGAACAAATTCGAGGGTTAAAGGTTTGAAGCGTTAACAAAATAAAGATAAGATTTCGTCCTTACATCCAGGTACCATATTCCGGTTAAAAGGTGCCATTTTAGCCATGTCATTTCTCGACTGTCTCGGCACACTAATACCAAATGTTTCTGAGACGTGGAAAGACGTGAACAAAGAACAGAGAGATTCAGCCAAAGATGATAAACGAGAAAAGGACAATTCTGTTTGCAGTAAGTATCTGTCTGCCAAGTTTTATTCTATATCTTCATTCCGTATTTCACCTATTAGAAGCCCATGTTCTAATAGAAACCCACCCCCCTAACTTTGACAAGAGCTCCAATAATTTCTGAGCAATTTCAAAATGGCACAATTCTGTATTGTAAGCCCACCCCCCCTAACTCAGCAGTTTGCATCTGAATTTTTGTTTGTTACGACCATATTTGACCAAATTTGTAAGAGAAGTGTGCGCGTGTAGCAGGATAATAACAACAATCGTGTCACAGTATCGCACTACTTTGCACAGATCTCAGCCCTGATACATTCTTGCTAGAAATCAATGTCGGCCTCAAATTTATAGATCTCCCCCACCTATTAGTTTACCCTGTTCCTCCTATTAGACGCCAAGGCTTCTATTAAGATGGTGATAGAGAAAATGACGACCCACTTCTTGGTGGCGAACCATGGAGGAAAAGTAAAATCCTGGGCTCACTGCTTTGCAGTACTGCTGACATTTCTGCATGCTGCGTCATGGGAACATAGCTTTCCAGTCCTGGAAGCTATGGATTCGTAGATCAAAGATGCCCTTGATAAAGAGGCTACGTTTATACAATGCAACCTGCGTATCCTTGATGCTGTATAACTGTAACAGCTGGGAAGCTCCAAAGGCAGCTCTAGACGAACTCGATGCCTGCCACCGCAAACACCTACGCACCATCACTGGACACCGATGGCCAGACAGCATAATTTCCAACGATGCACTATACAAGATGTGTAATACGTCGCTGCTGTCTGTAAAAGTCGCCCAGCAAAGATGGTCCATGTTTGGCCATGTGCTAAGGATGCCAGAAGAGACACCAGCACAGAGAGCCTTGGAATTTGCCCTACTCAGAGCCAGCAAATACAAAGCCAGGAGAGGATGTCATTGCATAAATCTGCTAGGCGCGCTATGAGGTGACCAAGAAAGCAGGACTCGGTACACTCAAGTCAAGAATGGACCTGAGGAAGCTAAGGATTTCGGCTGAGGACAAGACACAGTGGGCAAAAACGAAGAAGGACTGATTGCAGCTGTAGGATGTTTCTACTACTACAGCCACAGAATACAGTAATCATCATCATGGAGAAATTTCACCAGTAGAATGTCTGAGAAAGAGGGTAGGCTTATATTAGGGAGTTTTCCCTCCAAAATGTTTAGTCAACCCCCAAAACGGCTTCTAATAAGCTCATGTTAAACGTCTACATGTATTTCTGGGATTCCACAAAATTACATCGTAAAACTAGAACATGCATGGAGCAAACTAATTATAAGTAGCGAGTAACGAATTCATCACACGATCATCTATTTAGAAGAGAATTCTGAGATATATTGTTTGAATTCAATCATATTCCGCTAATTATTGACAATTTAAAACGCACAAAACTAAAAAAATAGGCCAGTCTTCGTGCATTCTCGATCCCGTTTCGAAGGGGATCCCGCGAAACACGAATGCAAAATGCTGTAATGGGATCTCAACTTTCTTGTATGACAGGATTCATATCAATGCGCAGCTATCAAATGGGTACCCGTTATACTGATCTCATTTAACGTACTGTTCTGGATTACCATCACGCTATATAATAACTTCCGAGTTTCGAGTCCAAAATCACAGGTCCGTGAATCTGCCGAGTACTCGCTCTAAATATTAAATCTATGTGCAGCTTCCTGATATCACATGATTTGCATTTTTCACGGCAACATTTTGTTAGATTTGAATGAAGAATTTTGATGTAGTAAACGATGGTTATTAGAGCGAACACACTTTTTATGTGGCCCTACATAATAATTTCACTCCTGCGGTTATTGGCATAGTATACATTAAGCGTAGTTGTAGGAGATGCAGAGTTGGGGGGGGGGGGGGGGGGAATGGGTGTTGGGAGGGGGGGGGGGGGGGGTAGGCTTGTATTAGGGGGCTTTCCCCTTTTCAAAGTGCTAAGAAAATCTAGAGACTGACATTGCTGAGTTTTGGGGGTAGGCTTCTATTAAGGCATATGGCTCTAAAATGAAGAATACAGTAGTACTACTAATAGCAGTGGGCCACATATGTCCAAGATATAAAAGTTATTTCACATTATTGTGTTAAAAATACATGTAACACATTCTTGGCTGGATAAATACCTTCCTTATAAAAAATATTTTAAGACCAAATTTATGTACCAACCAAGCGGTCCATTTTGCGCATTCCATTTTGTAATGTAAGTGACCAACATAAAGTGATCCAGAATTTGTTTAGCCATTCGTGAATGCCCAAGATGTAAAACGAGATTAATTGCTTCTTATGTTCATGAGTCCGTAGCAAAATCAACCTCTTGTTATTTTGAGGCATATGCTGACAGGAGTTTGAGACAGGGAAGGGTTAGATTGCATTGCTCTAACACGTCCTTGTCTGAAATGACTCCTATCAATGCACAATATAACAATACGCAACAATTATGAAATGGGTACCCATTATTCGGATCGGATCTAAAGTACAATACTCGGCCAGCATTACGCACTGATAATATATAGCAATTTCTGAGCTTCAAGCCCGGGGTATTTATATCTATGTACTCGCTCTAAATATATTGTTGATACTTCTTAATTTTATTTAACCTTAGTGGATTCCTAATATCATGTCATTTATATGTTTTCGAGAGGACATTTTATGTCAAATTCAGGATTAATTTTGATATGATAAACAATCTTTGCTAAAGGATATGCAATATTTTATGGTCCCATTTAATAATTTTACTTCCATGATGATGTTTTTAGGTATGCATTAAACATAGTCGTATGGCGGAAAGAATCTGTACTGGGAAATGGTGTTCAATTTTCATGTTATTGTCTAAAAGTTTTAACCATTTTAGAGAAGGCATTTCAACTTTTTCTCCAAATATACCTATTATAAGACCACCCCCTTTCTCAGAGATGTTATATAATTAACGACGGTTGTATATTTCAAAGGGTGATAGGGCCGCAAAATTTTGATGAAAAATAATGAAACACAAACTTGACATCCACCTCAGTAGTATTAAGCTATGTTCTGAATTCAATTTGAATCTGTTTAGTCTAACATAAGTTGTTGTCTGGAAACTGTAAAATTAATGTTTTCAAAGGGGTGATCACTTCAGCAAATATTGACGGACCCTAGCGAAACATGAACTTGACCTCTGCGTCGATAGCATTAAGCTATATTCCAAATTCGGTTCGAATCCGTTAGTCTAACTCAAGTCAATGAGTAAAGTTTGTATATTTCAAGGGCAATAAATCTTGCAAATATTAATGGAACATAAACTTGATCTCTGGCTGTATATTATTAGCTCACCTGGCTTGAAAGACCAAGTGAGCTTATGCCATGGCGACCATCCGTCATGTGTCCTTCGTCCGTCATCTGTCCGTGAACTTTTCCTTTAAACAACTTCTCAAGAACCACTGGGCCGATTTAAATTATATTTTGCAGAAAGCATCCTTAGGGCATAGGGATCCAAGTCTGTTCAAATGAAGCTGATGGGCCAGTTTGGCTGGTGGCCGTCTTTGATTTTGGCCGGTTTTAGGAAATGTCTTTAAAAATCTCCGATACCGCTTGGGGAATCAATTCAAAACTCAAGTAAGATCATCTAGGGAAAGAGGTAAGCCAAGTTTGTTCAATTGGACTTGACTGACCAAATGGTTCGGCGGCCATCTTGGATGACCTAGTTTTCTTGAAAACGACCTCCAGAACCGCTGAGGTGATCAGGCCCAAATCATGGAAATATGGTTAGGGACTAAGGGCCATTAAAACTTGTTCAAGGGAAGTAGATCCGTCTAAAAACATGGCCACCGTGAGCCAATCAAAATGTAGCGTGTTTGGCGGTCATATTAGATTTTTTTATTTGATGGATTTAGAGGCTGAAATTAGTTTTATTTGTTTTTGGGTATTCTGAGCTCAAATTTGCCATTTTCGAAACTGTCGGATAAATGGTTTGGGGGCCTTCTTGGATTATTTTCGCGCCCAAATACTCCCATACTAAAGCAATCGAAAACTTCTAGGCCGATTTCAATTATATTTGGCAGAAAGCATCTTTACGGCATAGAGATTCAAGTTTGTACAAATGAAGTCGATCGGCCAATTTGGCCGGCGGGCATCTTGGATATTGGCCAATTTTTACAAACATATTTGAAAATCTCCGAAACCACGTCGGGGATTGATTCAAAACTCCTGAAATATCATCTAGGACACGAGCTAAGCCAAGTTTGTTCAAGAGAACTTGATTGACCAAATGGTTCGCTGGCCATCTTGGATGACCTAGTTTTCGCAAAAAGGCTTCTCTAGAACCAGTGATCAGGCCAAAATTGGGGAGATTTGATTAGAGACTAAGGGCCATTAAAGTTTGTTCAAGGGAATTTGACCCATCAAAAAACATGGCCACCGTGGGCCAATCAAAATGTAGCGTGTTTGGGGGCCATATTGGATTTTTTATTTGATGGATTTTGAGGCCAAAATTGGTTTTATATATGTTTTTAGGTACCGTAATTTCGGGTGTATATTGCACTCTAATTGATAACACACAGGGCAAAATTTGAAAAAATATGAGCCCAAAAGGCCTTATACAGGTATATAACACGCAGTCGTAGTTCAGAAAGATCGTGAAACATAATTTTCCGACGAACGAAAATTGGTAACTTTAGCGCTAGATGCAAAATAATAATACTCGCTTATCGGCTAAATAATTGGTTGTTTTTATTAATATTAAACAGTTTATTCCGTACTTTAGCCATCATATAATGCATAAAACCAACTTTGAGCGATAAATACCTTTGATATAATCCTAAACAGCTGATAAATGTCATGACCCAGTAAAATTTTGCCGTGTTTGCATCATTTCTTCTAACACAACTCATTATAAATTTTCATTGCCGCGCATGTGGGAAATTAACCAATGGGAATTCAGAAACTGAAGCGATTTAATAAAGGAATGCAACTTGAAAGGTCACTGTTATGCTGGTTACATCAAAATGAAATCTCTGATTTATGCTGTAAATATCAGGCGGGGGAGGGGGGGAAAGAAAAATATTCCCCATAGAGATCTAGAAAAGATAGATTGCATGGCGAAATCCATTGCAATTGCCCTCTTCACATCATTCATCTGTCCCGTCTGGTCTACTGCTTGTGATTTCCATGGGGGTAACATACGACAAGACAAAGACTTCAGTTTGAGTTTTATTTCATGAATTAAGATCGATACAAGTAACATTTACAAATATGTTACTTGGAATATAATTATTACAGACAATATAGGCCTCAATATTGGATATTTCAATACGGTAACAGTAATTAGTGATAACCCTTTGCTGATATATTTTTAGGCTGAAATTTACGTCCGGTGTTCTGACCCTAAATTCTGAGCCGAGAAAATGGGATAAAAGCGTATGCTAATACATAATACGCACCCCTTTTCTGACCTTAAGCAAAATGAGCGAAAAACTGCGCAATATACACCCGACATTATGGCATTCTGATTTCATATTTTACATTTTCGAAACTGTTGGATAAATGGTTTGGCGGCCATTTTGGATCTTTTTCCTGGCAAAAACTGCCATTCTAAAGCAATGGGAAATTTAAAATGTCTTCTCGAGAACCACGGGCCGATTTCAATTAAATATGGAACTTGATTGGCCAAATAGTTCGGTGGCCATTTTGGATGGATGACCTAGTTTTTGCAAAAACGACTTACGCAGAACCGCTGAACAGATCGGGATGAAATTTGGCATTTATGATTAGGGCTGAAACTCCGTTAAATTTGTCCATGGAAAGTTGATATGTCAAAAAACGTGTCCGCCATGAATCAATAAACATTTAGCGCTTTGGCTGACATCTTGTATTTTCTGCAAATTTTTGAGAAAATCATAAAAAGACCACTTATTAACCACTGGGCCAATTTTAATCAAACTTGGATAAACCTTCTTCACAGAAATTTGATTGGTACATTTTCCAGTGCCATCTCACTTTATTCGGTTGTTCCCGTGGCCAATATTTCCAGATGAGCAATACAGGCCCCTTGGGCCTCTTGTTAAGAGATATTCTGAATTTGGTTCAGATCTGTTTGGTCCTAACTTAAGTTATTACAGATCTAAGAAGAAGAATTTGTTTTAAATTTTCAAGTGGATAACTTTGACAAATTCAGATTGCACAAATTCCTTACATTTTATTTCAATAAAAGCGGGAATCAAGGGGATTTGTATTGCTTGCAATGCATTATTATTATTATTATTATTATTATTATTATTATTATCATTGTTGCATCTCCAGAACAAACGTTGCAGTTGAAAACTCGTATCTCACCTTCCTCATCTACAGAAGTCCTGGATCGTCAGTTTGCTGTCATCTGCTCAGAAAAACAGGCTAGGGTAATCTTTCTTATTCTATAACATTTATATCATGTTACTTAGATGAAAAAAAATATTTCTCTCTCTCTCTCTCTCTCTCTCTTTCTCTTTCTCTTTCTCTCTCTTCTCTCTCTTATGTCACAAGTTAGCTGACCTCACACTCATAATAATGTATACCTCTGTCATGAAAATCGAAAAGTTTATCATGACATGTACGAATTATATGTCTGATGAATTTGCAATTTAATAAGCATTCTGTTGAATATTCTGAAACTAATTAGACTGGGAGCTGTAGGTAGCACCAGGGCCCCCCCCCCCCAATTAGTTTCAAAATATTCAACAGCTGACATGTATAATTACCTTGAAATTGAAGTTGTTGGAATTCAGGATTCAACTGATTTAAATCAATTCCAATACACGTAAAAGGTGGGAGAAGCTTTGCTAGAAATTGATGGGCCATAGATAGAAATTGATGGGCCATAGATAGAAATTGATGTGCTATAGATAGAAATTGATGGGCCATAGATAGAAATTGATGGGCCATAGATAGAGATTGATGGGCCATAGATAGAGATTGATGGGCCATAGATAGAAATTGATGGGCCATAGATAGAAATTGATGGGCCATAGATAGAGATTGATGGGCCATAGATAGAGATTGATGGGCCATAGATAGAAATTGATGGGCCATAGATAGAAATTGATGGGCCATAGATAGAAATTGATGTGCTATAGATAGAAATTGATGGGCCATAGATAGAAATTGATGGGCCATAGATAGAAATTGATGGGCCATAGATAGAGATTGATGGGCCATAGATAGAGATTGATGGGCCATAGATAGAAATTGATGGGCCATAGATAGAAATTGATGGGCCATAGATAGAAATTGATGGGCCATAGATAGAAATTGATGGGCCATAGATAGAAATTGATGGGCCATAGATAGAGATTGATGGGCCATAGATAGAGATTGATGGGCCATAGATAGAGATTGATGGGCCATAGATAGAGATTGATGGGCCATAGATAGAAATTGATGGGCCATAGATAGAGATTGATGGGCCATAGATAGAGATTGATGGGCCATAGATAGAAATTGATGGGCCATAGATAGAGATTGATGGGCCATAGATAGAAATTGATGGGCCATAGATAGAGATTGATGGGCCATAGATAGAAATTGATGGGCCATAGATAGAGATTGATGGGCCATAGATAGAAATTGATGGGCCATAGATAGAAATTGATGGGCTATAGATAGAAATTGGTCGCTCCATTGTATATCAGTTGTGCAGCTTGTGTAAAGTACCAGTAGTTTACTAACTAGACTTAGCTACCAGATAGAAATTGATGGGCCATAGATAGAAATTGATGGGCCATAGATAGAAATTGATGGGCTATAGATAGAAATTGATGGGCCATAGATAGAAATTGATGGGCCATAGATAGAAATTGATGGGCCAAAGATAGAAATTGATGGGCCATAGATAGAAATTGATGTGCTATAGATAGAAATTGATGTGCTATAGATAGAAATTGATGTGCTATAGATAGAAATTGATGGGCTATAGATAGAAATTGATGGGCCATAGATAGAAATTGATGTGCTATAGATAGAAATTGATGTGCTATAGATAGAAATTGATGTGCTATAGATAGAAATTGATGGGCTATAGATAGAAATTGATGGGCCATAGATAGAAATTGATGTGCTATAGATAGAAATTGATGTGCTATAGATAGAAATTGATGGGCCATAGATAGAAATTGATGTGCTATAGATAGAAATTGATGGGCCATAGATAGAAATTGATGGGCTATAGATAGAAATTGGTCGCTCCATTGTATATCAGTTGTGCAGCTTGTGTAAAGTACCAGTAGTTTACTAACTAGACTTAGCTACCAGTAGTCGATACTGACTTTCTTCCACTCACTGATTACAGGTACGCTATATATGCACATCTCGTCCCAAAATTGAATGTACCGTATATCGCCTAATAATAACCAGGGCTGTGTCACAAACATTAAACCTTTCACAACAAAGCCGGCCAAACACGGCCTCTGTAGTGGCCTTAGAGAATGTCCATTTGCAGGCCAAGAGAAGACTAGTCTTTACAACTGTCATTCCAGTGGTAAATTTTCAAGAATAGTCTTCTCTTGGCCTGCAAATGGACATTCAGTAAACAAATATTTTGATTTTCCTAACCAAATTTATCCAGTAAATGGTTAATTACATAAGTATTATGATTTTATTTGTTTGACCAGGTGATTTCCTTGCCATCCCAAACTTGTGCCTACAAAGTAAAAATTACAGAAACTTCTTTTGTCGTCAGAGCCGACGTGACAGAAATTAAAGGTAATATAACATTTTATGATGCTACAATCCTTGCCAGTTTATTGTGACACAGAATATGAAAATATTTCTCATTTAATTTTTTTCAATTGAATTTTATGTGTGGTATCCGCTAGATTATTTCAGACAAAATTAAAATCTCTTAGCTATGTAATATCAGCATTTAACTTTAAAACACCCATAATGGTAACCTGTTGAACATTCTGAAACTTAATATGACTTTTGACAGGTAGCTGTTTCTGGTGAAAGAAGTTTCAAAATATGCAACTGAATATAACATGTGTCATAAAAGATTGTTGAAATGTTTAAGTATTATTTCCTACTATAAAAAAACCTTGAAAGCTTGTCAGATGCTCTCAATCCTTTTTAACCCGTTATCACTCAGGCCGGCTCAAAACTGCTTCTGCAGTGGTCTTGAGAAATGTCTATTTGCAGAGCAAGTGAAGACTTACCACTGGAATGACTGGATTGATAACTGAGCCAGTCATTCCAATGGCAAATTAAAAAAAATTGTGTTCCTGACCTACAAATCGACATTCCCTATGTAAATATCAAAATCTTCTCTTACCATATGACATAGCTTTTGCGGACCACATGATGGTGGTTCTTTAAGTCAAAGGATTGTATTTTATCCTGTCTTAAATTGACCACTATATTTTTATCCGGTCTTAACCCTTTAAACTCTGATGTCAACATTTTCAAATTACATTAAAGATGAACTGGCATTAATTTTTGACCAAATTTGGTGGAAGATGTTGCTGTCATTGACAGCAACATCAACCAAATTTGGTTAAAAAAAGTACCCCAGTATCTTTGCCATTGACGCAGTAAAAGATAAACTATTGACATCAGAGTGATAAGGGTTAAAGGACCACCACCTTATCCCCTCCCACCCACGCATATAAGACTGTCTCGAATAGGTTTGACTTCATGTTTCTATGTATGCTTCTATCCTGTATTTCAGATAGTGTATGTTTGACATGTTACGTCGGTAATGGACATATAATGGTGTTTAGTTTACCTAGTCTCAGGCCATTGCTCGATACTGACTTTCTTCCACTCACTGATTACAGGTACGCTATATATGCACATCTCGTCCCAAAATTGAATGTACCGTATATCGCCTAATAATAACCAGGGCTGTGTCAAATACAAAAGTATTTGTATTTGAAGTAATTTAAATACATTTTTCAGGTATTTGAAAGTATTTGTATTTTAAAAGTATTTAAGGCAAACGTATTTGCATTTAAATACATTGTCAATAAGAATAGAGCTAATCCTTTTATAAATAGAAGTTTGCAAATTGCCTTGAAATTATTTTTAACATTCTTTTTCATACACTTCATACACGTTATCCTGTTTTAATCAGGCTGGTTTTAAAGATGATGGAAATGAAGTCTTGAGAATATTTAAAAAATAATTTAGCAACAATTTTCAGTCACATGGTTCTCAAAATATTCACATGATTTTCTCTGTCGTATGCAACACACATTATCAAAGCATATATAAAATGAAATGAGCTTTGCTTCTAGTCTGGCCTTAGCTTGCTGTTACATCCCAATTCCTTACCAATGTATAGTACTGTACTGCTCTCTAACTGAGCCCTACTGTCTGAGTCTTGTATGGTTGGTTTAATTCTCAAATTCTTAGTAGAATGGGCGATTATCACCTTTCAAATCAAGCTAGATAGAGCTGGTCAGGTTACAACAACACCTCCATTATACTACCTTGCAGGACTCATACCAGAGTCTTAACCCTTTTCACCAGGAATTTTATATTCAAATCATTCATTTAGTTTGGGTGGGTGGGTGGCAGTTGAGTTAATTACCCTTTCTTGCACACTTAGGTCAAACGATTACAATTTTTTGATGAAATGATCATATAGATGTTTGAAATAGGGTTGTTTTCTTAGACAACAACAGCTTACAAGAATTGCTTTTCACTATGAAGACCAGTTGTCATGTGAAAACGAATTTAAGAACATGAAATTTCAGAAACTTACAAATGCAATAAAAGCTATTTTTTGGTATAATTCTAATACAAGTGTTTAAAAAAAACCAACTTGAGTCAGATAGGTTTAGCACATTTAAATAAATAAATAAATAAAATAAATAAATCCTGCTATCCCATTCATAAGGACATTTTAAAAACCTTGTTTCAAAGGCAATAAATATATACCAGTCCACTGGAATGACTAGCTTGCTTATAAAGCCCATCATTCCAGCAGTGGTAAAGTTTCAAAACTAGTCTTCTCTTGGCTTGTAAATGGGCAATGCTCAAGACCAATGCAGAGACCAGTTTGGGCTGGCTTGATCATTAAAGGGTTAACAGCATAAACTGTGATAGATAATGGAGTCTGAATAAGAAACTTGTTTAGCTGGTCTAAATCTCACATGTCTTATCAGTAATGGACTGGACAATTATTTCCTTTTAAAGCAACCTAGGTAGAACTGGTCAGGTATTATCAACACCTCCATTGCACTAGCTTGCACGACTCTATACCAGAGTGTTAACCATTTTCATCATGAATTTTATATTCATAGCATTCATTTAGATAGTGCTTAATTACCCCTTTTCATAATGATGATAAAAGATTAATTGTAGAAGAAATACTGGTGTACATTTGGGAACTATTATTGCTTTTCTTAGACAGCAGCAGGATACAGCAACATTGATTTTAAAATTAAGTAAAGATCGGAATATCTTTGGCAACAATTTGAATGCAAGTTTTTAAATGAGATAGTCTTAAAAATAATCAGCAAGGATCTAAGTAAAATCAACAAATAAACCTTATTTAATGTTATTCCATTTCTGTCTGAACTTTAACCCTTTCACCGATGACCTGAACTTTAACCCTTTCACCGATGACCTGAGCTTTAACCCTTTCACCAATGACTTCCCCATTTCTCATTTTGAATGCAACCATATAGTAAAACTGTTGAATATTTTGAAATTAATTCTTCCAGTAAAATGAATTTCAAAATATTCAACAGAATAAGTTTTATATCGGAAAGAATTTACTTTTTCAAGGATTTGCCGGTGAAAGGGCTAATAAACCTGGTTTCAAAGGTAATATACAGGAAATTAATAAGTATTTAAAAACTTCTTTGACTGGGTGTGTTATAGTCATTGGCAGCAACAACTCTCAGACATATTGCTTTCAAAATAATCACATGCTTGTGTATCATTATGTATTCTCTATAGTATCCCCTAGAAATTGCAATTTTGCAACTACAATTTTCAGTTATACAAAACCCCACAATCATGAAAGCCTCATCAGCAAGGCAAGATTTAGGTCTAATAGTGTGGGCGATGATGCTATGACAATGAGTATGTTACATGTAGCGTGCTAAAGCGTCTAACAGTGTCCAACTGAAATACAGTGGGAAGGGAATAGGCCTTGAGAACATTGCCATACATCAGGAAAATATAATTTCATCAAACTTAAATTAGATATTGAAATATTTACATGTTTATATGCATTTAAATGTGGAAAGTAAAGGTTATCTGCCATTTTGAATTTGATATAATTTTAAATTAACCATTCAGGATGCTGGTTGACTAACCTTACTAGCTAGTTTACTATTTCAACTTTGGCTGGGATGTAGTCAACTATATTTAACTATGGTTAACCTGTCGAACTTGACCATATACATGTATATGGTATACAATTACTTTCATCCACAAATATGTCAAAAATAAGATACTGATATCAGAGATATTTTCCTTACATAATATTTCCATTCATAAAATGATACTTGTTTCATTTAGCACCCTTAGTTTGGTATCTATGATTGTCTGTGCTCATGTAAATTTGAGGGTCTGGCTGTCCATCACTAGAGTTACATCCGCACTATACTTTGGTCTTCTATAAGACATGTAAGAAGTATTTGAAAAGTATTTCAAATACTTACCCTAAGTATTTGTATTTGTATTTAAATACTTTGCCAAAAACAAGTATTTGTATTTGAAGAATTTATATTTGTATTTAAATACTTTTTAAAATATTCGACCCCAGCCTTGATAATAACTGCATCCTTAATAGAAGTCGCATGTAAATTTTTGAGGTCGAGCCATCCTAATTTCTTAGCAGTTTTAAAACAGCAAATCTATCTGATAGAAGTCGCATCCAAATTTCAGCAATTTGTGTAAATTAAAAACAAAATTTGTGAGTTAAATACCTTATAAATGTTAAATAAAACAAGATTTGAAACAAAATTTTGCAATATCTTCGTGGAAATACCATCCAAATTATGTCACTTCCTTGTATGATACAACTATCAACGGAAAAAAGTTATTTTAACGGGTACCAAAAATGCGGGTCGGATTGAATGTATAATACTCGGTTACCATCACATAATGATTATATATATAGTACATTCCGAGTTCCCGAGTCCAGTATATTAGGTCCGTAAAATGCAGACGATTGATTCTACCGAGTATTAATCACCTTCCGTGATAGGACGAGTTTATGCCGTCACTCTCATAGCTACTCGAAGCTCCCATCCTATATATGTGGATTGAGCAAGTTTCTACCCGGGTACTAATATTAGCATCTTCGCGCTACTCGAGTAACGACCTAAGCACGTCCTACAAAGCGAGACAATAAGCGGAAGCTGATAAATCCTGTGATTTCTATTTTTCTCGACGACATTTTATGTCAAAATTTGGATTAATTTTGATGAAATAAACAATCTTTATCAAAGTATGCACAATATTTAGGTGGTTCCAATTAATAACTTCGCTCACACGATGATGGATATAAGGTATATATTAAGCATAGGCTAGATTTTCTAGCATGAAAATGTGTTCTATTTTCGTGCTCTTTTTTGTATAATTTCTTTTCAATTTATTCTTGAAATGTACCTAATAGAAGTCGTTTAGACATAGCCACATAGTCCCAATGTTTAAACAGAGCCACATAAGCATGCATATGCTGAGCAGAAACATTATCTATACTGCTTATGCTGTGTTTAAAGCGTAAACATCTGGTTTATAGTACTGTGCGATCTCTGACTTCTTCTATCTCTGATTTCTCCTGTTGTCAGTGTCTTAGTTAGCATTCTGCAAATAACCTTCAGAAATAGAATTATATATCCATCGGTAGGTTTAATTAAAGTTGCAGCACCCCCCCCCCCCCCCACACACACGCACACACACTTCTGGTTATAAACATGTATGCTGTTATAATGGACCTTTCCAGTTTTAGCTACGCCCCGTCCATCTCTAGCTAAGCTCCACCCACCCCTCGATCGTGTTGGGATCAGTCGATCCCTGAACATCCTGACTATCAATTTCCAGAAAACGTTAGCTGTTAAATATTTTGAGACTAATTTGACTGGGTGCTGTTGCTGCCTATGGCATCAACAGCGCCCAATCAAATTAGTTTCAAAATATTCAACACAATGTTTATTATATGGTAAAGGCATACAATTCATACAACGTGTCAGACTATTAAGAGTTAAAGACGGACTATATCGAATCATTCATGACGACATTATTATGACATCATCCTATACGTCACATAGTTGATTATGATGTCATATGATGAATGGATACACTTGAAACGGTCCATTGTTTATTTTTGTTATGTTTGCTATTTTCAGAGTTGCCAAAACATTTTGCATTAGTAACAGCGGCCATGCCTTGTATCTATGCTCACCATCAGAAGTACAAAAGCTAACATTCTCCGCAGAGATCTGGTATGGTCAACAGTGCTTATGAAATGTTATGTCATTGATATGCCTCTTATTAGTGAATTGTTTAATATGGGTCAATGGACAAACAGCAAGACTGTACCCCACATTTCATGGCAAGGGAATAGCTCTCAGTCAAATTAATTTCAAAATAATCAACATAATATTCCTTGTTTCATAAAGAGTTTCTCGTTTCTTGTGTGTGAAAGTTAAAAGTTTAACCCTTTCACCGACAAATCCCTGAAAAAAGCTAATTCCTTACAATATAAAACTTACTCTGTTGAATATTTTTAAATTAATTTGACTGGAAGTCGTTGCTGCCTAAGGCAGCAATGGTTTCCAGTAAAATTAATTTAAAAACATTCAACAGTTTTCCTGTACGGTTGCCTTGAAGATGAGATATGGGGAATTCATCGGTGAAAGGATTAAAACACTGTTGATAAGACAGTCACCATCTCTGGTTATGACTAGAGTGGACACTAGTGTTCATTCCATGGACCCTTACTAGAAAGGTCAGCAGCATTCTTATGATCAATTGACTTAACCCTTTAACACTCATATCAGCTAAAAATGGTGTCTACAGTGGTCTTGAGAAATGTCAATGTGCAGACCAAGAATTTTTTTTTTTAAATTTAATACTGGAATGACTGGCTCGATAACTGAGCCAGTCATTCCCGTGCTAAGTTTTTAAAAATAGTCTTCTCTTGGTCTGCAAATTGACATTTTCTTTGAAAAAATTTAAATGTTCTTGAACAGATTCCAGGCTTAAAGGGTTAAAAAAAGAAGCATTTGAATATTTTAAAAATTATTTAATAGTGTCGCCACTGACTAGCAATCAAATTTGTTTGAGAGATCATCTGACTTAGCGCCTCCTTAGACAGGTTAAACGTGAATGGATTTCTCTATCAAGATGGCAAAGATAGCAAACAGATTGGGATACATTGCTACATGTATTCACTTCTGCAGTAAGCAGAATGGCAAAATATGAATTTATAGCCACAATAAATATTGCAAGAAATATATGTGCGTCAGTAAGTATTGGATACCAAAATTGGACACCACTGGGAAGAGGTTGGGATGGCTACATTGACTAAGCTCTTAACTTACCATTCTGATGTCAAATCTTTTAATTTTCATATTAAATTAAAAGATGAACTGGTGTAGACAGCAGATTGTTGAAAAATATATGGTCAGTTTCTTTGCTATTGACACAGTGAGTCACAGTGAAAGATAGAATATTGACATCAGTATGGCGAGAGTTAACTTTGATGATTTTGTGTATATGGAAACATGTTTAAAATCTATTTATTTATTTTGTTACTTTTCAGTGATAACCTTCATGAAATGTTAGGGGACTTATTTCTGCCATGTGATACACCAGAGGCTCCAAAAGCAGGATTCTTCAAATCACTCTTTGCCCCCGGAGCAAATTCTACTGTCGACCGGGAAGAATTATGTATGAGCACTTTATAGTTTATTTACATCTATAACAAGCATTTAACAGAATTCAGTCTCACCCTTTTAGTTGATCTTAATGTTTGACCTTTCCAAATCTGTACTGTTCTTCCGGACACCAGTGGCAACTATTCACCTGAGTTTGGCAGAATCCCTTCAGTAGAAGTTTAGATAACCTTGACCTTTGACCTTTTAAGCCTTCAAATCGATGCACCTCTGACCGTTGACCTTTTAAGCCCTCAAATCGATGCACCTCTACAGGAACCTAAGCTTAACCTCAGACATAAGGGGAGTTCTTGCCCACCCACCCACCCTTTTTGATGAGCTTGATCTTTGACCTCTTGATCTTTTGCCCCCAGCAATTCTAGAAGGGTCTTCAACTTGCCACCGAAGTTTGGTGAACCTCTAGTAGGGCGTGAATTGTCATGCCACCTTTTCAATGATCTTGAGCTTGGGCCTCTTGACTTTTGACCGTTGGCCAAGCAATATCAACATCTTCTGAACCACAAAGCCCACCTCCCTCACAAGTTTTGTGAAGATCCATTCAGTAGAACTAAGCCATCGTGCTGGATGCATGCAGAGACGCACCCACGCACACTTGCATGCATGTACACACAGACATATTGCAATATTATCGCAAGAAGTCATGGCAAGCCTAATAATAATAAGCTTATTGAGTTACGCCCATGCCTTTGTACAAGATCTTGCAAGGTGTCCACACATTCTGAAACTAATGTGACTGGGAGCTGTTTCACAGAGTTCATACAAACTTGAAAAGTATTTGAATTTTGACATGTTCCTTGAAAAGCCTTGAATTTGAGAATTCTCTTGAAAAGTACTTGAAAACTGCTTTAATGCATTGAAAAGCCCTTGAATTTAACATTTCAGCACAAATTATTTGCATTGAGTACAAATCTGTTGTCCCGAAGCATCAGTCAAAATGAAGTAATTGTCTTCTCAGAGCATCTAATATTGAAAAGATTTTGCATTACGTTTGTTAGTTGAACTGTCAGGGAATTCCACATCCCCGCCTTCATCTTAATTTCTCACCCCATGTTCATTGTCCAGCCTGGTATCAGACCAGGCTGGACATTGAACATGGGGTGAGAAATGAAGGTTAAGACTGGGATAGGGAATCTGACAATGCAACTTACAAGTGGAAAGCCCTTGAAAATTTTGAAATTGTGGCCATAAAAGTCCTTGAAAAGTCCTTAGATGAAATCGTCTGACAGCTGTATGAATCCTGTTTCAGTCAAATAAATTTCAAAATCTTCAACCGCTCTTGGGGATGGCCGACTTGAAATTTAGACACTGAAATCTCAAGGCTTAAGCGAGAAATTGTCTGAGAATCCAATAAGATTGTCTAGATTAATATGTGATTAATTAGAGTGAGCTCGAAGCGGAAAGAAAATGAATGAGTGTTGTGAAGCTCAGTGTTCAGTAGTGGTTATAGTGATGTCTTGAACCTTTTAGTAGCTAAGTTTTGTCAAGAAAATCAAAATATTTGCTTATTGGATGGTCATTTGCAGGCCAAGAGAAGACTATTTTTGAAAATTTACCACTGTAGTGACTGGCTTGGGTACTGAGCCAGACATTCCAGTAGTAAGCTTTCAAAAATAGCCTTCTCTTGGCCTGCAGATGGACAATCCTCTACACCACCGCATAGGCCAGTTTTGGCTGGCTTCAGCATGAATGGGTTAAGGGAGTGGGTTGTATAAGGTCATAGCAATAGTTTTGTAGTTGTAACTAGTAGAAGCCGGTCACTCTGTCAACTTTGTGACATTTGCTAAAGATGCCTATTTAAAATTTATAGCGCGCTCGCACTTGTTTGAGAATGATTGACCACTTGGCGGTTGTCAACACCCATACCAAATCCCCTCTCCCTCCAGACTCACCCTTGCTGTGGTATTAATTTTTGTTATTCCTTTAAACCATCAAACTTATTCAAGAAGATTTATATCTCCTCATAGAAATTGTCCATTTGCAGGCTAAGAGAACACTATTTTTGGGAATATAGCACTGGAATGTCTAGCCAGTGATTCCAGTAGAGAATTTGAAAAAAAAAAATATTCTCTTAACCTGCCAATGGCCATTTCTCCATTGTCCTATTGCACGATCCTCACCCTCCCACTCCATTCCTGTATCGAGTACAATGCTTGCGAGCTATCCAAGCTAAGTTAACAAAACATCCTAAATGAGGTCAGTCAACTTCCGCACAATGAAATTGCCCGGTTGTTATCATCCTACTAATATACTGTCAATCACATAGATTAACATTCATGTCTCGCGAGCTCTCCATCAATATTGGCATGAATCCACGCCTCTATTTTTAGATTGCTAGTTAGATTGAAGTAGGCAGAAATCTGATTGGCGGCTTGAAAACCGGCAGTCAACATAGCGCGATATGAAAGGTCTGCAAGTACGGCCTCGATCGGTGTAGCTATGTGAGTGGGCGTATGTCAGTACGATGCCATTTCTCAAGACCACTGCAAAGGTCGTTTTGGGTTGGCTAAAAAAAGGTTAACGGGTTCATGCGCCATACACAGTTATGTATAATTGTTTGTTTTCTGAATTTGTTGAATATAGTACATATTATCTATTTTATATTTATCAGTTGGCGAGTCCAGCGGAAAGGCATCCAGAGGTCTAGCCCGCCACATTCCAGGCACAGGCGGTATACCACAACTTCAGACACAAGCGGGTGGCATTGCAGGAGATCTAGCCAGGACACGAATGGTATGCACAACTAATTCTCTCATCTTTTGTATGTTACAAAGCTCTTAGCTAATATGTAGGCTTGCGCAATTACGTGATTTAATCGATAATCGCGTTTATTTTTTAAATCATGAAATTATATGATTGAAAATTAAATAATCGAATAATGTTATGTCTGAGTTTGCATCCAGGTTAATTAAATAATCGATTGTGATCACTCAAAGCAATAATCGCACAAGCCTACTAATATGCTTTCTTTGAAATTTAGATACTAAAATTCAGCTTTTCAGCAAGGTTTCTATGTTTGTGATGAACATGTTTGCATAAAGTGCATCAACATGCGTGTATGTCTGTATATAATGAATGTGCGTGCGTGCGTACATGAGACATATCAAACTGATGAAAATGACTAAGATTAGCAGATTTTTGTAATTCAAACTTAATGAAGACCTTTGCGTTAATGGAGATTAGCTGTTCCATCTTTTGAAATCTTTCATTGATTAAGTTTCTATTCGTCCCGCCAGATCTAATTATGCCTGCCCACCCTATAAATATATGGGATGTATATAGCGTTTGCTTTGTACGTCTGTCCATTCGTCAGTCCATTCAGGCTTTCATTTCCGAATGATAACTCAAATTCTATTGAAGGAATCATTACCAATCTGGCTTGGAGCTCCGAAGAATCCTATCGATTTTGACGTCAACGGTCAAGGTCACTGTGACCTAATTAATTATGTAATATTGCGTTTACGGATGATAACTTGAGTTCTATTGAAGGGATCATTACCAATCTGTCCTTGGTGGTCTGAAGAACCCTAGCGATTTTGGCGTCAACGGTCAAGGTCGCAGTGACCTAATTAATTATGTGATATTACGTTTGCGGATGATCACTCGATCACATGGAGACACGGATCATGTGTCATCACATACTAGTTATCTCCGGAATCGTGGAGACACAGATCATGTGTCATCACATGCTAGTTATCTCCTGAATCGTGGAGACACGGATCATGTATCATCACATGCTAGTTATCCCCTGAATCGTGGAAACACGGATCATGTGTCATCACATGCTAGTTATCTCCGGAATCGTGGAGACACAGATCATGTGTCATCACATACTAGTTATCTCCGGAATCGTGGAGACACATCATGTGTCATCACATGCTAGTTATCTCCTGAATCGTGGAGACACAGATCATGTGTCATCACATGCTAGTTATCCCCTGAATCGTGGAGACACTGATCATGTGTCATCACATGCTAGTTATCTCCTAAATCATGGAGACACGGATCATGTGTCATCACATGCTAGTTATCCCCTGAATCGTGGAGACACGGATCATGTGTCATCACATACTAGTTGTCTCCTGAATCGTGGAGACATGGATCATGTGTCATCACATGCTAGTTATCTCCTGAATCGTGGAGACACAGATCATGTGTTATCACATATTATCTCCTGAATTGTGGAGACACAGATCACACACACACTGGAGGAAGGGGGGAGGTTGTTAAAAAATCAATATTTACACCCCCATAATCTTTGTGGCCACTGCGTCGCCATAAACACAGCACTGAATACGACATGCCTGTTATTCTCTGAATGGAGCTGATGTGAATTATGTAACATAGCATGCTAATTATCCATAAGTCAAATGTTAGAGTATACCCTTGGATTTTTCTAAGACATGTATTGCTGATTGATGTGACAATGATCAATGGGAATAGAAAGTGTGTTGGCGGCATATTTCATTATGTTTAGCGTAGATAATATCTAATTTGGTGACATGGTAATACATGTTGCATCTTAGGCTCAGTATGTAGGTCTATTCTCCCTCCACTCCCACCCACAATCCTCTGCAAAATGAAATACACGATATTCATAATATATACATACATATATAAATCATCAAGGTTCTTGTCCATCTTGTATATTTTCATGGTTTTCTTTTAAGCCTTTTATCCTCAAATTTGTTAAGATAATTTCAATTTTCTCAATAAAAATGTCAATTTGCAGACCAAGAGATTGTTTTAAAAATTGATCACAGGAATGACTGGCTCGGTTAATGAGGCAGTCATCCCAGTGGTAAGTTTTCAAAAATAATCTCTGCAAATGAACACTTCTCAAGACAACTGACCTTTGGACAACTTGACCATTAACAGATTAACTAACCTAATATTGGTAACTAACAATCCTCATTATTTTGCAGGCTCTAACTGAGCGGGGTGAGAAACTGGGTGACTTGGATGATCGGTCAGCCATGATGATGGCACAGGCAGAAAACCTTTCACACACAGCACAACAAATAATGATAAAATATAAAGATAAAAAGTGGTACCAATTCTGATTAGGGCTTTTGCACGTGTGACTCTTAACAAACGCCGCAGGATCCTGCATTCCACAATCGCTGTTTGTTTGTTTGTTCGCAAACGGGAATATCATTAATGGTGCAATAATTGTAATTTGAGAAGGAAACGTGCTTTCTTCATTGTTCAACCTATAGAAGCGCGAGGATTGTACATGGGCTGTATGAGTGATATGTTAATGACGATCGTGTTGGATTCAGCATATAAGAACAGAATCTATTGGACTATGCTTAGCTTTGAGATATTTAAACATATCCACTGTGATGGCACAGATCGGGAATTGGATCGTGCTCGGGCCAGTTTTTGTCGCTTTGTTGTTACGGAAAGAGAGAAGCTGTTTATTGGATGTTAATGTCAGAATTTAGCGTGATGTTGAGGATCTTATTGACAGTGCTATATTGCTATGATTGAAAGCTACATGATTTGTGATATTTTGGCATACGGATGCTAACTGAGATTCACCATTCTTCAACTATTCACTTCAATAGTCAAGCCTACCCAACATGGCCTCTACAGTGGCCTTGAGAGTTGTCCATTATCAAGCCTAGAGAATATTTTTGCAACTTTCCACTGAAAGTTCACTGGTAAATTGTCAAAAATATTCTCTTAGCCTGCGAATGGACATTTGAATTTTCTTGACCACTTGTGACTATTACGGGTTTATGTGAAGGTGGATGTGAGAAGTTGTGAGGTTTCTCGGACACTGCATGAACGTCACTGTTATTCACCTCAGCAGGGAAGCATTTCAATGTGGTCATGATAAAGACATAGTAATTGTTAATTTCTAGCCATTCACTCATCATTATTCAATTGCTGAAAACATTGTAATTTCATCCCATCATCACATATTTTTTTTCAAAGTTACTTGTTGCATCACTGCTTGGAATAGTTTGTGAACACTATATTAGATAGGTAGATCTTGTAAAATAGTTAAATTTTACAAATGAATTCACCAGTCACATTTGCAAGTAATTTTCATGTCAAAATGTAGAATTTCAGTGATAAAAATACCACTATATTATTATTATTATTATTATTATTATTATTATTATTATTATTATTATTATTATTATTATTATTATTATTATAACTATACACAGCAAGGTAATGTATTGTGAGCTGTTATCAGGCGATGGTGTTGCCAGTGTCTTTGTTCGTAGTGTTATGTTTTCAATAGCCATTTACTTCACCAAGAGCTGAAGATTAAAAGAAAGCATTGTAGATTTTCTCTCATCAAGCTATACATAGTCTGCATCATAATAAATAATTTGTGAATTTTTCCACATTTTCAAAAAGTTTTAGCTTAATTATCCATTTCCATGAAATACCAGTGCGTTAATTTCAAATCACTATACAGATTTCCATTGTTTATTTTGAAACTACCGTGACCAAAGCTACAGCGGCTTCCAGGCAAATTAGTTTCAAAATATTAAATGGAAGTTTCTTAATTCATTAAGAATATCTTGTACATGATCTGTTAACAAATCAAGACAGGTAAGCTTTTAAAATATCATATTTAATTCTTTCCATCATGTCCTTTAAAAGTGTAGGTATGATTTAGCTTTATGAGATTGTTTGCTGATATTTCAAAAAGATGTTCTTTTAGGGATAAAAGTCAGTTCTTTATTACATACTTGTTGCTAAGACATTACTGAACTAGTCATCCTTGCATTAATTTGTCCATTGGTTAAGAATTGTCCACTTGAATGTTGGATACAAGGAAATCATTTGTGATGGCCAAATAATACCAGCTTTAACCCTTGAACACTCATATCAGCTATAAACGGCTTCTGTAATGGTCTTGAGAAGTGTCCATTTGCAGACCAAGAGAAGACTATTAAAAAAAATATAGCACTGGAATGACTGGCTCAGTATCGAGCCAGGCGTTCCAGTGATAAATTAAAAAAAATTGTCTACTCTTGGTCTGCAAATGGACATTTTCTAAGAGAAAATTTAAATTTTCTTGAACATGCTTGAGGGTTAAAGGGTTAATATTTTACAATATATTTATTGATTTAATATTGGCAATCAGAGCAGACTCGGGTTGCCTTACAATTCCCCTTTAGCATATACTCTCAACGGGTAATGTAAGCAGTTGAGTGACTCATAATGTTAGATTTTGTTATTCTTAGCGGCTACAGGTGCCAGAACAGAATACATACTAAATAAGACTTGTGTGTAAATAACACTAGTATGTATTGTCAGAAAATTCAACTCCTAGCGCAACAGCGTGTATTTGCAGATATGTCATATGATATATCATATTTATATGTGGTAAACTATGGTTATTATGTTACCTCGTCTCTTGTCTTTCCCAGACACGCTTTAATAACATTTAGGAAACTTGTGACTGACAAGACTAGTGTATAAGTATTTCAACATTTGATACAATTTATAAAGGCATTTTGTAAGTCCAGATGATTGGCAGCTCCTCTATAAATGTTTAGAGTTGAGAAAACCTAAGGCATTCCTCTAGTCTATCATTATCCTCTCCCAACACTCGAGAGGCTTTTACAAATTTTCCAGAATTTAGGACGCATTCAATCGTACGAAATCTGATTAATACCACAACATCTAACACTGAAATCATCCGATAAATTACTTTTCTAACTTAAATAAACTAAAAAATTACATTATTTTATCTATCACTGTCCGACCATTACACAGTCCATTTCTGATCGGCTTGCCCATTAAAGGATAATGAGATTTAATACCGAGAACTATGATAATGAAACATGAAGATAATCCTCCCAAAAATCACTATAGCAAATTTTCAGCTCCAAATGCTACTGTGCCTCACCCTTTAATATACAAAAGATGTATTCTTTGAGTGTTCATGCAATATATAGAATTCTATGATTAGCGGTCTTCCTCAAGCCTGTGTTATTTACAGCTTGGTTACATTTTTTTACTGATGTTAATTAATTAATTAATAATGGATTAACATTTGTTTTGCTCTATTATTATTATTATTATTATTATTATTATTATTATTATTATTATTAAATATTTTTTCTGTTTAGTGACATTCGTTGTTTCGTGGATCGCCAGAAAACTGTTTACAAAGGATTTAAATATAAAACTTAGTGAATATTTGAAAGCAATTTGTCTGAAAGTTGTTTCCAAAGACAGTGATAACATTCAACCAAATTGCTATAGCAGAAACCACACATGTGATAAATGTATATGCTTAATAAAAACATACAATTTGTTTCCTCTATACACCTCTGATTTTACTTTCTGTTACTCGCGTGAATGTGGATCAATGACGTGAATGTCCTCTCTCTCTCTCTCTCTCTCTCTCTCTCTCTCTCTCTCTCTCTCTCTCTCTCTCTCTCTCTCTCTCTCTCTCTCTCTCTTTCTCTCTCTCTCTTTTAAATTTAACCCTTACCACTCTGATGTCAATATCCTATTTTTTAGTGTGCCAATAGCAAAGAAACTGGTGTACATTTTTCAACAATTTTGGTGGAAGATGTTGCTGTCGTAGACATCATCCACCAAACTTATTGAAAAATGAAAACCAGTTCATCTTTTAATTTAATTTGAAAATTTAAAACTGACCTGAGAGTCGTAAGGGTTAAATTTCTATTTACATAGTATACATATCTCCTATTCATAAAAGGTGGAGGCTTTCTAATCCGGTGTTCCCATGTTCGCGCCTCAGTGCGGATTATCATGCGATCATTGGATACCTGGGTAATCAAATTTCCTCCCATTTCCATCGCTTCACCCAGGCTAATAAGTGGATACTGATGTAAGCATTAGGGTACTTATCCCTGCTAGATTGAAATTAAATGCACCTGCTGGTAGGTGTGATATGAATAGAACTTAGAAAATTAGGTCGCCATCCGAGCAAGTACCATGCTTGTAGATGATCGCCTTTCTGTATCTAGTACAGTACTATTCAAAGGATCTGTGTCGCTTCGGGTGAGTTACATTTGCATTAATATTGCCAGTGGTGCCATACCAACTCTGTGTGCCGGCTTTGTGTTGCCATCCTACAGTACAGAAATAACTTAGCGGTTTGCAAAACAAAATAAAACATACTGCTGAATATTTTGAACATAATTGGATTAAGGCAGCAATGTTTTCCAATCCAATTATGTTCAAAATATTGAACAGATCATTTCTTATGAACTAATATGTTTCTGATTTTGTTTGGAAGCATGTAACCTTATATTTTAGCTGTACTGTACCTTGCTCAAGCGCTTAATGTAGCCTGTCTAAGCGTTAACTTCACTGCTGAATATCTGCTTTCAATAACCAAACCATGTTGGTACCTGACTTATGTTTAAAATGGATATTTATTTATGTAGTTGTAAATTATTACACGGTTGTTCAGTGTTCAGGTACACTTATTTACAATCAAATCATTCCAAAATCGAGCAACAGCTATTATATTTACAAAACATTCCATTACCTACCATAGTCATAGCTCTACTACTGGGTTCCATTCCATAGAGAAACACTGAATGTAATTCTAGTTTCATGTAGATTGGGTTATTTTGTATAATCACAGTCTATATGTCAATCACTTTATTCATTATTCCTTCATTTCATCAATTTAATGGCAAAATTATTGATTCC
>CM067374.1:52126081-52433581 GCA_034401795.1 Chaetoderma sp. LZ-2023a | reverse complement strand
TGTGGTTTTTACGAAACCGGACATGAAGTGGATGAGCGTCATAGCATGTGAATAATTCATTAATTACATTAACCTAATACCACATAATTCACCTATCCAGAGTATCCCTTTATCAATCTGACATCATATACCATGATAATCAGCTAAGTGGCGTGTAGGATGACGTCATAATTAATAAGTCATAAATGATTCTATTTAGCCCGTCTTTAACTCTTAATAGTTAGACACGTACAAATTGTCTGTCTCTACCATCTAATAAACATGCTGTTGAATATTTAGAAATCAATTTGACTGGATGCTGTTGCTGCCATAGTCAGCAACAGCGTCCAGTCAAATTAGTTCCAAAATATTCAATCGCTTACCTGTATAGTTTTCTGGAAATTGATAGGCAGAGAGTTTAGAGATCGATCGATCCCAACATGAGCGAGGATTGGGTGGAGCTTAGCTAGAGATGGGCGGGGCATAGCTAAAACTGCAAAGGTCCATTACCTATACAAAGAACAACATTGTTTTTCCAAAATGAACACCAGGTATTATAAAATGAAATGCAACTTAGCTATCTTATTTTCTGCCAAATTGTTTACAAAAAGCAGTGATCACATACTACCAAATGTTTTTCCAGAATAATCAGAACTTTATCTGGAACATGATGTAGATATCATCGGGGAACATATGGGATGAAATGGGTTAATTCAGTTAAAGAGAATGGTTACATAGTAATAAATATGTTGAGTTGTAAATACAAAGTAAAAAAACTGTTAATAATTATTATTATTATTATTATTATTGAAATATATACATCCACGAGTTTAGGAATGGATGATAATAATGACGATGATAATGTTGTTGTATTTTGTTGTCGACTGAGTAATCTGAGATGATGTCAAATTCTCAGTGTTTTTTTAGATTCACAAAATTATAACAATTCTGCCATGTATGTTCAAATATTCAAATACTGTTTGATTAACACACTCACACATTTCAGATCACTTGATGAACATTTTACAGGATGACACACATTTATATGCGTTGACCCTTTAGTGGTAGTTAGGATCCTGTTAGAAGCAGAATGTTTGATTAGTGAATGTCCATTTACAGGCCATGAGAAGACTATTTTTGAAAATTTACCACTGGAATGATGGGCTCGGTTATCGAGCCACTCATTCCATTAGTACAATTAGTACAATTTCAAGAGTAGTCTTCTCATGGCCTGCAAATGTATGTTGCTCAAGATGTTTGATAATGGCGGTTTAGGCTGGCTTACCCATTAAAGTATTGATGAACCTGTAAAGCTAAACCTCTCTATTAGTGCAGTGGCCACAACCAGTTTTAGAGATCGATTTCCTCCATGCATTAACCCTTTAATGACCAAATTTGGTCAAGAAAATCTAAATATTTTCTTCGTTTGCAAGCCAAGAGAGGACAATTTTTTTTAATTTGCCACTGGAATGGCTGGTTCAGTTACTGAGCCAGTCATTCCAGTGGTAGTTTTTCAAAAATCATTTTCTTGATCTGCAAATGGCTATTCCTCGAGACGACTGCAGAAGCTGGTTTTGGCCGGCTTAAATTTGAAATGGATAAAACACAATACAACTAAGTTGTTTTATTGGCCTTGTTTCCCTGATACCACACTGTCTTAATGTACATACCATCATCTGGCCAAAAAACTAAATGCCATAGCAAATGAATTGTGTTAACCCGTTAACAGTCAAATTTGGTCAAGAAAATTCCAATATCTGCGTATTGAATGTCCATTTTCAGGCCACGAGAATAGAATTTTTGAAAATTTATCACTGGAATGACTGGCTTTGTTATCGTGTCAGTCATTTCCGTGGTAAATTAAAAAAAATTGTATTCTCTTTACCTTTAAATGGACTGTCCACTGGACCCTAACAGAAGCCGGTTTTGACCAGTATGACCATTAAAGGGTTAAGCAAATGCCTGTCTTTAGGGGCCATTCAAAAGTTATTTTGCGCCTGAGGGGTGAGGGTAGTGGTGTATGACTCACATTATGGTAAATTTATGGTAACCCTTTAATGGCGGCCAAGCCGGCCAAACCAGGTCTTATGAAATGTCCATTTACAGGCCAAGAGAATACAATTTTTGAAATTAATTTGACTGGAAGCCATTGCTGCCTTAGAGATAGCAATGACTCAGTCAAATTTATTTCAAAATATTCAACAGAATAGATTTTATGACGTAAAGAATATACTCTCAGGGATTTGTTGGTAAAAGGGTTAATACAATTAATGCTATGGTAAATACCTTTTGCTCACCAGTCAGTCTTTGAGGCACAACTGAACAGCATGTGTAATATGATTGTTGCAATAGTATTATAACACTATCTCTTGGCCTACAAATGGTTATTCAACATTTTGAGTTTCTTGACCAAATTTAACCATTAAATGATTGGTTGACAATCCGAGGACCGCAGCTGGCATCACGGATGTCTGAATATGCAGTTCAATCAGGAATATTGGATTTTACCCTTTACTGATCAAATTGGATCAAGAAAATAAAAATATTTGCTTATTAAATTGCCCATTGGCAGGCCAAAGGAAGACAAGTTTTGGAAAATTTAACAGTTGAATGACTGGCTCAATTATCGAGTTGGGCATTCGAGGGAATAAGTTTTCGACAGTAGTTTTTATCTTGGCCTGCAAATGGACTCCTCAAAACCACTGCAGAGGCTGATTTTCGCTGATGGACCATTAAACGTTTATAACCAGCCATTGTCTAATACTGGGTACTCTACAAATATTACTCAAATTAATTAAATCAATAAAATTAATGAGTTGAATCTCCAATATTAATATTGATACTCAAACTCATCGGCTCATTCATCAATGAAATGACAATATCTGAAGCTCAAACTAACCGTACATTAAGTTATTAACCATTTAATGGTTAAATTTGTTTAAGAACGTCAAAATATTTCCTTATTGAATGGCCATTTGCAGGCTAAGCGAAGACTATTTTTGAAAATTTACCATTGGAATGACTGGCTCAGTCATCGAGCCAGTTATTTGTGTGGTAAATTTGCAAAAATAGTAATTACTTGACCTGCAAATGGACATTCCCTAAGGGCACTGCAGAGTCCAGCATCGCTGTGAAAGGGTTAAATATGTAGAATATTTTGAAACTAACTTCACTTGAAGATGACCTCGCTATCATTGGCAGCAAAGTCTTCCACTCAAATATTCAATAGAATAGCTTTGTAAAGAATGTGTCATACCTGAGGACAAACGGTTATAAAGCCACTAGGGATGATGAGGATGCTGTTACATTTGCCTCCAAACATGAGTAAACAGTTCTTTTCATGTCTGCTTCTTAGTAACATCATTTAGAAGGAATCTAAATAGAAACTCTGTGCAAATTTTTTAGAAAAAATTAAACTAACATTTACTTGATCTAATCTCTTGCTAAATCTGGCATTAACCCTTTCACCCATGAACTCCCCATATCTCATTTTCAAGGCAACTATACAGGAAACTGTTGAACCTTTTGAAATTGATTTGAGTGGAAGCCGTTGCTGCGGTACAACTACCAGTAAAATTGTTTTCAAAATATTCAACAGAATAAGTTTTATATCATGAATAATATACTTTTTCAGGGATTTGTCGATGAATGGATTAAAAGGACTGATTATATAGACTAATGCTGCTCTTTCATTTAGTCCTAATCCTCTAACCCTCAAATTTGTTCAAGAAAAGTTCAATTTTCTCACAGAAAATTTCCAGTGCTAAATTAAAAAAAATAGTCTCATTTTGGTCTGCAAATGGAGAATTCTCAAGACCACCGGAGAAGCCATTTTCCACCCGCTTTAGTGTTAAAGGGTTAACCCTTTAAACCTCAAATTTATTCAAGAAAATTTCTATTTTCTCATAGAAAATGCCCATTTGTAGACCAAGAGAAGATTGTTTTTGAAAATTTACCACTGGAATGACTGACTCGGTTATTGAACCAGTCATTCCAGTGGTAACTTAAAAAAAAAGTCTTCTGGTCTGCAAATGAACATTTCTCAAGACCGTTTTGGCTGATATGAGTGTTAAAGTGTTAAACACTTATTCAACATGAAAATGTGTTTCCCAGGCCATATTCTGTTCATAAATTTATATCTAAAATCCTCTTTTTATTTATTTATTTATTTATTTATTTATTTATTGCGCTATTATGCATTAAGCCATTTATTCAGAATTTTAAAAAGAAGCACTATGTTTGCATTTGTGTCCGAAAGACATCTCTTTAGATACTTTGCTGGTCAAACCGGCTTTTGCAGTGGTCTTGAACAATGCCCATTTACAGGCCAAGAGATGACTATTATTGAAAATTTACCACTAATTACTAGCTCAATAACCAAGCCAGTCATTCCAATGGTAAATTAAAAAAAAAAAATCTTTTACCGTTCAAATGGATTTTCACTGAACCAAAATTATGATCTTGACCAATTTTGTCCACTAAAGTGTTAAGATGTTTGTTCATAGGATCACATGTCTTAGAGAACATCTGTTTACCATAGTAAATGAGCTATACTACGCGACTGTCTACCATTATTGTCAGTGCTTGATGGCACGAGACCGTGTCCATTGTGGACATGTTTCATGACCAAAATTTAGTTTGCAGTGGTATTGAGAAATGTCCATTTGCAGAAGAGAAGACTATTTTTGAAAATTTGTCACTGTAATGACTGACTGGCTTTATAATCCAACCAGTCATTCCAGTGATAAAATTTACTAAATAGTCTTCTCTTGGCATGCAAATTGACATTTTCCATGAGAAAATAAAAATTTTCTTGACCAAATTCGAGGATTAAAAGGTTAATTTATTATCATACAAATTCCATTCCAGGTATTTGTATCCCATCACCCTCGCCGCCTCTGCCCCCCCCCCCCCCCCCCCCATTATGAATCACTCTTTAAATATTAGCACATTCATTCCAAATTACAATATCAGCTCGTTCTATAGATGCTGTACAAAATGTAGAAACACCACATGCAGAAGTTGAACAATAAATAACTAACAACATACAGGTGTTTGTGTGTGAGTTCTATGTTCAATCAGAAATAGTCTATGTTCAATCAGCCAGTGCCTAGATTATCAATTCACATTATGTTAAGTTGTGAATCATGCAACACATGTCTTCCAGTGTTGCCTCTAGTAAGTAGTGGTCGATATTCCCTGAGTTATTGTACACCTCTAAAGTGAGACAAGGCTCAAATAGACCCAGGCATGAGTGGCCAATAAAACCAACTGAATGAACGAACACAATTTTTTAGATTTTAACAAAGTTGCCCAAGTTGTAAGTGTCCCACATGACGCTTGTTTTAACTCCTCTATATTAGATATTTATAAGGAATTGGAAGCTGTTTTACAGTGAGTGTATCTGATAAAGAGACCTTTAAACATTTTGTCATCTAAGAGTGCATGCTCTCTCTCTCTCTCTCTCTCTCTCTCTCTCTCTCTCTCTCTCTCTCTCTCTCTCTATATATATATATATATATATATATATATATATATATATATATATATATATATATATATATATATATATTCGTAGTATCAGGTAACATCTCTTGCCATACAACATAATCTCCTATGACAGGCTATACACCATGCGCAATACAGTCACACTGTCCGTGAAAGTGGCCCAGCAAGGACGTTCTATGTTTGGCCAAGTCCCATAAATGCCACTAGACCCGCATGTGCAGAAATCCTTGGAACTTGCTGTAGTCAGAGCCAACACCTGCAATGCCCACAGAGGTCGCCAATGCACAAACCTGCTGCCATTCAGATTAGAGTGCAGCATTTTGTATGTAGAGGCAATTTAATTTTGATTGTTGCACTGCACGCATATTCTGTCTGTTTAATCATGTTGCTGTTCAGGAGAACAATAATTATTACATTAAATATATCAGGAGGCAGTTACAACGTTCTGAACATCTAATTATATCACAGTTAAAGTATGGTAAATAGGCCATTTGGCATATAGCCTTGACCACATTACGACTCAAGTTGTATGCATCGATGAGTCACGATTTCCAGTGATATTGTCACCGTCCTTACATTCTGTAGCTCGCGGGTACATGTACTGGTCCGCTATGACGTTTCCGCCCATCGCACCGCAAGTGCACGATGAACGGGGTGGCGGGTTAGCTGTGGATCTCGGGGTTGTGGATCCCTTGTGACGTTTCTCCGAGATATATACACCTGTGCAAAAGTTAAGCACCACCCTATTTTTACGCACATGCGAGGGTATATTCATGTGCTATGAAGAAAGCAATAGCATAAACATTTATGTACCCATCCATCTTAGTGCAAGAGGTAATAATGCAACTAGAGGAATGCTGATTATGATGGTGGGGAAACACTGTATGTTTTTGTTTGAACTTGAAAACGAGGCCTGAATATGGTTACGTTGACACAACTGACAACTATTGCCCTACAGTTGACACACGTGGCTAGATTGTCATTAATGGTGTCTGAAAACGAAGTTTAACATCTGTGCACGAGTTTGAGACTGTCATTATTAATACCGGGTATATCCACCTTGTGCCTGGATGACGGCCTGGACACGACGTCTCATGCTGGTCACCAACCGACTGATACGCCATTGTGGTATTCGTTGCCATTCAAGATGGAGTGCATCTGTTAATTCCTGTAGGTTCTGCACAGGAGGATCCCTCCTCACCATGTTTCCCAGAATGTCCCAGATATGCTCAATAGGGTTCATGTCAGGGCTCCTTGCTGGCCATGGTAGGGTTTCGATGGCATTCTGGCGGAGGTATTCATGCACAGCTCTAGCACGATGTGGTCGGGCGTTGTCATCCATGAATATAGGGTGGGTTCCAGGTGCATGATTTACAAAATGAGGGACCACAACTCTATCCAGTATGGAATCTTGATATCTTTGTCCATTTAGTGTTCCAGGTACAGTCAACAGATCCAGCTTACAATCATATGTGATGCACCCCCATATCATAATGGAACCTCCACCAAATGGAACTTCTTCCATGATGTTACGTTGGTCGTACGCCGTGCGTCTGGACCTCCATACACGAGTTCGACCATCTGTGGCATGAAGCAGGAACCGACTTTCATCGGACCAGTGTACCCGTCTCCAGGATCTCATGTTCCAGTGTCTTCTTTCGTTGCACCACCTCAGATGCTCCTCTTTGTGGTGTGCAGTGAGGAGAGGACGTCTGACAGGTCTCCTAGCTTTCATGCCAGCAGCATACAGTCTCCTTTTGACGGTAGACATTGACACTCTATTGCGCGTTTCCCATTGCTGGCTGAGCACTCTGCTGTTGGTGAATGGAGATCTCCTAACAAGGCGTACTAGGGCTCGATCATCACGGGCAGTAGTCTTCTTCGGTCTTCCAGATCTAGGCCTGTCCTTCACCTCGTTAGTTTGCCCATGTTTTGCAATCAAACGACTGATTACAGTATGGTTAATGTTCAGCTGTCTGCCAATCTCTCTGCATGACATACCAGTGGTATGCATGCCTATGATTTGCCATTTCACACGATCACTTAACCTTCGTCTTGCCATAGCGGTTCACAATCAAGAGCTAATTCTCTCTGTACAAATAAACCACGGTCATGAACACAAAATTCCTAATCTTGTCGCCTAAATCTGTATGTAATGTTCTACACCTCAAACTGGACTTTTTCATAACTGAACACGTGTGCTGGTTCCCGCCACGCACGGACATCAAGCGGCGTGAAGTCATGCATGCATGTGCATTTCGTACTTGGAATTATGTCAGCTAACGCGGGGACAAAAAGTATGGCAGCCTAGTTGTACCATCATGTTTCTACGTTCTATTGTTTTTGCTGGTGCTTAACTTTTGCACAGGTGTATACAAAGACCAACTTCTAGAGCCGGTGAAAAACTGATGTTCTAGTGGGGCCGTGCCCCATTGCCGCCAAGATTACTAATTTAGAGATATGGAACAATTTATAGTTAAACAGTAGAAATATTTATATACCATACAAACATGATGAATCGTTTGACAGTAAATGAGCACACAATAATACACAACATAGAGCTATCTGGTGTTCTTTCCACACAAGACACCCAAATTCGATGAAAATCCGGCTCCCTTGCCCCGCAACCACGTAAAACATCACCAGGACAATGGCTACGTTTCACACAAGCAGGTTTTGAATCCTGACGTCTATGGTGGGGTTGGAGAGATGGATATCCATCGCGAGCATCCTTCCCGTGAAGGCGTGATGAGCTCCAATGCGTCATCCAGACACTGCAACGAATTGGATGGAGATCCGTATCTCGTCGTCACCATGTGCTACGGATCTAACAGTTGACCTGTCGTTGGGATTAAGTTCCAATATGCCCAGATATGCACTGCGGGCCGGTAATTAAACTAACTAACTCACATTTATAACTATATGTTTTCACAGTGCTTCCTTCATTGGCAGGGTTATCTAGCTAACAAGTATCCAAAGATATGGGGGAGATGTATGTAAATCAGCACTTTAACTATCACCGCTCGAAAACCTCTGATAGTTTCCCAGGGTCGGATCCGATCAACGTGCTGATGAGAAGGCCAGACAATTAATAAGCCATGCGGCTGGTGGATCGTGGAAAGAGACAATAACTTAATATATATATATGAGGCCCAATAGGTAACTGGCCAATTTTACACAACCTTGCCAGAGTGCAGGGCTACATTACTGCAACAATCGGAAAAGAGGCGTACACTAATGTCTCTAGACGAAGAAATTGTCCCTAACCACTTTAACCTATCCTATCGAGCTGAATAGTAAGGGTTAGTCGGTAACATGCCGGGCTCAAACAATTAGAGCACAGTCAGCGACCTCAGTGTAAAATTGTTGATGGCGGGAATAAAGTGATGCGGATATATCTGTTGCTGTTTAGTATTTCCTAGCGTCCTGCGGTCCAAAGTTTTCTACAATTAAACAAAACATTAATTGAATGGCTAACTACCATATACAACTAACCAATGCAATAAATAGAATGTAATTGTATAAGGTAACTAAATATCACAGATTGATGAACTTAAACGGTGTGGCTAGTTGAAAGCACCTACAGTAAACAACGATAATATTCACAGTAAGACAGAAATTATAAATTGCGATCTTAAGACTGGTACGGTACTTATTATAGTCTGTCGCCTTGAGTAGGAAAATTGAGACTTATATGCATTTTCGGGTATAGTAGCTGTAACTTTCAGGGAATATTCTTCAATCATCTTGGAATCCAAAATCACTTGATAGCAAATTTTCATTTGTCATTATGGTGGCCATATTGGATTTCAAAATGGCCGCTATCTGAAAAACAGTTTTTCAACATTTTGACTCATTAATCGCCTAGTGTCTTGATTTTAGTGTCTAGGTATATGTTTTAATGCATGTGACTTTCAGGGAATATTCTTCAATCATCTGGGAATCCAAAATCACTTGATACCAAATTTTCATTTGTCGTTATGGTGGCCATATTGGATTTCAAAATGGCCGCTATCTGAAAAACAGTTTTTCAACATTTTGACTCATTAATCGCCTAGTGTCTTGATTTTAGTCTCTAGGTATATGTTTTAATGCATGTCAGATCATGTATGATGGTTGATAGACAATATCATAGTAATATGTTTAACCCTTTGAACCCTGAATACCAAGAATCTTAATTTCAAGGCTACTATAAAGGGTATGTTATTGAAAATTTCATAATTAATTTAACTGGAACATGTTGCTGCGATAGACAGCAACATAACCTAGTCAAATTAACCTCAAAATATTGATCATAATAATTATTAAATCATAAATGAGTGATATTCCAAACTTTCTTGTTTAAAAGGTTAAAAACGTATTTTTGTAATAATACATGGCCCGGGATAATATTAGAATCTCTGGATCAAAGTAAATTGAAAAGACGATCTTGCGCTTATCCTCAAATTTTATTTATAAAAAGTGCTGTCGTCTGCTAACAAACAGACAAACTGCATATCTTTGCCATTTGGTAACACATGTAGTCAATGATGGAGAGTGAATTAGAATTGCCGGCAAAAAATAAACCAACTGATTACAGGTTTATGTATTAAATGCCAAGAATATAATAAGAAAGAAAGATTGACCCCCCCCCCCCGAGATGTAGAATCATATGATACATTTTTAGCGAATGTCAATAAAAGATCTGAATGGGGCAGTCATGATTCTATTAATGTAGGGAACAGATTAATGGGTATAACAGCATCGGACCTTTTGCAAAAGGGTGCTAAGTGGCATCGCAGCTGTTATAGTGAAACCACAGACAAGAACAAAGCTAAAAGAGACGAGATTAAGTATGTCAATAATCCTGAAAAACGTACGGGGAAGGGGCGCCCAACCTTATCTGTAGAATCTAGTAGCGTACTTCTGAGATCTGCCACAGAGCGTTTTGATCGTGAAAAGTGCTTTTTCTGGCAAGGTCAAAATACGGAAAAAGATAATGAAATTTTATATGCCTGTCGTGGTGAGAATAGCGGGATATCTGTCAAAGAGATAGTAGATAAAAGTGACAATGCATCCTGGAAAGTACAATTGGCCGACATAATATCAGAAGGGGACTTTCTGGCTAGGGACATTGTCTATCACAAATCCTGCAAAACCACATACTGGAGAATTTATGTTCAAGGCCCTGAAAGACGCACTGAAACCAATCAGAATAGTGAGGAGACGATTTTCTTTATAGCAGCAGAGATGGAATTTTACGATGAGTTGCATGAAAGAATAGAATCTGGAGATGATATAACGACTGTTCAGGCTGAAGAATTGTGTTATAATATGATGCGTGACCACGGAATCACTGGTCATGCAATATCCAGACGAACACTAATAACAAACATCACACACAATTTAGCAGACATTGAACTATCCCAACATAGAGGTAAATTACCTGGCGTCTTCCATTCAAAAAAATCTGGACGTGAAGCAGTCGATATTGCTATTTCTGAACAAGACATAAAAGGCGACCTTAATATAATATTTAAATGTGCCAAAATCATCAGAAAAGAGATAACTAAAGCCAGAAAAGAGAAACCTTGGGTATTTACAGGCTCTCTAGATGGTGTTGGCGAATCTGGATTGGCAGTAGAGGTATTAATGTTAAACAGATGAATCTTGCAAGGTTCTAAGGCTGCGACTGCTGAGTCACGACATCAGTCTCTTAGAAAATCATGTGTCACAATTCCTCAAATGCTAATGCAGGAATTAAAAACTTCAAAGCAAGTAGCATACACAACAAAATCCCAGTCTGAATTGTCTACTTTTCGTCGCCAATGTGAAAGTCCATATGCAGTCAGATTATCTTTGTGGATATATCACAATTTACGCAGCCAGACCGCTATAAATCTGCTCAGCCATTTATGTTGTGGAATATCATATAGTCGGGTGACCAGGGTTTGTAGTCAGATATCCAATGCTGTGCAAGAAAACATCAATAAAAATGGTATTTTTGTCCCAGTTGGTATTGTGAAAGGTAGAGCTATTCGGGCTTCCGCTGATATTGTTGACAAGAAAGTTGATACTTTTGATGGAAAGTCAAGTTTCCAAGCAATGGCAGCTTGTGTATATCAGCCAATATTTGCTGGAGAGACCTTGGTAGAACCACTTGATCTATATGAGGTTTCTGCTGGTGGCCTTTTAGGTGTTCCGAGCACATGAATCAAGATTCTTAAATGTGACTTAGAAGGCAGTCAGTCCCAAACCTCAATTCAGTCCCCATTATGCATCGTATAAAGTGGGTTCCTACGATGAACATTTTGATAGAGCGATAAAGCATGATATGTGTTGGATGATGGCAAGATATTTCAACAGATCTCAAACAGTTGATTTAAATTCGTCTGATGAAGAACCTAAAACAGTTGCCTCTGATGAAGTTACGATTCCTGCTTTTGAAGTTACCAATATTTTGTCAGATAATGTACAAGGTATGCTTTCAGTAACTGACATATCAAATATGCCAGCAGTGCGAGAGGAGCACGAGTGTTTATTGAGTTCAGGTGAAATATCTGTACAAATGTCTCCACAAGTAGTAGATGACGAGAGAACAATGCAAATTATACCAGTGTGGGCTGCATACAACAGTCTTTCAAACACACCTGAATCCACGAATCATTCCTCTTTGATTGTTGATAAGGCATTTACTCTACCTATCGTAAATGCTCCAGCACACGAATGGTCAACCCTGGTTACCACTTTAGACCAACTTTGTAGATTGAACAGACTGGTGTCTGGTAATGGGCGGAAGCTTGTTGTCACATTTGACATGGATCTATACAAACGAGTGTTGAAGTTGGAATATTTGGATTCACGGTTCAAGGATCAGTTTGGTGTGTGTCCAGGTGCATTCCACACTTCATTATGTGCTCTCAGATGTTTGGGAAAGGCCATAGAAGGAAGTGGGATTGACGAGGCTTGGGTCTAAGCAGGTTTGTACAGTTCTGTGACTGTTAATCAAATTTTAAATGGGAATCATTACAACAGAGCTATGGAAGCTCACGAATTCACCCTGCAGGTATTGTTCGATCTTTGGATAGGAGTTTTTTGCTGAAAGGCCTGCTGTCCACGTAGCTCTTGAAGAGAGTATTAAAATACTGTCTGATGCATGCACATCGAAACAGAACATTCGTGAGTCACATAAGGGATTATTAATCACACTTGAGTCACTTAATATAGAGAAACAGCTTGCCGACTTTGATGCTGAGCACAACACAGAGCCCATTTTCAAATGGGCACGAATGTACATGAAACAGGTCTTGACCGTACTGCAATTCCAGCATGCTACCCGGCTAGGTGACAGGTTCCTTCACCTGTCATCACTTGAAAAGCTATGTGTGTATTTCTTTGCTTATGGGAGGCATGATTATGCACAGAATTTTCCAGAATATATTACACGAATGTGTCGGCTTCAAACTACTGATCCAGAAATCTGGCTGGACTTTATGGCACATGAATTCACTGTGAACACTTCCAACCAGATACCATTCACCCACATCGGTATTGATCATGCTCAAGAACATGTAAACAAAAATCTCAAAGGTCAGGGTGCTATTGGTGGCATCACTCAGTCTCCTGCTACTCTTCTGAAGTTTTGTATGTGCGCACCAGAATTAGCACGAATTGCCAATGAAACAGAGGCCATGGCTGACTTAAAGAAACAGAGTAAAATGGATCACCATGAGCTCAATAAGTCAACAACACCCAGGCAAGAACAAGCTATTAAAAAGCTATTTGATGTCCCAGCACCTTGTGGAATATTCAAGAGTGGCAATACAGCAATGGTTAAGCTTGTCACTAATGAGATAGTTCCTAAAGCTGTTGAGGAAAGCATCCTGCCCTGTGAGCTCGTGGGAAAATCTGCAATGCAGAAATTCGTTGATGAAAGAATATGTGAAAATACAAATCTCTGGGACAAGATGACAAAATGCAAGTCGTTTACATCGACTTCTACAACCAAGGAGGTTAAAGTACAGGCAAAGTCTGATGTTTTAACCCTCCAGGCAACGTCTGGTCTAATGTCTCGACTACTTGTTGTGGTGCGCTCATCTCGTGAAATAGATATGGAAGAGGTGATTGGTAATTATGAATTTACAACTGTTAATCGGACATTAATGAGACCAGATGGTTCTGTGCACCCAACATTAAATACGGTTCCACAGATGCACAGCTCTGTCTAATTGTAGACGGTATGGCCGTAGTACAAGAACTCATGGCTGTGAAGTCATTTGAAAATGGTAAAGCCCTTGGCAAAGCTTATGTTGAGCTCATTGATATCAAATCACGTAATTACAATTCTGTAAGGGTAATTTTTTATAATTACGCTGTCGTTGGCTAATTAAAGGAATCAACACGTGAACGACGCAGGGGTGGAAAGGCACAGCCAAAAGATTATAATGTAGAAGACAATACCAAAATTCCTGAATTAAAAGTATTCCTTGGAAGTGTAGCTACAAAAGATTCGTTGACACTTTATCTTGCACAGAGATTAATAGACCATTCTAAAATGTGTATGATAACAGCCACATGCAAAGAAGTGATGTCCAACTACACCAATAATGCCACTCCTGGTGTCAGTGAAGAAGCCGATACCTTAATGATCTTGCACGCAGTGGAAGCAAATAAAGCTGGATATACTGTTCACATTTACAGTCAGGATGCAGATGTTTTGATTCTTGCGCTGAGACGTACAACTCTTCTTGGCAAGAAATCTGCCCTGGTGATGGGCACGGGTGATTGACGATGACTAGTTCTACTTCAACCTATTTATGATGCTCTTGGACCAGAGAGAGCAAATGCTGTCTGTAAATGGCATGCTATCACTGGTTGTGATACCACAGGCTGCATAAGAGGAAAGTCTAAGAAAGCGTGCTTAGAAGCCTTCCTAAAAGCAGATACCAAGATTGTAACTTTAATATCCGGCCTCGGCTGTGACACCCAGCCTTCTAATGATACATTAAATGGGTGCATTTCCTTTTTATGTAGTTTATTCTGTAAGAAGAATGTTCACATTACTGAGCCGCGTCACCTCAGATGGCACCTATCCAAACAACAAGGCATGAACAAAGGTGTCGACATGCTACCACCGACACGTGGAACATGGGTTGAGCATATCCAGCGTGCTCACTGCCAAGCTTCGATGTGGGAACAAGACCTTGTTGTTAGTCCACTATCATCAGATCCCTTACGGCATGGCTGGGTGAAGGAAGAGCACAGGCTTGTACCTCTGTTATCCAAGGTTGCACCATCCCCTGCAGCGGTGGTTGAGTTAGTGAGGTATACGTGTGGTACCACTAACCCAAGCTCAACAAATAAGTGCGCTTCAGGTAGATGTTCATGTCGATTAAAAGGTCTAGTGTGTACAGAACTGTGCCGGTGTGAAAGAGAGGAAGACCATTGCCAGAACTTAAGTAGTTATGTTGACCCAGATGATGCAAACTGATCTCAAAATTAGGACTTCAGTGTATTATATTTACAATAAGCGAATTTGAATTGTTGTTTAATCATCAGTTTTGGTCAAAGAAATAGTAGCAAATTTGCAGTTTGGAACGAGGTGGCAAACGGCCGTCGTAACCAAAAGATCAAAAGATTATTTTTAAAATGTTAAAAATAGTAAAAGAAGGTATCTATTTTGGATATATTACAAGTGAGTAATGTGTATTCCAGTGGCGTAGCGATGTCGTTTTGGGGCCCCTGGTCAGAATGTGCAGAATTGAAAAATATTTGACAAAATCTTTAGGGCTTAAGCCCCTACAAAAGCCACATTTGTCTACGCCATTGCAGTATGGAGTGGTTCTGAGTGCTACTCACCATTAAAGTTGGGAAAGTAGATGATCTGAGAAGTCATCTACTGCAAGGCTGCATTCTGATAACAAGGTTTTATCAGAATGCAGGAGATGGAGGGGGTATTTCTGGTCGCATTATTATTAAAGAAAGAAGGTTCAAAACTTCTACATAAAATAATATTGCAGGCTGGTGTGGCCCCTAATGGTCAGGGGCCCATGTTCCTTGAACATGCTATTGCTACACCACTGGTGTATACAATGTATATATGTATATATGTTCTTTTTTTTCTCTAAACATATACCAATTAATGTAAAGTCTTACTCATTTTAAGGCAAGGACCAGTTGGATAATTTTTGTGTAATTTAATAGGATTTTTTCCATATCGGCAGCCATTTTGAAATCCAATATGGCCGTTCTAGGGGACACCGTTGTTTGTTATCTTATTTTCTATCATTTTACATGAATCCCTAATGCAAACACATTGCTATAGAGTATGGCATGTACGTTGATATCATGTATGCCAATAAACAGCCGGCGATATAAGTAGAAAACTAACTTGAATATGGCGGCCATTTTGAAATCCAAGATGGAGGCTTATCGATAGATATGAAAAATTGGTATCAGGTTGTTTCATGTATCTTGATATCATGAAAATACTTCCTGAAGGTTTCAGCTACTATACCCAAAAATGCATATAATGTACACAAGCTGACAGACTATTAGTCATCAGTACCATATACGGAAACGCGAAGTAAAGGTACAATAGTATAGCTACTTGAGTACCTAATAGTCATCGGTACGGAACAGGCTACTATGTTACTGAAATTGAGGCGCTAACTTATTCATAGAGCGAGTCGACACGTTCTCTGAAGCTGGAGAGATTTCCGCGGCTGATCTCCGCAGGCAGGTCTCCAGAAGCTGACTCCTCCAGACAGGGTAGACATGGCACACACTCAGGACAGTAGAACAGAGCAGTGAAGAAATGTCTATTAGATAGTCTTTGCAGCTAGTATACAATTTATAAGGAAGTGAGAAAGTTATCTGTCCGGCGATGGAAATAATAAATTTGAAGTTTGCCCATTAACAGAGAGGGCTGTATATAATATTAAGCCGTTACATAAACTGGCACACGGTGCGGGATGCGTCGCATAGCTCTTGCGGCGCACCCAGCAAAGTTCCACCAGACTGTGGTCGAAAAGTTAATTAAACACACACGACGTGCAGTGCAGAAATTGAAGTCCACTTTTCAGCGTGGTTGGCAGATCCGGCGAGTCATCCACCAAGAATCACTGTAAGCTCTACATTCCGTAGAATCACATCCTGGGCCCGCACGGTCCGCTCTCGGAAAGGGTCCCTTAGGAAAATCCAGATGCGGAAAGTATAACTTTAAATTTAGTCAATTACCTCCGTGTGGCCGTCCGGGGGTGTCCAAAAACTGGTGGAAGCCAAGGACATCCTACCACCGCGGATATGCTGGGATATGTCAGACACCGGTTGAAGTGAGAATCACTGTAGGTCATCAGTTACATCCGTCCTCATGGTCCAGAGGTCCTGTGTGGGCCGGCTTCCTTTTATACTACTCGTGATGTCAGAGGCAGATGCCTCAGCCAATCAGCGGCAGAGCAGTAGTCAATCAGCGTGCAACTAGATCAGTGACGTATTTATCACGTACACAGAACATTCTAGATCTATTTATACATACACGCGATTACGACGTCAAAAGCAATATTTTGAAGATAATTTAAGGGGATTTTCACGGATAACTCAGCCATTTCTGGGCCGATTTTAAAATGGTTAACAGTTCTAGAAAGCTCGTTGTATACTGTTCCTAAGCGGTACCAAGAACAACGAGAATGGAATAATTAAAGGTTTTTGCGAGTCCCCACTCGGTACACTATAGGTATGCACTCGCTTCAAATTCTGTGACGTGTTGTCAGGGAAGCTCTGATGCGCGCATGCGCACCACGGGTTTTATCGGACGTAGCCAATTTTAACGAAAACCTCTCTCATAGGGCCTATATACGCGTACTATCCTACCCAAGGGGGCCATGCTTAGAGCAAATTTGGAGTGGCTGCTCCGTACCCAGCTTCGCTGGGATGGTCAGTACCCATCCGGTCGGTCCGCGCTACACCATCCCCTCCTAGTTTGACACCCGTGGCAAGCGCATCACGGATCGAACGCACGGGAGCGCGCTAGGCGGGAATTATAGACTTCCCAAGTAGGCACGTAGCTGAGAGGAGAGTGCCGCAACAGACACGTGTTCATAAGAAAGAGCACATAGGGTGCGAAAGAGTTTGGGAGGGAGGCATATGATTGATTTTGATTTTTAACATAGAATTATTTTTCCAGGTCTTTTCTTTTTTTGTGTTTATTTCACGGCACGTGCATATTTTTATTTAGATCTTTTAATTACCTAAACAATAGCTCACATGGGTGTTCTCTTGGATGCGGATAATTATTTTTCTGCAGAGAACACCCAAGCTCCAACGTACCACAATTACAATCCAGTTTGTATAAAATACAATGTAAATATATAATCACATAACTATACTCGAGAAGAGTATCACAGATTATGCTAATTACATGTGCATCCCGGGTAAATAAAGGGATGCACATAGATGTATATAGATTAATATAATGCCACCCATTAGTGCGGATCCGCACGGGTAGCTTATGCTAACCCACAATCTGTCCCGTCGTACTGACGCGGGAACTAAAATAATAAGAAAAATATCAAATAATAATAAAGTAAAAAGACTAGTTCATCAGGCAGCCCCAGCATAGCTGAGACTGCATGACAAGATTATGACATATTCGCTACGGTGTGTTGTGTACTTAAGTCGCACATGACGTGTTTACAACACAGGAATCCGCAGCGATTATTTTATGTGAGACACAGCTTCGCAAGAATATTGCGCAGCTGTGTAGGATGACCGTAGTCAGCCTAGGGACTGGGTATCAATTGTTAAAACATATAATAATTAGAAAAAGATTTCAAAAATAAACATAATAATAATAAAGTTCTGTGTTCCGCACAACTACTGATAAATCCTGCTGCAACCTCAGCAATAGTGTCCACAAACATCCACTGTGAAGTTTCCCCAGCGTGCCTGGGTACAGGACATACAGGACGGATGCGGCGGATGGTCCTCTGCTGCCGATATATCACTACTAAGCAGGCCCAAGTCGGTAACACTATAGCTAGAAGATGGTGCGGACGTATCCATTGAAGCACTGGTGGTGATTTTAACTAAAACCTCTCATAGGACCTATATATGCGTACTATCCTACCCATGGTGGGGGGTGGGTGGGGTGTGTGCTTGGAGCGAATCCGGAGTGGCCATTCCATACCCAGCTTCACTGGGACAGTCAGTATCCATCCGTTCGGTCTGTGCTACAATTCACAACTACCCACCAGAAACATATGGATCTCTGTTCAAAGTATTCTAGTTACTGCAGCACTGAGATTGCAGCCACACTCTCGTTCACACTCTGCACAGAAAGGGACAATGATATGTATCCTGACCTCTGAATATCCAAACTGTACCCAATCTGCAAAATGTTTCAGTTATATGTTTATTACCGCATATACCATCTTCTGCCAGGTTTAGGGGTTTCTACTGTGTCTATTATGGCACATCCGCTCTGAGTTGGTTGTGGTGGTGCTGGCACTGACAACTGCTCCTGAAGCTTGCTATATATAGAAATTCCATCAATCTTCTGTATAAGTCACATCATGGAGTTGGCTTTATTGATTTGCCCGTTGATATGCGTATCAAAGGTTGTTTTGTCACCAAAGGTGACTCCAGTTTCCTTTTCACGTGCAGTTGTTTCCATAGCTTGGCTAGTTTCCCGTAGTTTGTATTTCTGGATAAGTATGAAGTATTTATTGCTCAATCCAGACATAAGGATACTGCAAAACAGATACACAAGAAAAAACCCCAACCAAACAAAACTATACAATACGACTATATAGAGGATATAATAGTAATAAATATATAAGACATGTATAATGTATTCTATGATAGACTATTTACATATAAACATAAGCAGACCACAGATTATACATTCATTGATTTTGCGAGCATTAAAGAACTTAAATGGAGGGATCCATTTCAACTATACATAAGGGCCTAGAAGCTGTTAAATATTTTGAAAATATCTTGACTGGGCACTGTTGCTGCCTACTACGACAGTGTCAACCCAGTGATTTACCAGTGATTGCAGTCAAATACTTCAGTGTAGAAGAAGTGACTGCAATTTTTGGGAGTTAGACGACCTTAGGTCTATATAAAACCCCGTGACTTGAAGAATGAGTCTAGGTTGTTTTTTAATGTGTTTAATGTTGGAGTGTTAATTGCTTCTGTTGGTAAAGAATTCGATACATTAACAACTCTATTTGTGAAGAAATACTTGCGTAGATCAAGTCGACAGGGTTGTTTGTAAAGTTTAAGTACATGTCCCCTAGTGTGTGTAGATGCAATTGTGAAGAATTCATTTGGCTTAATGTGGTCCTGGTTAGAAATTTCTTTATAGACTTCTATCATGTCAGCTCGGATTCTCCTGGTTTTCAATGTTGTAAGATTTAGTTTCCGGAGACGTGTTTCATAAGGTATACTTGCTAAACCTGGGATCATGCGTGTCATCCTGTGTTGTACCCGCTCCAGTAAGTCTATGTCTTTCTGTAGGTGCGGGCACCAAAAGGGGATACAGTAGTCTAAGTGAGGTCTTACAAGGGATTTGTAAAGCTGGAGAATAACAGGTCGGGATTTATATTTCATTGTACGATATATCAGGCCTAGGGCTTGGTTTGCTTTTCTTGATGCTACTTCACATTGTCTTGACACTTTCATTGATTGCTGAATCGTTATTCCCAAATCTTTTTCTTCAATGCTTTTTGTTAGTGTGTTGCTTCCCATTTTATATCTATAGCACACGTTATCGTGTCCTAAAAACACTACATTTATCTAAGTTAAAGAGCATCTGCCATTCATGAGACCAGCTAAAAGTTATGTGGAGATCTGCTTGGAGTTTAAGTGTACATTCTTTGTTCAGAATTTCTTTACATAATTTAGTATCATCAGCAAATTTACCGATTTGGCTTGTAATGTTTTCGTCTATGTCGTTTATATAGATCAGAAATAAAATTGGCCCAAGGACCGATCCCTGAGGCACTCCACACTTTACGCTTGTCCAGTTAGATTTCTGTCCATTTATTACGACACGTTGCTTCCTATCTGATAACCAATTTGTAATCCATTGGAGTATCTCCCCGTCTATCCCGTGAGATCTAATTTTCTTGCACAGCCTCTGATGCGGGACTTTGTCAAATGCCTTTGCAAAGTCTAAGTATATTATGTCAACTGGGTGTCCATTTTCTAATTGGGTAGTAACTTTATCAAAAAAGCAAAGTAGGTCTGTTAGTGTAGATAGGCCTTTCCTAAACCCATGTTGTGAATGGTTTATTAAGTAGTTGTTCTCTAGGTGGGCAACGATTTGATTTCTGAGTAATGTTTCTAAGATTTTCCCTATACATGAGGTGAGACTGATCGGCCTGTAGTTATTTGGCTGGTCATTTCCCCATTTTTTAAAGATTGGCGTGATGTTGGCAAGTCTCCAATCCACAGGCACTTTTCCAGATCTAATCAATTTGATCATAATCTTGGATATAGGGTCAGCAATTTCTTTTGAGGCTTCTCTCAGTACCCTAGGGTGTATATTGTCTGGTCCTGCTCCCTTATCTGGCTTTAAGTTAGCAAGGGCTTCCTCGACAAGGATGGCTGATATTTCTATGTTACACAGTCTGGTTTGTATATTGGTTTGCTTTGGAGTTCGGATGCTGCTTAAGTCTTCAGTCGTAAATACTGATGAAAAGTATTCATTTAATAGCTCAGCATTCTCGAATGTATCTAGAAGGATATTTCCTTCATTATCTTTTAGTGGTCCTACCCAATGTTTTGTTTTTTGTTTTTTCCTTACATAAGCATAAAAACTCTTGCTGTCTTGTTTAATTTTGTCTGATAGTTTCCTTTCAAATTTTCTTTTTGCATTTCGGCATGCTGTTGTTGCCTCGTCGAGGGACTTTCTGTACATCTGATAAGTTATTGGCCCTATGTTGTTTGAAAATTGTTTCCACTTTTTGTATTTTGTACGTACCTTTTTCAGTGCCAGGCAGTCCATCAATTGAGGTTTGTTTGATTTTTTCGGAGTTTTTGTAGGTATATGTTTATTAACTAGTAATGGTAATTATTTTTAAAAATTTGCCCAACATTCCTCGGAATCTTTATTCTGGAATAAATCATCCCATGAGATGAGGATTAGTTTGTTTTTCAGTGTTTAATAGTCCCCTTTGTTATAATCTATAATCGGCTTGATTTTTTCGTCGATTATAGTCTTTGTCACCAAGTCCCACACTATAATGTTATGGTCACTCCCTCCAAAGTGCTCACGTACTTCTAAGTTTTCAACCATATTTTCTTCTGTTGTTAACACTAAGTCTAGAATTGCGGATTCTCTTGTAGAGGAGTGAACATGTTGGTGTAGATAGTTGGAGTTCACAGCTTCTAAAAATTCGGCACCCATGGAAGAACTCGAATTGTAGTTTTCCCAATCAATATTGCCGTAATTGAAGGCACCCATGATCAAAACCAGGCCTCTCCTACTATTTTCCTCTATGATTTTATTTAGCTTGTTGTTGTAGTCTTCAGTAGCATCTGGGCTTCTGTAGCATACACCAAGTAGTATTTTTTCTGTAGGCCCAAGCATCAAATCACACCAGAAGTATTCAATCTCATTGCAATTTAATTCAGAATCCAGCCGTACTAACGGTCTGTATTTGTCCTTTACATAAAGCATTATTCCACCACCTTGCCAATTCAGAGTCTAAGTGGTGTGCATTTGCCCAGGTTTCAGTGAGCCCAATCACATCAGGTTCTAACAGGTGTGTGTATAATTCTAGTTCATCCAGTTTGTTCATTAAACTTCGGCAGTTGATGTAGATACATTTTAGTTTAGGATTTGTGAGTTTGGAATTACTGCCAGGGTAACTCTCTGTATTTTGCTTGTCTATACAATTTATTTGGTTGATCGAATGACCGATGTTTCTTAGTGGCTTTTTCTGACTGTGTAGATTGGGTTTTATCTTTATCGTTATTTGAGGTAATGGAAGGTTCAATTAAGAAATGGTTTTCTATGTCCAACCCACAGGCAAACTAGTCTCAAAACATTCCACATGATGTTTAATAAATCATAAATTCACCCAGGACATACAATTTGTACACAGATGTTAGCTACTGACAGACTATTCGTGTTTGGTTAACAGATTTTTACATCTGGATATCTAGTGTGGATTCTCATTGTTTATCTAGATTGAAGTGTAGTACCCACGTGTCAGCCCACTCCTGAATGCGGTAAATATCTTGTTGGAATTGATTACAATCGTCTTTGGTGGTGATTTATCTGAAGGCTTTGGCGTCATCAACGAATAGGCATGTAGATGTATACAGTCATATATAGGTCATTTATGTAGAGAACAAACAGTTGTCCTAGAACTGATCCTTTGTTATATTGCACTTGTGGCATCTTTCCATGGGTACTATTTTCCGTTACTTAGTACTCGCCGTTTTCTATTGATGAGGAATTCTCTTATCCAATTAAAGTGCAAGGTGACTACATCGCATGCTTCGAGCTTCTGGACTAGTCTGTGGTGTCGAAGTTTTTCAAAGACTCATAAATTCGCAAAGATTATATCAATATATCCACCATTGTCTAGGATCTCTCTCCATTTCTCTAATACGTGGAGTAGCGGGAGCACTGTGGGTCGTCCATTTCTAAGGCCACACTGCTGAAAAGTGTCGCCTTTCATGTGTTGCATGATCCATTTTCTAAGAAGGGTTTGAAGTATCTTCTATTATATGCATGTTAAACTTATTGGTGGTTAACAATTTGTGTTCTTAAGATACCTTTCCTGGACAATGGCTGTGGCATTGGCTGTTTTCCATTCGGAAGGTGTGGGTGGGGGAGAAGAAGAAGAAGAAGAAGAAGAGGAGGAAGACTAAGGCCATCTCCAAACCACTCACAATCCTATTCAATAGATAACTGAGAGACAGGACCATCCAGAAGACTGAAAAAGTGTCAAATCACACCAATCTTTTTAAAAAAAAGGCTGTAAGACATCTACCAGCAACTACATGCCAATGAGCTAATATGCAAAGTCAGGGATCATTTTGTAATAGACGAACTCATCAAACACATGCCCACCTTCATGTCAAACATGGTTTCTTGAGTGGACGCTCCTGCATTACACAGCTGTTAGAAACCCTAGAATACTGACTGAGAATCATAAATGATGGCGGTTCTGCAGATGTTATTTATCTTGATTTTCCTACGGCTATTGACACTGTCCTGCATCAGAGACTGATCAGAAACAGAAGCCTTCTTAAGCAACAGAAAGCAACTTAAATCAATCAATAGTTCCTACTCTTAGTGGGCATCCGTGTTCAGCGGAATCTGTAGCACGGATCGACCAGACAGATACGAACCGTCCCAGCTAAGCTGGGTACGGGATGACCGCTCCATGTATATTCCAAGCACGCCCTCCCCGAGTATGATAGTGTGCACTTCTCTGATAAACTATGCATCTCTCGCGTCACTATTCCTCTCGTCTACGCATCTACTCAGGAGGTCTATAATTCCCACCTAGTGTGCTCCTGTGCGTTCGATCCGCGAAGCGTTGATTGTTTGTCACGGGTATCAAACTAGGAGGGGGTGGTGTAGCACAGATCGACCGGATGGGTATGAACCATCCCAGCTAAACTGGGTACGGGACGACTGCTCTGGATGCGTTCCAAGCATGCTCCCCTGAGTAGGATGGTATGCGTGTATAAAGCCCTAGAGGTTTCGTTAAAACGGCTAAGTCCGTAAGAACATGTAGCGTGCATGCATGCATGTTTCCCTGGCAACACGTGTCAGTATTGGGAGAGAGTGTAGCTCGCCGGGTAGTGTGGGGCCGTTCCGGTGTATCATGTCGATTCGCCACGCTGCAAGTGCACGACGAGTGATGACGCTGGTTAGCATCCGGTCTCGGGGTGACTGACCGTGTACGGGACTGCCCTGTGGGTGACAAAAACCGGCTCCTAAGGCCGGTGGAACTGAATCGTTCCGGTGGGGCCGTGTGACCATCGTCGTGAACATTAAACACAACCGCCACCAGTATGCCTGTCCATAGCAATTTCGTGATCTATGGACTTACAAGATTTGATTTGGTGACCTAAAAATATAAGTCTATACAATGATTTTACCTAAACAATTTTAAATATGCTAGATAAAACTAAAATAAGAGCATACGAAAATATGAGACATAGAGACAGGTAAATGAACTTTTAAACATGGGGCTCCAGAAGGTACCACACAGACTCATAGGTCCGCAGAGGTATCCCCGCAAGGGAGCCTCCCGTACACGAGACTTAACTAATTAACTTATTATAAGTTATTATACCTATAGGCTGAAAGGAAGAAGATTATTTCGGACGAAAAGTTATGTGCCTCACGCAGGCACTACTCCTAGTGCTAGTTTGGGTGAGGAGTATTATCCTCGCGTGGACCGTCGTCGCTGAATCCTTGTGAGAGGCAAGTGCCTCACGCGGGCCTCTGTCTCGGGAAGGTGTTGCCACTGATTAAAGCGGGAGAAGAGTAGTAGGCAAAAATGGGCCTACTCTAATATTTCAACCAAAAATGCTTGAGAAATAAAAGATCATACCTAGTGAGATTATGACTATAGGGATGCGTGCTGTTTTACGTGAAGACGGGATGAGCGATTCCCGATGGATTCCCTCGTCATCGTCTTATGTGATTCTTAGTATGCTGAATTAGTAGTTGCCGCTTTATTTATGCGGGCCTTCTGCTTTGCTTACTTAGCTTTTAGTTGTTTTTAAAACAAGAACTATTTTTGGCCCAAAATGGCTGGTATCTACCTAGCTATTAGACACGGCTGTCACTGAGAACAGATGCCCTAAGACATCAATACTGAAGACAGCGCTCATACATGTTACTAAGTAAGATCTCCGAACTGGATAAGAATCCGGACATCCTGCTCTGTAACCACATAAAACGTTACAGGACATTGGTTACTTTTCATGAAAGCATTATTAGACAATTGTCCTATCGTTATGGTGGGGGTAAGAGAGACGAATACCCACCGTAAATATCCTTCCCATAAGGGCGTGGCAGATCTAAATATCATGCCCAGACATTCTTACAGAATTCGGTGGGGATACGCATCTCGCCCGTCACCGGGTCCTATGTAACTAACCGTTTTAACATGTCGTTAGGTTTATATACAAGTTGGCCTGTTTTGCACTGTGGTACGGGAGGTTTGTTCAGTAATAAAAATAATAATTAATATATGTTTTCGCAGTGCTTTCCTACATTGGCTAAAGTGCTAACTACTAAGTATCCAAAGATACAAGGGGAATGTATTTAATACCACACCCTGGCCATCACCGCTCGAAAACCCCAATAGTTTCCCAGAGTCGGATCAGCCCATGGTGCGGATAGGGACATCCAAACAATTAAGAAGCCACAAGGCTGAGTGGAGCATGAAGAGAGACAAAATCTTAGAGTTATGAGTCTTACCGGAGTGCGGGGCTAGATTATCGCACTGCCGGAAGAGAAGAATATACTACAGATTTCTTAACGAAGAAAGTGTCTCTAATCATTTTGAACCTATCCTATCGAGCTGAATAGAAAAGGTTTAGTCGGTAGCATGCCAGGCTAAACAGAGTTATAGCACGGACAGCGACCTCAGTGAAAAATTGTTGGTTGCGGGAGAAAGTGCTGCATATATAAGTATTGCTGTATAGTGTTTCCTATGTGCACTGCAGTCTTATATTTTCTATAAATAAGCAAAACATATGAACTGATGGCCACTGGCCATATATATACATAATCTAACCAGAACAATCAATACGGTATCAAATGATCAAAGTTATATATTTAGTACAGGTTAACGAACCTACTACGGTGCGGTTGGTAAAACACCTTACAGAAAATGAGAATAACTATAAACAATTACAGAAATTACAACTAGCGGTCCTAAGACCGTTACAGTACCTTTTAGTCATCGGGACCGTTCTTACGGATACAATATAATTAAAGAAATACATATAGAGAAATAATTAAACTGTGAAGTATAGTTACTTGAATACTCGGTAGTCATTCTTAAGTTAGGCTACCGTGTTACTAAAATTGATACGTCATTCTGTAGTTGACGTGCGTTGATGTATTCTCAGGAAGCTGGAAAGTTCCCGCAGGTTGGTTCCCGCAAGCTGTTTTCCGCAAACAAGATTTCCGCAAGAACACTCATGGCAGGAGGACATTGCTCAGCACTGTAAGCCTAATAGGATGTCTAACGAGCAGTCAGCAAAAGATACGATAGTACTACTGTGTTGAAGAAAGTTCCCGCACACCGATGGCACGGATGGAAGTTGTAAACAACCCGATCACAAGCGGGGGTTGTCAGAGGCAAACGAAGATACAAAACAAAGCTTCACGGTGCTGGGTACGTCAGTCAGCTCTGAAGATGCACCGGGCAGAGTGTACTTGCTGCAGTCGAAAATAGAAGAACCTACACGATATTAGTGCGGTGACAGTTGAAATACCACTTTTAGGCGTGGCCGGCAGATCTGGCGAGTCATTCATCAAAGAACATCCTGCCTCTACATCTGTAGAATCACCGCAAATTCGTGTTCCGAAGTAGATATTGATATTCGTGAACAATAATCAGAAAGTTCCAAATTACTCCCGTAAGTAGGGAGTTACAAAATTGTTTTAGTATGGTGGGTTGAGCAACTGCCAGCTACGGGAGAAAACCCCAACACATAGCGAAGTAATAAGCGTATTGCCTGTTACGCTGATAGTAGCTGGTACAGATCCAACCTGTTCGGCCCCTGGCCGAGGATGCTCTCGATCTCTGGATCGCGTCTCCTTTTATACTCCTCGTGACGTCACTGGTGCAGGCTCCAACCAATCATCGTTCGAGCAACAGCCAATCAGCGAGTAGCTAATAATAGCGCAGTCGAATGTTCTAGAACATTCTAGAATTTCTGCGCCCACGTGGTTATGACGTCACTGCAATATTTTGAAGATAATCAAGAAGGGGTTTCCGTGGATAACTCAGCCATTTCCTAACCGATTTTGAAATGGTTTACAGATTTAAAAAGCCCGTCGAATTCTGGTCTTCATTAATGTCAGATTCAACCGGAAAAGGCAATCAATAAAGATTACAGGGTACCATCTCGGTACACTAAAAGCGCCATCCCATCTTGGTCGTAAACTACGTGTTCCATCAAAAATAGCATTCTCGTAGTTCTTGGTGAGAATCAGGACCGGAATAAAACCAGGATTTCAGAACTTTTTACCTTTTTAAAATCGGACCAGAAATGGCCGAGTTATAGTTAAATGGCTCACTGAAATTATTTTCAAAATATTGCTTTGATGTCGTTATCACGTGTTTGTATTAAATGATGCTAGTACTAATTGAAATGAAAGAAAAAAATAATAGAATCAATTGAAAAGAAAAAGCACATAATAGGCATTTTTTGGATCTTTCAAAAGCTTTCGACACTATCAATCATAAAATCCTACTAGAAAAACTTGCCTATTATGGAATCCGAGGAAGTGCACTCATTTGGTTTGAAAGTTATCTAAGTGACAGAACGCAATGTGTGCAATTCAATGCAACTTGCTCTGAAAATAGGAGACTAACTTGCGGTGTCCCTCAGGGGTCCATCCGTGGCCCTCTGCTGTTCCTCTTGTATATGAACGATCTGCCTAACATATGCAAACATATGTCACTAATACTATTTGCTGATGACACCAATGCCTTTTACTCTGACGTAGACATAGCTACATTATATAAAAATGTAAATAGGGAAATGGAAGACATTACTAACTGGTTTTCACTAAATAAATTATCACTAAATGTGGATAAAACAAACTATATGTTATTTTCAAAATCTAGAGAATTAATAAATAAAGAGGTTCCAAAATTGTACATTAGCAATAAAGAAATTGAAGAGGCCCCTTATGCAAAGTTCCTTGGAGTATATTTAGATAAAAACTTGACCTGGGCCAAACAAATCGAAACAGTTACTGCAAAAGTAGCAAGAGGAATAGGTGTCATCCAAAGACAAAAACCATATATGACACAGGCCACGGTTAAAACACTGTACAGCACCTTGATCCTCCCGCACCTCACTTACTGCAATGCTGTTTGGACTAACACCTACAAAAACAGAATATCCAAAATTCAGTCTCCAAAAAAAAGCATCAAACTATTTTCTAGGCCAGCAGAGGGCCAAAACATGTTCAAAGCAGAAAAATTGCTTAATCTCACCGACATAGGAAAATCTCAAATGCTAACTATTGTCAAAGACTTCCACCACGACACTACCCAAATCTATAGCCCCCTTCTTTATAAACAATATTAACATCCACCAACATAACACTAGAAGCAGACATAAACTACATGAGCAATACACACGGACAGACATAGGAAAACACCGAATATCAGTTGCAGCCACTAAACTATGGAACAACACAAAACAGGAAACACGTGAGAAAATTCTATCAACAAAGTTCTGCAAGAAAACAATAAAAAAACCTACTTGATTAACACATACTAGTATTATCTAACTCATGCAGTACAGCTAAAAAATGGCCCGACTCGTCTACAAAACAAGGTAAGAATGCTGTTTTATACTCGTGCATAATTGGATCCTAAGACATTGTTGTCTAATAGGACAGCGATGTCTATCGGTCCAAATAATTGTATAGTATTTGACAGAAAACTTTTTCTATCTATATAACATGCTTCCTTTCTTGTTTTGAAAAAACTATTGACCTGCTACTAATACTGATGCTACTTCTGCTTCTACCACAGCTACTAGCACTACTACTACATGTACTACTACTACTACTACTACTACTACTACTACTACTACTACTACTACTACTACTACTACTACTACTACTACTACTACTACTACTACTAGAATTATAACTAGATGATTCCACTTGCTATTATATCCAATAATAATTTCAATTACCATAGTAACAAACTTCAGGACGAGCAGGAGAATGAGCACCCCTCCCCTCCATCCCCATCCCTTGTCCAAGGATGCTCCCATTAGCCAGCATCCTGTAAACAGTATATCATCATTATAAGTAAAAGTACCCTCCCCAAAAAATATATAAATGTTTATTGTTGTATCTATAATCATACGTAACTGTCTTGTCCTTATGTACTACCCATATGTATCGCAAAATAATAATAATAATAATAATAATAATAATAATAATAATAATCCAAGTGACTAACTCTTACACACACCCTGCTGTTACAGTATTATATGTTGGTTCGTGGACTGAGAGAGGCCCACTCCTGGAGTTTTTCTTTCCACTGTAATGACTGACAAGATAATTGAACCAGTGGTGAACTCGGGGGGGGGGTTGGGTGGGGGGGTTGGAGTGGGGTGTGTAGGTGTGGGAGGGTGCTGGGGGTGTGGGGAGGGGTGGTCTCCTCTTGACCCGCGAATTGACATATTTCCTCTTTGAAATTTAAACTGTTTATGTGGATCAAGGGTCAAAGGGTTAATAAGGAAGTAGTAAATGTAATGTCTGAATTTATAATTGTTTGTGTAATTACTGTCTTGTCTAATTTATATATACCTGTATATATGTGTGTAAGGTGTCCGCCATAACAATAGGCACTGCCTTAGGCGGACAACCTGGTATGATTCGTGAATTCGTTTATCTTGGAATTATTGAATAAATAATCTTGAATCTTGAATCTTGAATCTTGATTGGGGAATGCGCTGTTCACGTGATCGCCACGTCACCATTTCTAGCTACACGCTGATTGGCTACTCCTCGCCCTCTGATTGGCTGGACCGTCCTGCCTCTGACGTCACGAGTAGTATAAAAGGAGCCAGAAATCGAGAATCGAGGGCACTTCGGCGTGGAAGCCGACACAGTCAGCAAGACTGCTGGACCAGCACAGTACTAGACGTGGGAGAACTGCTAACTGACTGTCATACCTACATCACTGCAATGGCCATTCGGAATTGAGATCTCCTGCACTGGTGAGCAGTCTTGGCCATCCACGATAGGAATTTTGGAAGCTCTCGGATGGCCATCCGAGGGCAATTAATTTAATATTAGAACTCCCTTTTCCAGAACACTCACAGAGGAGCTTCTTGCGGATGGGCCTTGCAGGCCCGATGTAATTCTACAGGATGTAGAGCCGAGGTGATTCTTGGTGGATAACATGCTGGATCTTCCAGACCATGCTGAAGAGTGGTATCAAACCTCCACGCAGCATGTTGCGTGTGTTAATTAACTTTTAGACCACAGTCTGGTGGGTCGCTGTCCGGTGCGTCGCAAGAGCTATGCGACGTATCCCGCACCGTGCACCCAGTTTAATGTACATGCATATTTAATTACCACTGTAGCCCTCTATGTTATGGGCAACTTTCAACCTACCATCGCCAGATGGAAACTTTATAACATACTGTGTAGATTTATGTATCAGCTATTCAGACTATCTAGTGGACATCTTTCTATAACTGATCTTCTTCACCATCTTGAGAGTGAGCCACATCAACAGTCTGCTTGCGTAAATCTTCCCTGCATTCAGAATTGTGCCATCTCACTCTCATGCTACACAACTGTAGCGTATCCATTGCCGTGATTTATTAACTCTTACTGTACCGATGACCAATAGGTACTCATGTAACTATACTATTGTACTTTTCATTATTTCCGTAATAGGTACTGATGACTAATAGGTGCCTACCCGGTCTTTTTATACTTTCTGTTTCTTACTGTATATATTATCTTTATTTCCGTGTGCTCTCAACTAAGAAGCACTGTATGGTCTTATGACCTGGTATACTGTCAGCAATGTATTAGTTAGTTATGCATATGTCAAGTAGCCATCCTAGTTATTCTGTTTTGTTTATATATAAAAACTCTAGGATGCAGTACGATAGGCAATACTATACAGCAACATTATATCCGCATCACTACTAACCCAGCATCAATTTTACACTGAGGTCACTGATCATGCTCACCATGCTTGAACCTGACATGTGCCCGACTAAACCTGACTATTCTAGCTCGATAAAATAAGTTTAAAGTAGCTAAGGACAATCTCTATGTAAGAGACACAATGTGTACACTTCTTTTCTGGCTATAGTGGATATGCAACACCACCCACCGGCTAGATTGTGTAAAACTGGCCAATTACCTTAGGGCCTCTTATTAATATCGAGTGATTGTCTCTTTTTATGCTCCTCCAGCCACAAGGCTTAAATAATTGTCTGGACTCCCAATCAACATGTTGGCAGGATCCGACTCTGGGAAACTATTTGGGTTTCAGAGCGGTGAAAACTAAAGTGTCAATTTACATACACTTCCCCAGTATCTTCGGATACCAATTAGCAATGGTGACCGGATCGTCATGATCCGGGAGCTGTCGCTCGATATCAAGTACGCGCGCAGTCTTTCTGAGGAAGATGCTATGCCGGGTGACCTTCGGGAAGCTGGGCATCTTCGCCAGTTAGATGTATGTGTCTAAAGATAGGTAGGAATCCCTGCCACTTGCGGCCAAAGCTTGGAAATGTTTCTAACAGCTAAAGGGTAGGTTAGACTTTAGCAGAAGGCCCACATAAATAAAGCGGCAACTACCAATTCAGTATCTTTGGCCCTACATAAGACGGTGACCTGTGAATTTTTCGGAAATCATCCGACCCATCTTCACGTAAAACAGCGTGCATCAGATTAATTATGGCTTCACTAGGAATGACCACTGCACTTAGCTTTTTGTTTGAACAAAAGAGTGGCCCTTTTTGCCAGCTCTTTTCCTCCGCTTTGGCGTTGAAGGCATTTTCCTGTGACGGAGGCCCGCACGAGGCCCTTCCCTCTCACAACAATAATATTTTGTATATGTTAGGGGTATAATTAGTTTATATTAAACTATTCAAGTAGCCTAGTTGCGATGCTCCCTTGCGGGGGGGGGGGGGGATACCGCTGTGGATTTACAAATCTGTGTTTTACCTTTGGCGAGCCCACGTAGAAAGAACACCAGTTGGTTATAAGTACTGTATTATTTTTTCTCATTCACTAGCAAACGAGTAGCATTGTTTGCATAGGTTATTTACTTTTAATTATATCATCATGTCCAGATTTTAAATTAGTTAAGAGACCGACATACCGGTGACACGAACATTTGGGATGAGACCATGAGGTCCAATCTCGGCAGCAACGGTCGCACGGCCCCACTGGAACGTAATCATTCCACCGACTCTAGAAGGATTTGAGAATCGTGAAATGGTGTCCGTAACTCTGAGAACCATAGCTAACTAGCCCTCCTGCGCATCCTGTACATGTGGTGCAACGGAGTGGAGCAACACCACGGACCAGTGCGTACCCCCGTGAGCTACAGTACGAGTACGCGTACATGTTAATACCAAAATGTTATCCAAGGTGGCTATGGAGGGGGTGGGCGAGAACAGCCATACTATAATATTGCCATGCGCTTGCTATAAGGAGTTGAGTTGCTGTGAATTCCGTAAATATACATGTAAATATAAAATATGGCTTCTGTAGTGGTGTTTCCCTATATTTATTTACTGAACAAGGTACCTTGTTGAATATGTTGGACATACATGTAATTGGACTGAATTGTGTTGCTACCATGGGCAGCATTAGCTCCCAACCAAATTAGTGTCTAAACATTTCACAGAATATTTACGAATTCTTTTAACGATACAGAGAAAATTACAAATTCATTACAACAAGAAAAAACAGTTGAATAGTTTTAAAATAATTGATTGGCAGTTGCTCCCAACTTACGCAGAAATTACTTCCAGTCAAATTATTTTCAAAGTATTTAACAGAATATTTACTTCACAAAGAATATGCTGAATTCCTGGCATGATTGCTATGAATCAGTTTATAATATAAGGCTTCCTCAGTGAAAGGGTTAAATTAGGAATAATTTGTTTCAGATAAATCATGTAGTAATGTTGAATATTTTGAAATTAATTTGACTGATAACCATTAATGCTGATGGCAGAATTCGCTTCCAGTCAAATTATTTTTGAAATTTTCAACATTGAATGTTATTTAAAAAATAGTTTATGCAATATTAACATTGATTAATCCTTTAACACTCAAATTTGTTCAAGAAAGTTTAAATTTTCTCATAGAAATTGTCTATTTGTAGATTATCTCTGAAAATCTACCACCGAAATTATGGGCTTTCTTATTAAGCCAATTATTCCAGTGTTAAATTTTCAAAAACAATCTTCCCGTGTCTCCAAATTGACATTTTGCAAGACCCCCGCAGGCTTTTTTCGCTGGATTGAGTATTAAACGGTTAAGAGTTGGGAGGTCTATAAAGCCTGAAATAATAGGCTTTGTCCAATTGCATTGTCAGGACTATCATGTATGGATGGTGTCTTATCAGTAGGCATATGATTGCCCAGGCCAGGTAATTGTTGACATAAGGCTTGTGCAAGAGCACTATCTCTGTTCTAATCCACCCTACATATCTCAACACTTTCAGTGATAAATGACCAGAAGTGACCATTTTTATGCTGCTAAAAAAGATTCTATTGAACATTTTGAAAGTTATTTGGTGGTAGGTCTTGCTGCTTTAAGCAGAAATTATGGTTTCCAGACAAATTATTACGTTTACCTGTACAACTGCCTTTAAAGGTAGATAAAGAGGGTTTTAATAGTGCATGGGTTAAAATGCTTTACTTTTTATTTCCTATTAGCGTACCTACAGCAATTGCCCATTTCAACACAAACATCCAGAATTTCAATTTCAAACCCAATTAATAGTAAAGTTGTTAGATATTTTGAAATTAATTTGGCTAGAAGCAGTTGCTGGCTCAAGCAGCACTGGATTCAAATTCAAGTTATGTTAAAAATATTCAACAGTTTCCTGTATGACAGCCTTGAATTTAGATTTAAAAAATTAGTGTTATTAGTCAAATGCTTGTTATCTTATTCCCTATAAGCATACCTACTACAGCAATTGCCCTTTTCTAGGCAAACATCCAGAATTTCAATTTTTAAACTTTTAAGAACAAATGACTACATGTATGAAAACATATTACAAGGCAGATTAATTTCAAAATGTTATCGGATAGCACCAAGTCAGTCAAATTGTTTTCAAATATTTATTAGATTTCATATCACCTCTCTGAGAACCAGTGCTTGGAATTTTGAATGAAAAGAATAAAGTATGCATATGATTTTTATGTAGAAAATGGATAAGTATTCAGCATTTACTCTTACGTACTCAAAAGTACAAGTACAGAGGATGTACTCGAGTACAAGTACAAGTACTTTGGAAATGTACTGAGGCTGAGTACAAGTACATGTACTCATAAAAGGCATGAGTACTAAGTACATGCGAGTACTTGGAAATCTGTACTCGAGTACATACTCAACCCTGATGACAGATCGGATGACTGACTAATGGCATGAGTAATAGATCCCATGACCGACTGCATGTGTGATGGACTGATGGGATGCATGAGTGACAGAGCAGATGACAGCATAAGTGACGGACTGACAGACAGGCAGACCAGCCGAATGACCAACTGCATGAGTGACAGATCGGATAACCAACTGCATGAGTGATGGACTGACAGACTGCATGAGTGACGGACTGACAGACTGCATAAATGACATTTCGGATGGCTGCATGGGTGATGGATCGCAAGACTGTATGAGTGACAGACTGACGGGCTGCATGAGTGACAGATCGGATGACTGCATGAGTGACAGCATGACTGCCCGCACCAGTAATAGACTGATGGTCTGTATGTGTGACATATCGGATGACTGTATGAGTGACAGATAGGATGACTGCATGAGTGACAGGCTGACGGCCTGCATGATGACAGATCGGATAACTGCATACGTGACAGATGGGATGACTGCATAAGTGACAGATCGGATGACTGAATGGCTGATGGACTGCATGAGTGATGGACTGACTGACAGGCTGACAGAGCAAACCACCCACCCACCCACCGACTGATCAACCCACTGCTCGACCGACTAAATGACAAAACAACCAACTGCCCGCCTGGTGAACTGCATGGGTGACTGACTGCATGAGTGACAGATCGGGTGACTGCATGAGTGACAGATCAGAGGGACTGCATGAGTGACATATCAGTAAATATTCTGTTAAATACTTTGAAAATAATTTGACTGGAAGTAATTTCTGCGTAAGTTGGGAGCAACTGCCAATCAATTATTTAAAAAATATTCAACTGATTTTCCTAAATCCAACAGATACTCACGAAATCTACAAAATACTAATGCAAATTAACACAGCTAAAAGTGCTGGAATCGATAATTTCAAATGGAAAATTTTTAAACACTGTGTAACAGAAATACTAACACCATTGGACCACATCTGTAATCTCTCACTTACACAGGGAGTATTTCCATCAAGATTAAAGGTTGCACGTGTGACACCCATATACAAAGCTAAAGATGTATCTGACTTTACTAATTATCGGCCAGTCTCGGTACTTCCACTTTTCTCAAAACTCTTAGAAAAGCTGTATTTTAGTAGAATTACTAAATATCTAAAGAAAAACTCAATCATATATCCTTCTCAATATGGTTTCAGAGAAAAACACTCTACTATGCTTGCCATTGTGGATATGATAGAAAAATTATCAACCTCCCTTGAGAATAATGAACATACGCTAGGTGTATTCTTGGATCTTTCCAAAGCCTTCGATACAATTGATCATACAATTTTACTGCAAAACCTTGCATACTATGGAATAAGAGGTACTGCATTGAACTGGATACATAGTTACCTGTCAAACAGGGAACAATGTGTACAATTCAATGGGGCTATCTCTGAATACAAAAATATAGTTTGTGGTGTTCCCCACGGTTCAGTTCTTGGGCCCCTGCTGTTTCTCCTATATTTGAATGACATACCCAAAGTCTGCAAACATCTCTCACTAATACTTTTTGCAGACGACACACATGCTTTCTGCAGCCACAAGGATATAGAAATTCTATACAAAAATGTCAATAATGAAATGGCAAAATTAATGGACTGGTTTAAAGTAAACAAATTGTCCTTAAATGTATCAAAAACTAATTATATACTATTCACAAAATCTAAGAAACTAAAAGAAATAGCTCTCCCAAACCTCTATATCGACAACCAGATAATTCAAGAAGCACAATATGCTAAGTTTTTAGGAGTATATCTGGACAAAAATTTAACATGGGAGAAGCATATTGAAATTATTACCACCAGAGTAGCAAAAAGCATTGGCATCATTCGCAGACTGAAACCCTATCTAACACCTAATATTATTAAAACCCTGTACTGCACAATGATACTTCCTCACATCACCTACTGCAATGCTATCTGGACTAATACATCTCAAGCTAGACTAAAAAAACTAAAATCTCTGCAAAAGCAATCTATTACACTATTTTCACAAACAGCAGGTGGCCAGGATATCTTTAAATCAGAAAAGGTCTTAAAACTTGAGGACATAGGAGGGCTCCAACTATACACAATCTTAAGGGACTTCCACAATGGCAACTTACCCTCATCCTTATCTAACATTTTTATGCTCAATACACAATTGCATCCTCACAACACAAGAACAAGAGATAACCTCCATTCAACACACCACCAAACAAAAGCAGCACAACAAAAACCCTCATACAAAGCAATTCAGTTATGGAATAATACAGACACAAGCACACGGACAGACATCATAAAGCTACAGTACTTTAAGCAGAATACCAAAAAGAAGATTATAGAAACCTACTAGACTCTGGAAAACACTCACCATCATGGCATGCTATTCTCATACTTGCACCCAGTCACCAGAACAAATAATAATAATAATAATAATAATAATAATATTAATAATAATAAGAAAAAGAATATCTGTCATAATGGTAACTACCAAACAACTAACTCTACCATCACAGCCTAAAAAATACTTTGCCATTGATAATAAGAATATGTAATATAGAATTATTAACTTAAGCAAGATAAGCACACATCCCTCTGTCATGTCTTTCCCTGTAAAAATGTAAATTGTCATACGTCTATTAACTGTTGGACTGCTAGAAGCGGACAATAACTCCAATTGGCAATGACTCTGGATTGGCTGAGTATTTTAGAAAAAATTTGACTGAAAGTTGCTTGTGGCTTAGCCACCGACAACGTTCGGTCAAATTGTTTTAGAGGTACTCAGCATACCCTGAGTTAGGCTCCATGGAAAATGTAGACTGCAGAGGCTTGGCAGCGAGACAGTTAACTATATGTATACATGTTAACCGTATGTATTCAGTATTCTCATGTCCTATATTGTTGTTGTTATATGTTATATGTTATATGTAGGGGTCCACCGCCACATAGGCTCTGCCTTTGGTGGACTACCTGTTGTGAAACTGTAAATGTATATTCTATATCAAAATAAATAATCTTGAACTTGAACTTGAACTTGACCAGATGGACTGCATGAGTGACATATCGAATGACTTCATGAGTGACAGATAGAATGACTGCATGAGTGACAGCCTGATGGACTACATGAGATGATTTCTACGTGGACTCAACGTTGAAACAACGTCATGTGCCTGCTGGGAAGAATGTACGTGGCAGTTAACCGCAACGGTGTTCATAAGACAGGAGGAACATACAAAAGAAGAAGTGAATAAAAAATAATTTCACATTTTCTCCTTTAATACAATATTCTTGAAAGATGTCTGAGAGAAAAGTCCTTAACGTAAGTAAAATAAAATACTTTTGTTATTTGAAACTTGTATGAGAACAGTCATTTTGTGAAATCTCGTTTAATATTATAAATATTACCTGTTTTCGTATTTTTTCAAGTTGGGCAATTCCACCCTCCCATGGTTGTGTATCATGACATTTGGACAGATATTCTTTAACATTTTCTGCTAAAGAAATAGCTGCAATCTAACTTTTTACTATGAATATATCTAGCCATGCTTTTTTCAAGAAATAATATGATGAAAAAAATGGATACTGAATTGATGCAAAATATTTGTAGCTAAGACATATTTTACATAATACATGGTTGCGTATGTGACATCATACAAGTTAATAAATTTGACATGGCTGAATTCATTGGTGAAAGTCTGGGAACTGTATTGAGTTATAATGAAATCTTGTTGTATAGGGAAACACAACATGAACATCACATGTACTCATAATATATGAGTCATATAAAAAAAGACCATCAACTTTATTGAACATCAATACACAAATTAATAACAGTAGCGTGGAGTATCCAGTTTCGGGGAGCCTAAGCATGAATTGCTAATAATTTAATAAATACCATAAATATTTTAAAATAAATTGGCGTAATTTGTTAGTGACTTTATCCCTTATCCAGCACCAAGTTAGAACAAAACCCCTGTAAACAAAATGTCAAAACAGAGCGCCATTAGGCGATGATGTACATCAAAACAAACAAAAACGATGGTATCCTGTTTTGATAAGAGTGTACAGGCTCGCCCAAATTTCTATTTCTGGATAATACAACTACCATATGGAGCAAAAAATTCTGACTGTTCGAAGGTGTCAGAATAGGTGTTTTATCATCATTTTCTTGTTTTATCTCGGGTGATGGTGGTGGCCATTTTCCTCAAGATTCAAGATTATTTATTCAATAATTCCAAGATAAACGAATTCACAAATCATACCAGGTTGTCCGCCTACGGCAGTGCCTATTGTTATGGCGGACACTGGAGCTGGGCGGTTTCCCGATAAAACCGGGAAAATCGCGATATTATTGTTATCGTTATCGTCTCATTTCTAAAAACCGCCAATATCGTCAAATACCATCAGTGACGGTATTGACAATTTATATATTGTAATAATTTGATACTAAAGCATTTCATGCGAATTTGATGAGTCTGGTCTCTTCATTTCCGTATTCATGGTAGTCAAAAGCAATCATTTTCGGCACTATTATTGCAGTAAATATATGTCCATGTGTTATATACATAGCCCTACTGTTCTTAGTATAGTTATCCTTCCATGCTCAATTAAATGTTGTTCCAATGAAGACAAGTTAAATCTGAAAATCGTAGTTGCTGACAACGTTGAATACGCAAAATAGCAGCCATTTGTAAAACACAAATAAACTTAACTCAGCCTCGTTTTGATTATATTATTGGAATACCACCTTCGCTTTCCATAGCCGATGACGCGATTGACGTCATTACAAGGGAATAAATAAAACAACGACCATCCAAATATCCTAGCGGAATAAATTCCTCGCTAACTATGACGATAAATTCAAGCGATCTAACTAAACCGGTGAAGCCATAACTGTAATCCCTCTATTCTTCGTTTGTTCAAGAATAATTCACCCCACACGTGTGTATAAATGTACGCTTGGGTGAGTATTGATCAGTCTTTACAAGTAATACCATTGATATGCTGAATGCGCTAAAGGCAGCCGCAATATGAATGAAACAAGCCCGGCTGGGTATATTGAAAATGATTTGATTAAAACATATTGCGCCATGACAATAATTTCCAATCAAATTGTCTCCAAAATATTTAGCTAAAATCGGACAAGTTATTAATAACTAATAACCTCTTAGATCATCTTTTCTAGAAGACAGCAGATCTTATAGCGTGGAATGTGTTGTATTCACTATATTCACGCGTTCTGGGTCATTGGCTCAGGCGACTATTGCGCCATCGATCTATAAGGGCTATGATTTAATCACTTTCAAGATGAATGCAGAGGCTTTATGGAAATATAATTTAAAGGAAATAATAAATAAAGAGCTGATTAGTTTGAAAACTTTATGACCCAAAAGTTGTTACTGACATGGACAGCAACAACTTTGAGTCAAATTGTTTTGAAATAATCTGTATAAATAGCTGATGATTATTTATTTCCACACACTCTGGTAAGTCCAGTTTATAGGATGAAGTATGTAATTGACTTTCATGCCGCAGTCAATAGGTCGACAATGTTCTAAAGGGGTGGACTGGGGGCTGGGCAGGCAGGTGGGGTTGATTAGTCAATTCCTTATAGAACTTGACCATTTTCAATAATTAACCATTCAGTACCGGAATTTTGCACGTCAAGTATAATAATTTAATCAGTGATCGACGATTCCTATCTATAATACTACATTCTCTATTTTATTGCTAAAAAAAATTCAGGTCATTTTGTTATCTTTATACACGCATAGGGTTGGGCGATATTGCTCAAGGCATGACGATATCGGTATCTCATTAAAATACCGCGGTATCACGATATATCGTCATTTGGGCGGGATGTGGAGTTAGGGTGTAAACATAGAATAACATGTATTTCAAATTGGTGGTGTCTACAAGTTATTTTCATTAAATTTGTTGCGTTGAAACCGTAAATTGAGATCGCCATGATTGCCATTTCCGCATATTTAATACACGAAATTCCACACTGACACCCTTCAATATACAGTTTAAAGCAACGAATGTAATGCAATTAACCGTATTCATCACAAATAAGAAAAATAAAGGATTTTCTTCTGTTCTTGTGTTGTATTTTGTGTTATCTTTACCTCACGACAACTGTCAAAAGATTGAGCAAGGAATACGCATTAACTTCATCACGCAGAAAGGAATTCCGCAGAGCGAAATCTGATTGGCCGCCGTATCATACTTGAGCCAATCAGAATTCACACTGCAAAATTCCGACAGCTGTTATCACGCCCACCGCTAGCGTAGATGATGCAAATTAATAAAATAACACTGCATGATTTTTAATGAGAACCAGCGTGAAGACTGGAAACAATTATATCAGATTTTATTTGGTCTGTAATATTAAATACTAATTTGCCCCATTGTAGACCTATTCAAATTCGCTCACTACTTAGCAGTCCTATCCATTGATCTCGAGGCGTAGCCAGGATGTGTGAAATTAACCCAGTTAACGCTGCAACCAAAACTGCCACAACAGATCGAAGACTGGAAATAATTAGGCCTAAATTATTTATTTTAAGGCTATTTCTCAATTAGAATAAAGCTGTAATGTTATATGTGGAATGAATTTTGATCTGATTCGTTTAAAAATGCTAAATATATTGTATAACGTTACATAAAACGTATAACGGTAAAGAAAGAGATTAACTTCCCCCCTCACCCACCGTTCCAAGCTGTGGTATTGATAAGGGATTAAGTGTGTGTGGTTTCCTATCGACCTAAAAAGTTTTAAAGTTTAAATCTTTCACGGTCAAAAGAATGTTTAACCATGCAGATCAATGACTAATGGATAACGAGCTTGACCTGTAGTAATGACGTCATCAGATTGGAATGTGGGCAGTGAAAATGGTATTCCACACTGACTAACACTCAGAATGAGACAAGAAAAAACATGGCGTCGTCTATTTATGTAATTATGAAAAGTGAACAACAAAGGATTATTTTGTACTTTAAATCATTTTATTAGCGCAAACAAACCATGAATTAAATGAAAACAGATTATTTTGGAGTTTATTAAGTTTTTATTACCTTAGACAAAGACTGGATTATTACTTAAAGACTATTACTGGACCGAATAGAGGTAAGAGTATGACATTTCCAACGTAGTTATTTATATTATGCTCACAGTTAAAAGTGCAATATCGTCCTGTCGGTATTGACGATATTTACGATTTTTCGAAATTATGACGATTTCGGTATCAGTATTCGGTATATCGCGATATTGACGATAATATCGAAAAATCGCCCAACCATATACACGCATACACACGCGGAGCTGATCACATCTTCAGACCTGGTTTGTCCATTAATTGATCATGCGCCTAATCGCGTGGTCTTTCTCGCGGAGCATTCATTATAAGCTTTCAATAGTAATAATAAAAACAGCTGATCGTGAATGCTCCACTAAACACTGCACCCGATTATGACCTGGTTAAAACCAATGAAAGATACTTGATGCTTTTAACCAATCAGGTTGGACCCTTGGGATTTCCCTTGGAGATTCTTGCGCACAGGGACGGAGTTAAGGACACTTATGCGCATCTTCCTCTTCACAAGGACAAAGTAAAACGCAAAAAGGCGAGAAAAAATATTTTATTTGGTGCTGAAACAAATATAATACAAATTGTTGGCTTTGTTGGTTTATACATCTAAAAAGGATGCCTATTCATAGATTGGCCATATTAACCCTATCATATCCAAAATTATTCCAAATACCGCGATATTAGTAGTTATCGCGGTATTTTTCACAGATATCGTTATCGTCATCCCAATGCCAATACCGCCCAGCTCTAGCGGACACCTTACACACATATATACAGGTATATATAAATTAGACAAGACAGTACTTACACAAACAATTATAAATTCAGACATTACATTTACTACTTCCTTATTAACCCTTTGACCCTTGATCCACATAAACAGTTTAAATTTCAAAGAGGAAATATGTCAATTCGCGGGTCAAGAGGAGACTACCCCTCCCCACACCCCCAGCACCCTCCCACACCTACACACCCCACTCCACACCCCCAGCACCCCCCCCCCCCCCCCCCCTTCCCCTGAGTTCACCACCGGTTCAATTATCTTGTCATTCATTACAGTGGAAAGAGGCAAGGAGTGGGCCTCTCTCAGTCCGCGAACCAACATATAATACTGTAACAGGGTGTGTGTAAGAGTTAGTCACTTGGGTTATTATTATTATTATTATTATTATTTTGCGATACATATGGGTAGTAAATAAGGACAAGACAGTTACGTAACAGACAAGCACAGAACATAGTCAAGTTCAATAATATACATGGATGTCTATGATTATAGATACAACAATAAACATATATATATTTTTGGGGGAGGGTACTTTTACTTATAATGATGATATACTGTTTACAGGATGCTGGCTAATGGGGAGCATCCTTGGACAAGGGAAGGGGGATGGAGGGGAGGGGTGCTCATTCTCCTGCTCATCCTGTAGTTTGTTACTATGGTATTTGAAATTAGTATTGAATATAATAGCAAGTGGAATCATCTAGTCATAATTCTAGTAGTAGTAGTAGTAGTAGTAGTAGCAATAGTAGTAGTAGTAGCATTCTTTACCTTGTTTTGTAGACGAGTCGGGCCTCAGACTGGAGCTAGTTGGCGAGGGTTGACTGAAGCATCAAATGGAAATATGCAAAAGATATTGAATAATATTATACTATGCGTATACTCCTTGATTTTGCTAAAAATGTGCTAAGAACAGGCACTACGCTGTTGACTTTTGAACCATCCTGTCCAGTATGGATTTTGACAATGGTCATGTGGTATAAATAAAACAGATGACGGGGAAGAATTTCCAATATTTGAAGAAGAAAAATTAACGTTTTTTATTTAAAATACAATGCTTTGAAGGCATATGATAAAAAGTAATAGGAAAATTGGCAATTTTTTACATGCTAAAGTTGATTTTGGGCTGACTTAACATTTTAATGTGAATTTTGAGTGGAAAGGCAGTAAGTGTTACCAATAATTACCGTACCGGTTGAGTACAAAATTATGACATCATAAGAACTTGTGTTGTTACACCGCGCATGCGTAACGAAAGCTCACCGAAACTGGAAACTCCACGATAACATAACTTGGTTGCGTATGTGACACATCATGGTTGCGTATGTGACATCGTGTAAAATACTTATGACTAGAGTGAAAATATCAATGATTTGCAGCAATATTTGCTATGCATATACTTTTATATGTACATGTGTATGTGTATGTACATATAAAATTACAGTACAGCTCATAAATAAGTTACAGATAGAATATGTCCATGTTAGTTTTGAACACCATAGAAGAAATTTTCTGTTAAATATTTTGGACTTTTTGATTGGGTACGTATACTGCCTTGGGCAGCAATGGCCCTTAGGTAGCAATGGCTTCCAATCAAATTAAGTCCAAAATATTCCACAGTACATTTTGTTTTGTAAACATATTACGTTATTTATGAGCTGTACTGTATATTTATAGCAAATCATTTCCCAGCTGCTACTCAGCATTTATATTTTTGCCAACCACATATAAGCCTGTGTTGTCCATTTTGGGTGTCTCAAGAACTTTCAAAATGCCTGATTTATCAATCCAACATGTGTCATCTCTTGCTGGCTTGACAAAAATATTATTTCCACATTTCCTCAAAAAAGGTGCCTCGGTCTATCACAGTTTTGATTAACATCCATACCGACAAACTTTTTGACAGAAGTTTTGCTAGCGAACTGGGCAAGTCATATTTCCCAATTTGAAATCTCTCTGCAACCAGCTCAGAAGCCTGTGGCATGACTGGCACAGATAAGGGATTGAACATGATGGAGCCTGATCTCAACTCAAAAGTGTTTGGGTTGTGTGCATCAGAATAACTTTTGACTTTGACCAGCCTTATGTTCCGTAGGTGCAAAAAATAGTCTGTTAGAGCGCTCTGTAACAAAACCATTCTGTACGGAACGATAATGGTTGCTAAGAAAACTCTATCCCAGCATCCTTTGTGTAATACGCTTACGATGTAATATATGCCTCTGTGATGTATGACATTGTTTTGCGTGCAATTATGTCACCTCGAAACATGTTTTGTGAAATAGCAGAGTGCTCTAAAAAATTTAAAAAAATGTGTTGTTCCGTAGGAGAAACATGTTTCTGCAGAGCTATTCTAGCAGAGCGTCTGTTAAGTTTTCCTTACAGAATAAGTTCCAGATAGAACCTCTGACTACCACATGATGGGCACTCTGTGTCCCTGGTAGCATTTTGATATCCTCCCATATCTGGTCAAGGAAGGTTTTGTTAGAATTTGTTTCACCTTCTGAGACCAGAATAATTTTGATCTTTGTGTTAGTTGAATTCGATGTCTCATAAATTAAAAGGATTTTGCATTAGTAACTAGGGCATCAACATGCTGATAAATACAATCAAGATATATAATAAACTTTAAACCCTAAATAGCTTAACGTGTGCTCCAATGTGGATATCGTCTAAAAACAGAGAAAGTTAATTGAGTTTCTAAATTCTTTATCTGTTTGTGAACATGTGCTAAAACATGTTAGCTAACTCTGAAAGGAAAGATCTCATTGTAATGTAGGGTAGACGGGTGCAAAATGGAACATGTTATGCCTGTAGTTTTTGTACCAAATGTATTGTCACATACGCAACTGTTGCTTCATGTTGATTTTGTCTTAGGATGGAATTATGTACTTAGGTATTTATTGCCTCTTAGTCCATATCTTCTTTATTTTTCCTTAGCTTATACTTCTCTTTTGTTTGACTTCCTACCTATTTGTAGTCTGCTGTGTAATCATATTTCGCCTATTGATTGGTAATCCTGCCAAAAAGCATCCAATCCTACCTCAAATGCAAACACTGTTTCTGAATTTTTCAGTGCTGTCGGTACACCATTCCACATTTCCACAACTCTGTAAAGGCATATTTTCTCAGATCCAGTCTACATGTCATCTTTTCCAGCTTTAGGTCATGCCCCCTTGTTGGCTTAAAAGTGGCCAGCTCCAACATATCTGCAGCAACTTCAATCATCAATGTCATATATTCCCTTCGTGATCTTGAACACTTCAATCGCATCAGCTCTCAATCTTGATCAGTTATGGCAAAACATCCACAGGACATTATTTCCACCACGCCTTCATCGAGTAGCTGGTTTAGACATGTTTTTGCCCTAGGATTGGCAGGGTATTCTGAACTGCTGTTTATGATTTTGTACATCATGGTAGCCTGGGCTTGGTCTCTGCATGCTCATCGTCCTATTGCACGATCCTCGCCCTACCGCGCTGCTCCAGTATCGAGTACCATGCTTGCAGTCATTTGCTGTCTGTGTTAAGTTCCCGAAGCTCCAAAAATATTAATAATCCGGTATCTGAATCTGAAAGGTATCAGTATTCGTTGAAGAATCCAAATGTTTGGCATACAATTTGAACGGGGGAAGAGAGCGTGCATGTGCTTAATTCAGTCTGGTTCGAAAGTCATCCACTGTTGTTGCTGGGATGTTTGAGTCATCTAGGTGGTTCCACGGGGTTCGTACTGGTCATGGAAATCCTAGTCAGTCATGAAATTTGAAAATTTAAATTCCAGGCCTGGATAGTCATGGAAAATCAGCATTTTTTATAATAGGTCATGGAAAAGTCATGGAAAATGGTAATCATGCAAAATAAAAAAAATATGTTGGCATCAATTTCTGTAATCCCCAAAAGTCCTCTATGCAATAAAAATTACGGCAATGGCTTTGGCTTGCTTGTAAGATGCAATATCCAAACATTTTGCAGAATAACTCTGCTACATCATAGCACAGATCTCCTAAATATTAATTCTTGGAGGTCATGGAATTTGTTAATTTTGGTCATGAAAAGGCATGGAAAAGTAATGAAGAATTTCAAATACAGAAAGGTGTACAAATCCTCGTTCCACTTGATGTGTTTTAATGAAGAAAGAGTTCAGGTATACTGTAAGGCATGGTGCTGAACTCAACCATGAAACATTGCGAGTTGTTTGTGTAAGAACGCTCAATAGGTTTTGAATATATGTGAAGCCTTTATACTGTCTTTTCCGTATGAGACACTTCCCTCGGATTTGGGTCAGGTAATTGCTCGGAGGAATTGCAGGAACAGTGTCATTTATACAGGGTTCGTACTGGAAAGTCATGGAATTTGAAAATTTAAATTCCATGACTGGACAGTCATGGAAAATCAGCATTTTTTATCAGAGGTCATGGAGAATGGTAATCATGAAAAATAAAAGAAATATGTTGGCATAAATTACCGGCATCACCTCTACAATAAAAATTATGGCAACAGCTTATCAAAACAAGGCTTTGGCTTTGTTGTTGCAAGATGCAATATTCAGACATTTGCAGAATAACTTTGATCCTAATTTATGTAGCTACGTCATAAACACAAATCTACAGTAACCCAATCCAAACAGACTACCAACAGCATGGTCAGTGACACCTTGAAACCTGTGAGTTATGCCAACTACCTATTACATGTACTCAAGTGGAGGAAAAATATTTAATCCATCAAAGCCCACAGGACAGGCACCTTTCAAGTTACAGGAACCTAAAGGGCTGCCCAACCAACATCTAGACACTGCTACAGAGGACGTGTACATCCCAGATTGATCATCATTTAGAATCTGCTAGGATTAAAGTGGTAAACATTATAATATATATATATATATATATATATATATATATATATATATATTATATACTAATGTTGGTTGCCGTGGTAAGCTTGTATTGGTTATCTGTGTGTTCTAAGTTCATGTGTATCCCTTTAATCCTCAAATTTGTTCAGCCCAAGAGAAGATGATTGTTGAGTATTGACGTGTTCATTCCAGTGGTAAAATCTAAAAAAATGTATTCTCTTGACCTACAAATAGATATTTCTCAAGACCACTGCAGCGTTCTGTATTTGACAGCTTGTCTACAAGCTCCACAGTTCTCGTTGAACAAGGCTTGAATTACTCCAAGCATGCAGAGACCAAGCCTAGGCTACCATGGTGTACAAAATCATAAACAGCAGTGTTGCGGTACAGTACAGGGTAGCAGCTAATAAATGACTTAACATGCCAGTATTTCACATCAAGAGTATACTTACCTCCCTAATACTTTTGATATTGCTAAATATTGGCTTTCACTCAATAAACACTCAGATTAAAACAGTTAGGTGCCCCTACTGGGCAGGGAGTCAGAGCGTAGTCTGGCGGATGCCAGCCCCACCACCGCGCATGCGCAGACTAGCACTTCCTCTTTGCTAATTTATTGGCTGAGAGACAACACATGCTTTCATGATAGGATCTTTCTTTACGCTTTTCAAAGCTTTTTAAGACTATTTAAGAGACGTTTTCACCTGACAAAGATGGCTGAGAGAGTGACTTCGCCACAGGAGGGCCTTGGACCTTTAAATCAGGTGACTTCTAGTAAAATTAGCGAGTTTTGTCCCGTTGTAATGTGTTTCCGGGACTCTCGCTAAACGTGATAAGCGCCTTAATTAGTTGGGTTTTTTCAACTAGGTGCTATACAAGACTAATCTCTCTTTGTGTTTATGTCCACAGGTCTGTGTGAAGGAGAAATAAGGACATGACATCAGCAGAGGGTTTGTGTCTCTCCACCATGGTTCCATTTCCTACTAATACTGTTAGGTTATCTAACCAAAAATTCTATGCCCAGTGAGTTGGAGGCCTATTATAAAGGTCTTCTCACTTTGCCCTCTTGATCCAATTCCTTCCCCTTGAGGTGGAGAGAGTTAAGAGGCGTTCAGTGATGGAGTTCTCCAGTTCATCAGGTTGGATGGTTTGTCTAGACAAGGTGTCAGGTATTAATTATTGATATGAGAAAGGGAGATAATTAACACTATTTGCCATTGTTATCAGTATTTATCTGATGCTTGTGTAGTCGAAATGTCCATTCTGCACATGTTCTGGTTAAAGATACAATTCGTCCTTGCACTGGGATGTTTGTTGGGATCGATTTTGTCCTGTCATAGGATTAATGACGTCATAATCAGCTTTGCTCTTTAATTACAATTAAAGTTGTCCGAAGCTGGTTTCTCATAAAAATTATGATCTTTATGATCATTTCCTTCTCTTGAGTTGGTTAGTTTCTAAGCGTAACTAGTTTGCTCATACTCCTCGTCCTTTGGCCTTTTTCAGAGACCTGGTTGTGCGTCCTGTGGACGATTTTTGAGGGACAAGTTTGGCCCTCATCTATGTTTTCAGTGTAGCCCCTGTGGTCCCTTGCTTAATTGCGAGATATGTAAGCACTGGGGGGGCGAGCTAATGTCCGAATTCTTGTGCTTGCAGGCGAAGGACAAGTTGGAGGAGGAGAAAAAGAAGCTGAAAAAAGAGGTCGTAAGTAAGAAGGGTAAGAGGAAGGCCTCGTCCGCGGTGGACATGGAGGCCTTCCGGACCGAGATGTTGGGAGAGATGAGGAGGACAATCAAGGATTTGGTTCCAGAGTTGCTTCGTGGCATGCTTCCTGGACCAAATCCTTTATTGACCTCATCATCTGCTTCGGAGCAGGTAATCCCCACCTCTGAATCAACGTTCCTTAGTACGCTTCCGTTGTTTGAAGATTCAGAGGTGGCCCCATTAGAGGGGGTGTTCCACGGCCCTGGCAGCAGGCTTATTGCCGCGCCCAATAGGGACCGTGGACGGTCGTCGCTGGAACCCGCGGGCTGCTCATCAGTCCAGGGGTATCCGCACACCGCGGCTGCCAGTACCTCGTATGGCGCCTTCCCTGGCCAGTCCGGGTTAGCTCTCTTTGCTGACCCGGAGTCTAATCTTTCTGGCCAGGAGGATGATGATTACCTGTTAGGGTCGCCGTCTGAAGACGTGGCCATGGAATATGACGTTTGTGCGCCCCTCGCGGGGAATACAGGCGCCTTTTTCCACGGTTCTACTCTCCCAGGGGTAGAATCCACGGTTCAGACTGTGGCCCTGGGCGCTGAAGGCCAGCGGTACCGCATACCTCGGCTTGCCGAGAGTGTAGCTGGTGCTGGCCGGGGCCGTGGTGGGGCGGTATATGCCCCGCGCTCTACCACGGCGCCTGCTCCTGGTCAAACCAGTAAGATTAGCATGCCGGTATTATCAGGCCCGCATGCTCTCCCTGGCTTGCCAGGGATATCAGCGTATCCGCCGTCAAGCTCTGTTGCTTGTGCTCAGGAGGAAGACGAAGGCCCCCGTCTTGTAGAGCGCTCGCAACTAGCCATGGAGGAGGATTGGTCTGACGCTTGCCAGTGGCTGGTGAGTGTTAAACCAGATCTGCCCGTGGAGCAGTCGGCTAGCCAGCGTGAACACAGGCCGTGGTTAGCTGGTAAGCCTACTGCTAACGCTATGCCTTCTCTGCCGCTGGCAGAGCATGTCGTTGACATGTTCGAGGCGGCGGAGACGTCCATTAAGTCGAGTGGACGTCTCGCTAAGGCCCCGCGCGAGGTGGCCAGGCGTTGCCGCATCGTGCCCCTGGACTACCAGCGGTACGGTGTGGTACCAAAGCCGAGCGTGGATGACCGCGCGGCTTTGGGTGAGGATGCGCGGCCAGGCTCCCGTTCTGACACGGGAGTCTTGTGCTCGAACGCGTTGCGTTCGGCAAATGCCGCGTTGCGTGATGCGGAGGAGAGTGGGAGGGCTTCGATTGCCGCTCTGTCCCACGTCTCCCAGCTGTTACAAGGGGTAGTAACAGCATCCGCATCGCGCCAGCCAAGTCCGGTCACAGTCCAGCGAGCCATCCAGGATGGTATCAACCTGGCTCTGGACTGTATGACGCGGGCGGTGACCAGGAGTGTCCGGGCAAGGCGCACTTTTGCCTTGGATAATCTGTGCCCGTCCCAGGACCTCTACAATAGGCTACTATGAACGCCTATGACAGGTCCTGGTCTCTTTGGAGGTGAGGGATGTAGACACCTCCAGGAGACGGTTACTCTGGTCAATAACCAGAGGGCGCTGCGCGAACAGTTTGAGGTGCTTCGTCGTGCCAACGTTCGCGCCGCACCCCCTGCGTATCGTCCCCTGCAGGCTCGAGGTGGTAGTGGCCAGGTCAGAGGCCAACCACCATCGCAGCGCCGGCCTCGGCCGCGTGCGATTCGGCCAGCAGCGAGGGGGGCGCAGGCTCCTCAGGCGCAGTCAGCCAGGCAGCCGCCCGCGCACCGTGGTGCGCGCGGTGCTGGTCGTGGCGCGCGAGGATCTGGGCGGGGTAATCGTTCCTGATGGGACGGTTACCGCGGTGAGAACCGCGCCGGTGTTTCTGGCAAAGGAGACAGTGCCGCTCTTGCACTCCTTATGTCCACCTCTATCCCTAGGTGGACCGATGGGAGGCCGATTAGCCGACCACATGCAAGAGTGGGAACGGTTAACTCAGGACCGTTTAGTCTTGCGATGGCTTTCAGTCGGGTATCATCCCGATTGGATGACAGGCCCGCCATCGCGACTGTCTCTAGTGCCGATCTGGACTCCAAATCCGAGAGATCCAGATCAAAGGTTGTGTATCGAGGAGGAAATAAATTCCCTCATTCAAAAAGGAGCTATTCAGCCGGCACAGAGGTGTCCGGGCTTCTATTCAACCCTGTTCTTAGTAACAAAGAACACCGGAGGGTGGAGACCAATTCTCAACCTCAAGCCATTGAACAAGTTCATAGAGACGCCCAGTTTCAAGATGGAGACTGTGCGCTCGGTGTTGGCGGGGTTAGAGAGGGGAATGTGGACAGCGTCGATAGATTTGAAGGACGCTTATTTCCACATCCCCATACACAGGAGTTTCCGTCGCTTCCTGAGATTTGCATTCCAGGGCAGACAGTGGGAATTCAGGGTGCTACCCTTCGGAATTTCCACGGCTCCTCGGGTTTTCACCCGTGTGGTTCTTGCGATCACCGCATACCTCCGCAGGAGAAGCATAGCAGTCCACACGTACATAGACGACTGGCTGTTGAAAGCGCACACCCGGGAAAGTTTGTCGGCCAGTCTGGAGATTGTTTTGAAAACTCTCACAGACTTAGGCTGGATGATCAATTTCCCAAAATCAGAGCTGACTCCATCCCAGAAGTTTGTTTACCTGGGGATGTTCTTCGATCTAGAGACAGGATATGTTTATCCTACTCAGGAGAGAGTTCAGAAACTCATCTCATTAATTCAGTCAGTGTGCGACAGTCGTCATGTCCTGGCACGGGTTTACTTGAGAATGCTGGGGTTGATGGTTTCATTGGAACCAGTCATTCCTCAGGCCGCCTTACGCAGGCGGCCGATCCAGTTATTTCTCATGACACAATGGACCCAGAGTACAGGTTCGCTGGACTCGAATGTGTCAGTGTTGGCGCCTCTGATTCATCACCTGCAATGGTGGTTGGACACAGAGAATCTCTTGGTGGGGGTTATGCTAACCCCTCCCCACCCTCAGGTGACTGTGTATACAGATGCATCGATGGAGGGCTGGGGAGCTTGCCTGGAAGAGTCCACAATATCAGGGCTTTGGAATCTGGAACAGTCAAAGGAACATATAAATCTACTGGAGCTAAGAGCAGTAGTCCTGGGCCTGGAACATTTCTTACAGAAAGTTCAGGGCAAGATTGTTCTTATTCGTTCAGACAACTCAACAGTTGTGACTTACATAAACCGCCAGGGCGGAACGAAGTCGCCCAGTCTCTGTATGATGACATGGAGACTGCTTTGTTGGTGTCTGGATCACCAGATTACCTTGAAAGCAGTTCATATTCCGGGAAGGTTAAACCTGCTAGCAGACTCATTGAGCCGAAGGATGAGTGTTTTACCCACGGAATGGCAACTAAATCAATGTGTGGCGGATCGTCTGTTCGACCATTGGGGGAAACCCAACATCGATTTGTTCGCAACGAAGAAGAATGCGAAGATGACGACGTACGTCTCTCCGATTCCGGATCCAAGCGCTTTCGCAACAGATGCGTTAGCTATCAGCTGGGGGAGAATGTATGCATACGCATTCCCTCCAGCAATCCTGATTCCAAAAATTCTTCAGAAAATCAGACAAGAGGAATGCCAAGTGCTTCTGATCGCCCCGGATTGGCCAAGCCGATCATGGTATACGGATCTGCTGGACCTTCTGGTCTGCAATCCGGTTCCTCTGCCTCTGATGGACGATATTATCTTCCAGGGCAAGGCCCTTCACAACAATCCGTCAATGTTCAGATTGACTGCGTGGATGTTGTCAAGGAATCTAGAATTAAGGAGGGCTTTTCTGAGCAAGCAGCCATGTTTATGGCCAAAGCCAGGAGGGGGTCAACCTCCAGAGCATATAATTATAAAATCAACAGATTTGCAGAATGGTGCTCAAAAAGATGTATTGATCCAATGGATGCATCTATTCAGGTAGTAGCTGATTTCCTCTGTCACCTCTATGATGCCTATAGCCTCAAGCCTAACTCTATTGCTGGTTATAAGTCAGCTTTAATGTCTGTTATTCCTTGCTTGGCTAAGAGGGGAAGTGATGAAGTGAATACATTAAATGTATTAATTAAAGGCATGGGCAATCTAAGACCAAGGAATCCACCGGTGATTCCGTCTTGGAGTTTATCGCTAGTGCTTCAAGTACTAGGTGATAAGCCATTTGAACCACTTAGTTCCATTTCGATGAAACTATTAACACTGAAGACTGTGTTTTTAATTGCTGCGGCCTCGGCTAGGCGTAGGAGTGAGATTCATGCCTTATCAGCCGAGGATGACCGTTTTGTGGTTTCAGGGGAAGGCCTTAAGCTGCTACCTAGGATTAATTTCTTGGCTAAAAATCAGTCGTTGAAATATCCAGGTCAACCTATTATTTTGCCTGCTTTAACTAGATATGATCCTAATTCTAAAGCATGGTGTCCTGTCCGGGCGCTTCGCCGGTACAAACAACGTACGGCGGAGTGGCGCACCGACCAGTCAGCGTTATGGTTGTCATATATTGAACCCCATGGCAGGGCTTCTAAGGACACCATTTCCAGGTGGATTATAGAATGCATTCAGTTTTGCCATAAATCCGCCACCGGGAAGCAGGTTGACGTGGCCAAGGCTCACAGTGTCCGCGGCGTAGTGACATCCACTGCCCTATTTAATGGGGTCCCTGTGGATGATATTATGTCGGTGGCTCAGTGGCACTGTGAGTCAAGTTTTACAGACCATTATCTCCGTGACACCTCTAATCCTCTCGCCTTGTCGATTTTGAAAAAATAACTAGGCATATATATTTTTGATGGGGTTTCCTCATTGCTTATATATTTCACAATTAATTTATGGAAACAACCACTAATTTGGGACTGCATCGATCTTCACCAATGGGAAGAGGATGTCAGCAGCCATTTCAACAAGGTCAGTCTTGTGTATGTGTTGTCCATTGTTGATTGTCTTGTCACGTTACCCGTTATTTATATGATGATGGTTTTGTGTATTTATGTGGTTCATTGTTGAGAGTATACGAAAATGGAGCTTTTCGTCTCTGTCCTGTAGTACATGGCACTTGTACGTAGAGAGCGTATAGGACATTGAGGTCATTCGACTCTTCCTCCCAGGAAGGAGGGGGGGGGGAGCGCATATGACATTCGGTCATCTCTCATACATCGGGGGTGTTATCCGATGGTTAGTCAAATCCTGACTGTTTTTTCATACAGTTTCAGAAGTTTAAGTGCCTTAAACGCAGAAAAGCGTATAGGGATGAGCTGGTCTTTTGACCTCGCCTCCCTCCCGCCGAATTCACTGTCGAATTCTGGCAATATCAAAAGTATTAGGGAGGTAAGTATACTCTTGATGTGAAATAAACGAAATCAAGGATTTCTTTTTTCACGAGAGAGTTGATACTTACCTCCCTAGATACGGACCCGGCCTCTCCACCCCACAGAGGCTCGGTCTTCAGGCTCTTTATAGTTGCATGTGTATCAGCCAATAAATTAGTCAGAGGAAGTGCTAGTCTGCGCATGCGCGGTGGTGGGGCTGGCATCCGCCAGACTACGCTCTGACTCCCTGCCCAGTAGGGGCACCTAACTGTTTTAATCTGAGTGTTTATTGAGTGAAAGCCAATATTTAGCAATATCAAAAGTATTAGGGAGGTAAGTATCAACTCTCTCGTGAAAAAAGAAATCCTTGATTTCGTTTATTTCCAAAGCAAAATCAGAAACATGTTACTTACTAAGGTAGTTCAATTTTGAACACAATATAAGAAATGTTCTGTTGGATATTTTGGCCTTGATTTGACTGTATGCCATTGCTGCCGTAATATTGAACAGTACATTTTATTTTGGACACATTTTAAGTTATTTCTGAAATGAAACCCTTAACCGATGAATTTTCCATATCTCATTTTCAAGATGGCCATACAGGTAAGGCAGCAATGGCCTCCAGTCAAATTAATTTCAGAGTGTTCTACAGAATAAATTTTATAGTGTATTGAATTTACTTTTTTAAGGATATGTCATTGAAATGGTTAATATTAAAAACTTGTATACGTTTTATATTTCAGAAATACTATCCACCAGATTTTGATCCAAACAAAATCCCAAAATTAAAGATAAAAAGAACTGGTGTCTTCAACATCCGAGTTATGGCTCCATGCAATATGAGGTAAAGTTTGATTGTGGGTTTTGATAATTCTTCATTCATTTCCTCTTGTTTTTGTACTTACTTTTAGGTTATGACCTCCTTTATAGGGCTGCAACGATTCCCTAAATTACGATGTGATATGTATCACGATGTGTGTGTCACGATGCGAGATATATCATGATACATAACAAACGATGCGTATAAAACCTATTAAAATAAACAAAGTACGTAATTAACAGCACAACAGTGGGAACAATCTGTTTTGGGGTGAACTACCAATAAAATGCAAATGTTAGCATAACCCTTTTGCCCATAAATTCCTTGTATCTCAATTTCATGGCAACGATACAGGAAAGCTGTTACATATTTTGAAATTAATATAACTGGAAGCCATTGCTGCCTTGGGCAGCTATGGATTACAGTCGTATTAATTTCAAAATATTCAGCAAAATATACTTTGCCTTGAAAGGAATTTGTCATTGAAAGGGTTAAGTTTTCTACCATATAAAGCCAACTGGTAAAGCAAAGAGCTTGGAGGTAAACTGTTTTATTAGTGTTTCTAAGTATCACAATCCACAGTTAAGTGTATCGTGGATCGCGATACGCTTACTGTATCGTGATCCACGATACACGATAAATCATTGCAGCCCTACTCCATTTGTTTTATCACTTCTCAAGGTTGAGAAAAAAAGTCAAATTTTGAAGTTCTCTAACAGCAAGAAACACACTGTGCATGCACGCACACGCACACACACACACACACACACACACACACACACACACACACACACACTCTACAGGGTTCATATACTGGTTACCCGTATGGAAAAGTATGATATTATAAGAAACCCATTTCCAGGCCTTGAAAAGTACGGAAATTCAACATTTTGTGCTGATTCTAATATTCCAAATATTGACGGTTTTGGCTATTAATTCCGAGTTTCCTACAAAATTTTGTGTTTTTAAAATGAACACTGATCGGATACATCATCAAATGGGTCTCAGAATTAAATTAGGTTTGGAAAACATATGGAAAAGGTACATGGAATTTCATTCTCCAGAAGGTGTCTGAACCCTGATATTAATTGTGGTACTATCTGGAATGATAACAGTCTGTATTGTCTTGTTTGCTTGTTCTCAGATGGTGCAGATGAATCCAAACCAAATTCACATCAGAAAGAATAAGTTTCATCCATGTATGGTTTCAGAAAAGATACTTTTCACATGATATTTTATAAATTTATCCCCACACGTTAAAAAAAGTGGAGGGGAAATTGCAATCGCCTCCTTCCATCTGTCTGGCACGAATGTCAAATTGTTTATGTGAGTTAATTATATGATTGCGGATTGCAAGACAACATTTACATTGGACTCCACCTCTAGGGTGTTGGCAGGGGGTATGTGAGGGTAGAAAGTTGGCATGATTGCTGATTGTGAGACAATGTTTACATTAGGATCCATTCCCGCAGTAGGCTTGTAGGGTGGTGGTGGTCAGCAGAATGGCAAATTTGTCAGAATTCAACCAAATCTTGTATTATATGTGTGTTACTCATATAATTGTGGATTGTGAGACGATGCTTTCATTAAAAATGTCTAAAAATCTTCTCTAAAAATGTTTGAGGGATCAATTCAGACCTCATGTAATATGATCTAGGGCAAGAGCTCACTCAAGTTTGTTCAAGGGAACCTGATTGACCAAATGGTTCAGCGGCCATCTTGGAATGACCTCGTTTTCGCAAAAACAACTTCTTCCCCAGAACCGCTGAAGCGATCAGTCGGATATACGATTAGGGACTAAGGGCCATTAAAGTTTGTTCAAGAGAAGTTGATCTGTCAAAAAAACTGGCTGCTATGGGCCTATCAATATATAGCCTGTTTGGCAGCCATATTGGCAGAAATTTGTGTTATGTATGTTTTTGCGTATTGTGATTTCAAATTTGCCATTTTCGAGACTGTCGGATAAACGGTTTAGCGGCCATCTTGGATCATTTACCTTGCAAAATCACCCATACTAAAGCAATGGGAAATTTAAAATGTATTGTATTTTTGCGCCATCTTGGATTTTGGTTGATTTTTAGAAATGTCTTTAAAGATCTCCAAAACCGCTTGGGGGATCAATTCAAAGTGCATGAAATATCATTTAGGTCAAGAGCTGCACCATGTTTGTTCAAGGGAACTTGATTGGCCAAATTGTTTGTGGGCCGAAATTTGGGAGATATGATTAGGCACTGACTGCCATTAAAGTTTGTTCAAGGGAAGGAGCTTAGTCAGAAACATGGCAGAAGTGGACCAGTCAAAATGTAGCATGTTTGGCAGCCCTATTGGACTTGCAAAAATGCCCAGAAACTCATTTAAAAGACTACTAAACCACCCACCAACAATTTTGACAAAAATGCACAGTACTCCAGGTGAGCGACGCAGGCCCCTTGGGCCTCTTGTTAAGTGGTAACATACTTTTAACTGTTTATTAACCTTTTACCGCTTGAAATTTCAGTCTCTCGATTTCAAGACACCTATGTAGGAAAGCTGTTAAATAGTTTGAAAGTAGAAACTAGACATATTTTGTCAATTCTCGTCTGTGATGGTTTATTACGTTAAAAGCAATTTAGTTTAAAAATAAAGAAAATAATGCTGTTGGTCAATAACAAGTAATGATGCCATAGCACACTTATAATGTCATTTAACCCTTTAAACCATAGAATTTGTTCAAGAAAATTTAAATTTTCTCAGAAACTTCATTTGCAGACCAAGAGAAGAATATTTTTGAAAATTTACCACTGGAATGACTGGCTCGGTTATCGAGCCAGTCATTCCAGTCGTAAATTTTCAAAAATATTTTTTTCTTGGTCTGAAAATGGACAGTTCTCAAGACCAGTGCAGAAGCCGTTTTTTGACTGACATAAGTGTTAAAGGGTTACAACAAGATGTTCCATGTTCATTGCAGTATATCAGATATCAAACTTATCAAGCCTATTTAAAAATTTGCTGCTACTTTTCAGATGCAATAACTGTGGAGAATATATCTACAAAGGAAAGAAGTTTAACTCTCGTAAGGAGAATGTGGACGATGAGTTTTATTTGGGACTCAGAATCTTCCGTTTCTACATCAAGTGTCCTCGCTGTGTCAGTGAAATAGCTTTCAAAGTATGTATGCGGCTTAGAATAATTTTATTTGTTTATTGAGATAAATGTTGTTTCAATGGGCCAATGTCTAATCTAAGCTAAATATCCTGTTCTTTGGTCGATTCGTTGATTTACTATGAAATAAACCCCTCATAACATGGACATGATCGATTAACTCTGATGGTGGGAGCGTATGCTTTGGGATCAATGATGTTGGGTATGTGACCTAGAAGCAAGACAAATTTTTATACCCTGCTACAGAATTGTTTGATTTGGGATATTATGTGATGGCGGCAGCTGACAGAGTCATTTCCGGGTGATAACTAAGAATTGTTGGATCAGCTTGAAAATTCATACGTTCATTGAACTAGGACTGAAGAAGGAAACTATCAAAATAGATGATGCCCAGGAGTCCAATATGACTACCATTCACTGGAGACATCTGGAAAATTGGTTTCCGGATGATAACTCAGATCGGTTTGAAACTTCATAGGCTGATTGAGTAGGGCTATGGAGAAACATATAGAAATCACTGATGATCTGTTATCCAAGATCAGCACTAGGTATTGATGGCCATCTTGAAATCTGGTTTCTTGCAGTAGTAATAACTCTGCTATATTTTGACAGATCGATTTGAAACTTCAAATCCAGTTTATAGTTCAATCATATGACGTCATAAATCATAATTAACTACGTGACCTGTAGGCTGATGTCATAATCAATTACATCATGAATGACTCGATTTAGTCCATCTTAAACACTTAATATTGTGTTAGGTTGTACGTATTGTATGTCTACTATTTAATAAACATGCTGTTGAATATTTTGAAACTAATTTGACTGGGCAGCAGGCGCTATTGCTGCTGACCCAGCCAAATTAGTTTCAAAATATTCAACAGCTTACTTGTATAGTTTTCGGAAAATTGAGATTCAGAGTGCAGGGATCAACTGATCCCAACATGGACGAAGCATGGGTGGAGCTTAGCTAGAGGTGAGCGGGGCATAGCCAAACAGGATTCCTCCATTTGCATGACAATGGGTTCTCCTGCACTCTGCTACAGCGCTAGCACTCACTTATAAGTACACCATTCTTCTCATTCTCATTATATGTTTTCTGAATATGTGGCTACATCTTGACAATCTAATGCCATGTAAATAAGTGATATAATGGAGGGTTTCATTTCTAGCTATACCATGCCCATTTATAGCTAAGTTCCGTCCATTTTTCCGTGTTCTGGGATCGATGAATATTTTCAGAATCCCAATTTCAAGATAATTGTACAAGTAAGCTGTTGAATATTTTGAAACTAATTTGACTGGGTGCTGTTGCAACCTCTCCTAATCAAATTAGTTTCAAGATATTAAACAGAATGTTTATTTAATTGTAAATTCATCAAAGTCACATGTCATGCTAGTCTTAAATTCAATTTCCTGAAAGAGCTATATGTCAGTTAATTAGTGACATATTTGATTATGACATCAGATACTTAAGTAATATATCAAATCCCTCCTTTGTATTTGGTGTTTCTTAACTGTTCTGATCATTCTCTATTTCAGACTGACTTGAAAAATACAGATTACACGCTGGAAGCTGGTGCAACACGTAACTTTGAGGCAGCTAAGACGGCTGAAGCGATGGCAAGACAAGAAATACAAGACAAAGAAGATGAAGAAAGAAATAATCCTATGAAGGTGATATACTTATTCTGATAATTAACCTTATTTTAAGTTTCCATTGCCCTACGCACATCCACAAATCCTGTACATGTTCTCTCATGTCTATTATGCAGGGTTCATACTGGTCATGGAACTCATGGAAAGTCATGGAATTTAAAGCTTCAAATTCCAGGCCTGGAAAGTCAGTGAAAATCAGAATTATTTTAATGATATGTAATGGAAAAGTCATGGTAAACGGTAATCATGCAAAATAAAAGAAATATGTTGGCATAAATTTCTGCCATCACCTCTATGCAGTAAAATTAAGGCAACAGCTTATCAAGACAAGGCCTTGATTTGGTTGTTGCAAGATGCGATATCCAGACATTTTCATGTCATAGTTTATGTAGCTATGTCATAAACACAAATCTGCTAGATATTAATTCTTGGAGGCCAGTGAATTTGTAAAGTTTGGTCATTAAATGTCATGGAATTTCAAACACAGAAAGGTGTACAAATCCTGAATTCATGAGATTTAATGACTTATTGTTTATATCATACTATATACTGTTTGATTAGTTATGGAATATTTATTCCGTGTAATGCTGCGATCCTTGTTCACTTTCATTTCCTAGGACAACTTGTATTCATATTGAGAAGCATGTTGATGTCTATCTCAGTTATAATGTAACCAATGATTGGTCATAATCCTATCTTTAGTAATCTTTATTGTCAAATGTCAAATTTGTGATATTCTGGCAAAGCCTCCTTTGTATTAACAGCAAGGCATACACATGTGTTACCCTTGTCCTGCAAAGTGACGAGGGTATTGCATTCTGATCTCTCTGTACCTGTCCAGAGCTATATCAACAAAATGACTGATCCGATTTGGCTCAAATTTTAATTCGATAAATTTTGTTGCCATTAAGTAGGATTTCCCGTCATTGGACAGCATTTGGATTTAAAAGTGTGGATCATATCAAATTATGTATCTACAGATATCTCTGGAACTACCATTTGATTGATTTGGCTCAAGTTTTAAGACAAGAAAAATTGTCACCTAACATTAGGAGATTTTGGTCATGATCCAAATTTAATAATCAGGATCGGATCAATTTCCAGACCTATTAACCCTTACCAATCAGAGGTCAAAATTGTTAATTTTCAAGTTATATTAAAAGATGATCTGGTGTTCATTTTTCAACAAATTTGGTGGAAGATGATAGCAACATCATTCACCAAAATTGTTGAAAAATGTACACCATTTTCTTTGCTATTGACACAGTAAAGGATATGAATATTGACATCAGAGTTGTAAGGATTAATATTTCGGAACCTACCAATCCAATTTGCCTCTAGTTTTAACACAAGAATGGTTTTCGACATAACCCAAGGTGTCTAGACTTAGGTGGCGCTCTAAATAAAAGAAAAAAAGTCATATGCATTCTGCAAAGTGGCAATGGGGATAGAATTTCTGATTACTTTGGTATGTGTATGTATAGGTATTGGAGAACCGTACTTTGGCCAGCCAACGAGAAATGGAACAGATTGAGCTTCTAGAGGAGCTTCAGGATATCAATATGACAAAGGCGAATGTGGACCATGGTCAGCTTCTTGAGCGGCAGAAAGAGTTTCTGGAGAAACAGCTACAACAACAGGAACAGGAGATGGAAGATGAAGTCAGGTAGAATTTATTTAGCGCAGATTTGCGAAATAAAACAAGCTATTGTGATCCCCCCTGAATCATCTGGTTGCGTATCGCATTGTGGATCAACTGGATGGCGCACAAGGGCTAGCCAGCGTGTTCACACGCCGTGGTTAGCTGGGAAACCGACTGCTAACACTATGCCTTCTCTGCCGCTGGCGGAGCATGTCGTTGACATGTTCAAGGCGGCGGAGTCGTCCATTAAGTCGAGTGGACGTCTCGCGAAGGCCCCTCGCGAGGTGGCCAGGCGTTGTCGCATCGTGCCCCTGGATTACCAGCGGTACGGTGTGGTACCCAAGCCCAGCGTGGATGACCGCGCGGCTTTGGGTGAGGATGCGCGGCCAGGCTCCCGTTCTGACACGGGTGTCTTGTGCTCGAACGCGTTGCGTTCGGCGAATACCGCGTTGCGTGATGCGGAGGAGAGTGGGAGGGCTTCGATTGCCGCTCTGTCCCACGTCTCCCAGCTGTTACAGGGGGTAGTAACGGCATCCGCATCGCGCCAGCCAAGTCCGGTCACTGTCCAGCGAACCATCCAGGATGGTATTAACCTGGCGCTGGACTGTATGACTCGGGCGGTGACCAGGAGTGTCAGGGCAAGACGCACGTTTGCCCTGGACAATCTGTGCCCGTCTCAGGACCTGTACAATAGGCTACTGCGTACGCCTATGACGGGCCCTGGTCTTTTTGGAGGTGAGGGATGTCGACACCTCCAGGAGACGGTCACCCTGGTGAATAACCAGAGGGCGCTGCGCGAGCAGTTTGATGTGCTGCGTCGTGCTAACGTTCGCGCCGCGGCCCCGGCGTATCGTCCCCTGCAGGCTCGAGGTGGTGCTGGCCAGGTCAGAGGCCAGCCACCGTCGCAGCGTCGGCCTCGGCCGCGTGCGATTCGGCCAGCAGCGAGGGGGGCGCAGGTTCCTCAGGCGCCGTCAGCCAGGCAGCCGCCCGCGCACCGAGGTGCGCGCGGGGCGGGGCGCGCGAGGATCTGGGCGTGGTTATCGGTCCTGACAGGACGCTTACCGCGGTAAGAACCACTCCGGTGTGTATGGCGACGGAGACAGTGCCGCTCTTGCATGCCTCGTGTCCACCGCGGTCCCTAGGTGGACCGGTGGGAGGCCGGCTAGCCGACCACATGCAAGAGTGGGAACGGTTAACTCAGGACCGTTTAGTCTTGCGATGGCTTTCCGTCGGGTATCATCCAGAGTGGGTGACAGGCCCGCCGTCGCGACTGTCTCTGGTGCCAGTCTGGACTCCCATTCCGAGAGATCCAGAGCAAAGGTTGTGTATCGAGGAGGAGATAAATTCCCTCATACAAAAGGGAGCTATTCAGCCGGCACAAAGGTGTCCGGGCTTCTATTCAACCCTGTTCTTAGTAACAAAACGCACCGGAGGGTGGAGACCGATTCTCGACCTCAAGCCATTGAACAAGTTCATCGAGACGCCCAGTTTCAAGATGGAAACGGTGCGCTCGGTGTTGGCGGGGTTGGAGAGGGGGATGTGGACGGCGTCGATAGATTTGAAGGACGCTTATTTCCACATCCCCATCCACGGGAGTTTCTGTCGCTTCCTGAGATTTGCATTCCAGGGCAGACAGTGGGAATTCAGGGTGTTGCCCTTCGGAATTTCCACGGCTCCTCGGGTTTTCACCCGTGTGGTTCTTGCGATCACAGCATACCTCTGCAGGAGAAGCATAGCAGTCCACACGTACATAGACGACTGGCTGTTGAAAGCGCACACCCGGGAAAGTTTGTCCGCCAATCTGGAGATTGTTTTGAAAATTCTCACAGACTTGGGCTGGATGATCAATTTCCCAAAATCAGAGCTGACTCCATCCCAGAAGTTTGTTTACCTGGGGATGTTCTTCGATCTAGAGACAGGATATGTTTATCCTACTCAGGAGAGAGTTCAGATACTCATCTCATTGATTCAGTCAGTGTGCGACAGTCGTCATGTCCTGGCACGGGTTTACTTGAGAATGCTGGGGTTGATGGTTTCGTTGGAACCAGTCATTCCTCAGGCCGCCTTACGCAGGCGGCCGATCCAGTTGTTTCTCATGACACAATGGACCCAGAGTACAGGTTCGCTGGACTCGAATGTGTCAGTGTTGGCGCCTCTGATTCACCACCTGCAATGGTGGTTGAATACAGAGAATCTCTTGCCGGGGGTTTTGCTAACCCCTCCCCACCCTCAGGTGACTGTGTATACAGATGCATCGATGGAGGGCTGGGGAGCTTGCCTGGAAGAATCCACGATATCAGGGCTTTGGAATCTGGAACAGTCAAAGGAACATATAAATCTACTGGAGCTAAGAGCAGTAGTCCTGGGCCTGGAACATTTCTTACAGAAAGTTCAGGGCAAGATTGTTCTTATTCGTTCAGACAACTCAACAGTTGTGACTTACATAAACCGCCAGGGCGGAACGAAGTCGCCCAGTCTGTATGATGACATGGAAACTGCTTTGTTGGTGTCTGGATCACCAGATTACCTTGAAAGCAGTTCATATTCCGGGAAGGTTAAACCTGCTAGCAGACTCATTGAGCCGAAGGATGAGTGTTTTACCCACGGAATGGCAACTAAATCAATGTGTGGCGGATCGTCTGTTCGACCATTGGGGGAAACCCAACATCGATTTGTTCGCAACGAAGAAGAATGCGAAGATGACGACGTACGTCTCTCCGATTCCGGATCCAAGCGCTTTCGCAACAGATGCGTTAGCTATCAGCTGGGGGAGAATGTATGCATACGCATTCCCTCCAGCAATCCTGATTCCAAAAATTCTTCAGAAAATCAGACAAGAGGAATGCCAAGTGCTTCTGATCGCCCCGGATTGGCCAAGCCGATCATGGTATACGGATCTGCTGGACCTTCTGGTCTGCAATCCGGTTCCTCTGCCTCTGATGGACGATATTATCTTCCAGGGCAAGGCCCTTCACAACAATCCGTCAATGTTCAGATTGACTGCGTGGATGTTGTCAAGGAATCTAGAATTAAGGAGGGCTTTTCTGAGCAAGCAGCCATGTTTATGGCCAAAGCCAGGAGGGGGTCAACCTCCAGAGCATATAATTATAAAATCAACAGATTTGCAGAATGGTGCTCAAAAAGATGTATTGATCCAATGGATTCATCTATTCAAGTAGTAGCTGATTTCCTCTGTCACCTCTATGATGCCTATAGCCTCAAGCCTAACTCTATTGCTGGTTATAAGTCAGCATTAATGTCTGTTATTCCTTGCTTGGCTAAGAGGGGAAGTGATGAAGTAAATACATTGAATGTTTTAATTAAAGGCATGGGCAATCTAAGACCAAGGAATCCACCTGTGATTCCGTCTTGGAGTTTATCGCTAGTGCTTCAAGTACTAGGTGATAAGCCTTTTGAACCACTTAGTTCCATTTCTATGAAACTATTAACACTGAAGACTGTGTTTTTAATTGCTGCGGCCTCGGCTAGGCGTAGGAGTGAGATTCATGCCTTATCAGCCGAGGATGACCGTTTTGTGGTTTCAGGGGAAGGCCTTAAGCTGCTACCTAGGATTAATTTCTTGGCTAAAAATCAGTCGTTGAAATATCCAGGTCAACCTATTATTTTGCCTGCTTTAACTAGATATGATCCTAATTCTAAAGCATGGTGTCCCGTCCGGGCGCTGCGCCGGTACAAACAACGTACGGCGGCATGGCGCACCGACCAGTCAGCGTTATGGTTGTCATATATTGAACCCCATGGGAGGGCTTCTAAGGACACCATTTCCAGGTGGATTGTGGAATGCATTCAGTTTTGCCATAAATCCGCCACCGGGAAGCAGGTTGACGTGGCCAAGGCTCACAGTGTCCGCGGCGTAGTGACATCCACGGCCCTATTTAATGGGGTCCCTGTGGATGATATTATGTCGGTGGCTCAGTGGCACTGTGAGTCAAGTTTTACAGACCATTATCTCCGTGACACCTCTAATCCTCTCGCCTTGTCGGTTTTGAAAAAATAAATCGGTTTATATTTTTTGAGGTGGTTTTTCCTCATTACTTATATATTTCACAATTAATTTATGGAAACACCCACTTTTTTGGGCCTGCATCAGTCTTTACCAATGGGAAGATGATGTCAGCAGCCTTTTCAACAAGGTCAGTCTTGTTCATGTGTTGTCCGTTGTTGATTGTATTGTCACGATTACCCGTTATTAATATGGTGATGGTTTGTGTATTTGTGTGGTTCATTGTTGAGAGTTACGAAAATGGAGCTTTTTCGTCTCTGTCCTGTAGTACATGGCACTTGTACGTAGAGAGCGTATAGGACATTGAGGTCAGTCGACTCTTCCTTCCTGGAAGGAGGGGGGGGGAGCGCATATGACATTCGGTCATCTCTCATACATCGGTGGTGTTATCCGATGGTTAGTCAAATCCTGACTGTTTTTTCTTACAGTTTCAGAAGTTTAAGTGCCTTAAACGCAGAAAAGCGTATGGGGATGAGCTGGTCTTTTGACCTCGCCTCCCTCCCGCCAGATTCACTTTCGAATTCTGGCAATATCAAAAGTATTAGGGAGGTAAGTATACTCTTGAAGTGAAATAAACGAAATCTAGGATTTCTTTTTTCACGAGAGTTGATACTTACCTCCCTAGATACGGACCCGGCCTCTCCACCCCACAGAGGCTCGGTCTTCAGGCTCTTAATAGTTGCATGTGTGTCAGCCAATAATCTAGTCAGAGGAAGTGCTAGTCTGCGCATGCGCGGTGGTGGGGCTGGCATCCGCCAGACTACGCTCTGACTCCCTGCCCAGTAGGGCCACCTAACTGTTTTAAATCTGAGTGTTTATTGAGTGAAAGCCAATATTTAGCAATATCAAAAGTATTAGGGAGGTAAGTATCAACTCTCTCGTGAAAAAAGAAATCCTAGATTTCGTTTAAATTTTTGCATGTAGCAAAATCTCTAAGCTTATGTTTTAGTATTGATGATCATATTGGAACAAAACTTGGAACCATGATGGCCAATGCTGATAGGACGTAGCACAGTGACATTCAAATTATTAAGTTAAAGGCTACAGTCATTGGAACCTTTGTACAAGACCTATTTTGAGTTTATTTAGCAAATTAATATCATATCTACAGTTTGAGGATTGGTTATTCTCCTTCGATCAATACTCACCATTCTGTTACTTCTGATATACAGCTGGCCTTGACAGCGGCTCTAGGATTATAGACTTAGAAGCTTTACCGACTCCTGGGAACCGGGTACTCGGCTCCCAACTGCCGAGTACCCGTTTACCATAGAGCTCATTCTTGTTTGCATAGCAACAAGAGCAATACATGCTTTTTGCAGGAGAAGATTTTTAGTGTCTTTTGTTAAAGAAATCTACGTCTTTGTCTGTGAAGTGATAGTTTGTGCGTTCTTGAGGATTTAACTGGATACTATGGAGAATACTGCCGATGAAAACCAGGTTGTATCATTCTTTATTATCCATAGTTAAAAGACTTAGGTCTCTAAATTTCGCTGTGTCGCATGTCCTGATTTCTGACCCCAGAGAATCTGGGACGTGTGCTAACAACGATATGTGCCAGACAATCGCCTTCTTTAACCCCAACAGGCGATCGGCAGATATGAAAATAGGTGTTTGCTACAGTATTTCTAACACGAATATCGGCTGACGTCGTTCTCCGTAGGATCCGAGCAGGTGACGTCACACCCGGTTCGCTCGGATGTTTATGTGAAGAAAATTTTTCATTAATTCGCGCATCTCATTCTGGGTGCTGCGTACTAAAAATGGTACCGGAAACTTTAGAATGTTCAAGTTTACGTGCGATCACGATTGGTTTGCAATGATCGGTGGTTTCAAAATTCTTGAGTAGATGCGTGGTCTGCGGTTTTACCGTGTGATACAGCAGTTTGTTATACATTTTGTTGTTTTCTTCACATATCGTTTGGCTTTCGTTAGGGAGTATAATTTATATTGATTGGTAAATATACCCCGAATGCTATGCGATATGATTCCTGGAGCCGTTACACATCCTGGAGGATCTAATATGGGTGTGTTTTTATGCCCGCTTCGTTCTTGTCGTCATAATCAATGCGATCTTTGTTGTAACGTGGCGGGGTGGGGTGCGGGAGGGATACGGTTAATTTATGAGTCAAATTATTTGAAAATTAATTGTCTGCCTTCCATCAGGGTCTCGTTCCGCTTGTAATTGTAGGTTTGTGCTTATTTTATAGGCCAAGCCAACCCCGCCATCATGTGACGAGTGCCATAAATTTGTACGAGTCGTATTTAAGGACCATGTCTGCTTTAGGTGTTCGCCCTGTAACCTAGACCATAGGTGTAATGTGTGCGCAGTGTGGTCCGTGGATATGATGGTTAAGTTCCTTGCCCAGAAGGACTTGGCTGGGTCTGACGCGGGGTCAGGCGGTCCGAGAGTAAATCGTGGAGCGCCCCGTTCGGCCGGTGGGGGTGCTCCACGTCCCCAGCTTGAGGTGGCGGAGATGGCACCGCCGGCGTGGTTTGGTCCGGCTATGCAGGGTTTTCTGCATAGCGTTCTGCCCACGCTGGTGTCGTCCCTGCTACCAAAGGTTGGGGGGGGCAGTTTCTCCCCATGCCTGGTACGGACCCTGTCCTCGGACAGGGTTCTGGACTGGTTTCCGAGGGGGCCGTCTTGTACGGACCCCTGGCAGTCCCGTCTGGCTCCGGCCAGACGGGTTCTGTTTCTCTGCGGCCACCTCCGGCTGGTCCAGTAGCGGTGGCCGGTCCGTCAGGTGTGGGAGCCGTCCGCCAGGACGGCTCCACGGTTTCCTCGTCTAGTGACGACTCTTCGGAGTCCAAAGACGAGGAGGAGAGGTTGCTGCGGCCTGTGATGCCGCAGGTGGAGAATATGGAGGTCGATTCCGTCCTGGACGGAACCGGCCTCCATTTGTCTGGCTTGGCGCAAGCCAGGGCAGCGGCTCCGCCTGTGGCTGAGGCTAATCTGGTACCAGGCACCGGTTCCGTGACGGTTGGTTTGGCACCAGCCGACACGGTAACGGGTCGGCTGGGCCGGGCGTGCTACTCACCTATCTCGCCTGGTCCGGCAGTCGGACGTGGGGTGCCGTTGGCGCCCATGTCTGGCTACGGTTCCGCGACTGCTACGGGTCCGTACGGTTTTCCTTGCGGACCTACCCCATGGACCGGAGTGTTTCATGGGGTGGCGGCGGAACCGTGTGGTACCGGAGTGCCTGGCATGTCAGCCGTGGCTCCTTGCCGGGAGGCCGTGGCTGGCAGGCCCGTGAACACGTCAACGGGTGACGTGTTTGTGGGTGTGTCTTCATCGGAGATAGATTGGTCAGAGGCTCTGGCATGGCTAGCCAGGGTTGACCCGTCTGTGGTTTTGGCCACGGCCGATGAAGATGCGCCCCGTGCGTCGATCAGGACGGGGATTTTGCCCGCGGCCCGGATCCAGTCTGTGGTACTGGATCCACGGTTCATAGAATTGTTGGAGGCTATTTATAGCAAACAACTTATGACCAAGGGTCAGCCCCCTGCGGCCTTCAGGGAGGTGTGGGCAAGATGTCGTATTCCGCGGGGGGAATACGACAGATATGGTGTAGTCCCGTCGGTCACCGAGGATGCCCGATGGGTATTGGGCGTTCAGAGTGCCGGGGCGGGTGGCCCCGGTCCGGCACTTGTGGACAAGTCTCAGGTACATCAAGAGGAAGTCCTGTCCCTATGCGATGAGGGTGTGAGGGCAGCTATGAGCGCTGTCAACCACTCGTATCGTCTCCTTCAGTCGGTGTGGGCTGAAGCGGGGGCAGGCCACCCTGTGCCACCTGTGGCGCTTTCATGCGTAAATGACGGCCTGGTGCTGTCTATGGACGCATTGGCAAGGGTGCAAGCGCGAGTGACAAAATCCAGGAGGCAAATGGTCATTGACCATATGCGTCCGGCTACGGCAGTCAGGGAGCGTCTTCTTGGGACGCCCCTGACAGGGCCTAGCATCTTCGGTGGCCAGGCGCGGGCCATCTTAGAGGATACAGCCAGTATCTCGCAGAATCGGTTAGCGGTCAACCTGCAGCTAGAGCTAGTGCGGCAAGCGCACGCACTAGGGGCTGTAGGGAAACCGCTAGTGGGACAACCTTCAAAGAAGCAGAAGAAGCATAAGGGCAAGGCGAAAGCTAAGCCTGTTGCGACTTCTGCTTCAGCTGGCTTTTCTCAGCCGCCGCCGGCGAAGAAAGCCAGGAAGGTTGTAGAGGCGCCTACCCTCCCCAAGTTTGCTCCTGACCGCCCTAGAGGCGGGAAGGGGAAGGGTAAGTCCTCAAAGGGCGGACAGAAGGGGCCGGATCGTACCTGAGGGTACGAGAGCTCCCTTCATATCCGTCTGGACCGCGCCTGTGCGACAGAAACAGCGGTGCCAGTTATACCCGTCGTGCCTAGAACGAAATGGTTCTCTCTCTCTCTCGTTAAGAAAGAGGGGGGGGGGGGGGCGGACTGCGAGCCGGACAACCCCGTTAGACGTCGAGGCGTCTATGGTGGGTGGAAGGCTCATGCGTTTCGTCGAGGCCTGGCGAGGTGTGACGTCAGACAGTCTGGTCCTGGGGTGGTTATCCCAGGGTTACATGCCGGAGTGGTGGGACTTTCCACCACAAAATCTGTCTTTGGCACCTGTCTGGACACCTGTACCAAGGGAGCCAGACAAGTTAGAAGCCGTTCAAAAGGAAGTGTCGGGTTTGCTTCTGAAGGGAGCAATAAAACCAGCAAACCGGAACACTCCAGGCTTCTATTCAAACATGTTCCTTGTCCCCAAGAGCACAGGGGGATGGAGACCCATACTCAATCTCAGGCCATTAAATTTGTTTATCCATACGCCTCGGTTCCAGATGGAAACGCCGAGGTCGGTAATGGCGGGATTGAGGAAAGGAATGTGGTGTGTATCGATCGATCTGAAAGATGCATATTTCCACATTCCGATGAACAGGAGTTGTCACAGGTTTCTGAGATTTTCGTTTCAGAATCAAGTATGGGAGTTTATTGTTCTCCCATTTGGCCTGTCGACAGCTCCGAGGGTTTTCACAAGAGTGGTCCTTGCGGTGACAGCGTTTCTCAGAAAAGAGAACGTGCCACTACACACCTACATAGACGACTGGCTGATCAAGGCAAACTCGGCAGCCAGGTTGAACGTGGATACTGCTCTGACTCTGAGGTTACTTTCAGATCTAGGCTGGATAGTCAACGAGGAGAAATCCGAGTTGACGCCCACTCAACATTTCGTTTATTTGGGGATGCGATTCGATCTCGAGGAGGGCAGGGTGTACCCGTCAGAGCCCAGAGTGGTGTCTCTGTTAGCCATCCTCAAGAGTTTTCGAGTGGGAAACCACATTCAGGCGAGGCGGTTCCTTCAGATGCTGGGCATGATGGTCTCCATGGAGCAGGTTATCCCGTACGCTGCTCTAATGCGAAGGCCTATCCAGTTGTATCTGATGTCTCTGTGGAAACAGAGAACAGAACCCCTGTCAAAACTGGTACCAGTTTTGGAGCCGATAATGTCGCATCTTGTATGGTGGAAGGAGCATCAGAATCTCCTAGTAGGGGTTTCGTTGCACCTACCCCACCCCCAGCTGTCCGTGTACACGGATGCATCGCTGGAGGGGTGGTGGGCCTGCCTGGGAGAACAGAATGGTCCCTCAACCCTCCGGTTCTGCGACGGATCTTCGAGCATTGGGGCAAACCCAACGTGGACTTGTTCGCCACAACGGAAAATGCTCAAATCATGACATATGTCTCGCCGATTCCAGATCCAAATGCCGTCGATACAGATGCTCTGGCGATAAGCTGGAGAGGGATGCACGCTTACGCGTACCCACCCACCATTCTTCTCCGAAGGTATTGGTGAAGGTCAGGGAGGAACCGTGTCTGGTCCTGCTAATAGCGCCGTATTGGCCGAGCAGGGCGTGGTTCACGGATCTTCTAGATCTGTTGGTGGAAAATCCTGTGCAGTTGCCCGAGATTCCGAACATAATCTCCCCGGCCAAGGGACGCTTCCTACACGAGCATCCCGAAATGTTCAAATTGACTGCGTGGATGTTATCAAACAACGTTCCACGTCGGAAGGCTTTTCTCGACAGGCTGCTGATTTCATCGCAGCTGCGAGAAGGAGGTCAACCTTCAAGTCATATAACAACAAGGTTAACAGATTTGCAGACTGGTGTGAAGAAAAGTGTATTGATACCTTTCAATCCACTATTCAGCAAATAGCAGACTTTCTCTGTGAGCTGTTCTTTTCAGGACTAGCTCCCGTCACAGTTGCTGGATACAAGTCAGCTTTGGCATCAGTTATCCCTTGGTTAGCCAACAGGGATAGTCCAGAGGTGGCCCAGTTAAATGTGATGTTGAAGGGAATGAGCAATCTCCGACTGAGACAACCGGTAGTCATTCCAGCCTGGGGTCTATCTTTAGTGCTTAATGTACTGGCCAAGCACCCTTTCGAACCGTTGCGTTCGGCTAGTCTAAAGCATTTGACTCTAAAGGCGGTCTTTCTATTGGCAGCTTCCTCAGCTAGAAGGCGCAGTGAGATCCATGCGCTTTCGGCAGAGAGGAACCGATTTATTGTTTCTGGAGAAGGTCTGCGTCTTCTGCCAAGAGCAGAGTTTATGTCAAAGAACCAATCTTTGAGATATCCCGGCAAACCGATCATTATACCGAAGTTAACTAGGTTTGATCGTGATGCCAGTGTCTGGTGCCCGGTCCGTGCTTTGACTAAGTACAAGAAACGGACTGACTCGTTACGGTCGAACGATAGACATCTGTGGATCTGCCATAAAAAGCCTTATGGCGCCGCATCCATGGATACTATCTCTCGTTGGGTGGTCGAATGCATTCAGACTACTCACGAGATGGCGACTGGGCACCAGGTGCAAGGCGTAAGGGCACACGATGTCAGAGGAATAGCCGCCTCGACCGCCCTTTACAATGGTGTTCCGTTAGAGGACATCATGCTCGTTGCACAATGGCACTGTGAGTCCTCATTTACGGATTACTATATGAGGGATGTGTCAGACTCAGCCAATCCACTCGCTTTAGCTGTTTTGAAACGATAGTTAGTGACCACACTGCTCTTCACCCTTTTTTCACTTTGGTAAGAAAAGAACCTAAAGCAGGCATGGTCAAGCGAGAGGATGACAACCAGATTGTGTCACTGATGGCCGAACCAGTGAATGGTTGGAGGCGGTACGTCTGGAGTCCAATTATCATAAGGTAATTCAATAGTGAGAGTTTTTTGTGTTATGGATGTGTATCATGTTCATTCATCTTATATATTCATGCTCATTCCCAGGCTAATACATGGAATATGCAGGGAGCAGTTAACCCTCTTGGCATATTTGTGTTTCAGGCGAGATACATGTTCGTGAGTTCTCTCCCTTTTCTTAGGAGGAAAAAAGGGGGGTGGGCGGTGATGCGAATGTGATTCGGTTCCGTAAACTTGACAGTCCTTTTAGGTCTCCGTTAGTCAAGTTTGAAGTCTAAAATCTTTCTCCAAGGGGCAAAATTAGCATTTATGGCTTGCCCCTTCCCACCAGGTTACTGATCAAATCTGGTGTATATCAGAAGTAACAGAATGGTGAGTATTGATCGAAGGAGAATGAAGGAAATGTCAATTTCCCTTTCTCCGAGATCTAACAATACTCACCATTCTGTTACGGACCCAGCCTCCCAGCCCCATGGAGGCAAGCCATAGTTTTCTCTTGTTTGGTGGCTATGCAAACGATATGAGCTCTATGGTAAACGGGTACTCGGCAGTTGGGAGCCGAGTACCCGGTTCCCAGGAGTCGGTAAAGCTTTCTAAGTCTATAATCCTAGAGCCGCTGTCAAGGCCAGCTGTATATCAGAAGTAACAGAATGGTGAGTATTGTTAGATCTCGGAGAAAGGGAAATTGACATTTCCTTCAATCCTGGACAGTGGGCAAGGTCAAATGTTAAGATCATGTTGAATCTAATACAAGAATTAATTTCTGATCCATGCCTCAAGTTCTTAATTTGATCGGAGTTATGATGTTTATTGACAAATCAGAGGAGAGGCAAGCCATTTGATTTTGCAGAATACTTGTTTATTAGCCCACCTGGTCGGAATGGCCAAGTGAGCTTATGCCATGGCTGGGGTTTTTTTGTCCGTCCATCGTTTGCCAACTTTTGCTTTAAAATGTATATCCTACTTGACAGATTTTAACCAAAATTTGTTGGAAGGATCCGATGGTCATAGGCTCTAAAACTTCTATTGAGAATTTTGATTGGTCAATTTTTTTCGGTGCCCATCTGGAATTTTCCTGAAATTTTCCAGATTCCTTTAAAAGGATACCCCTTAATCAAAAGGCCAATTTCAACGAAACATGGGTGGATCGATTCTATGGTGGTGTGCTTTATTTCAATATTTCATTGTTCTGCGTCAACTTAACCCTTTAATGGTCAAGCCGGTTGAAAATGGCCTCTGCAGTGGTCTTGAGAAATGTCCATCTGCAGACCAAGAAAAAACTATTTTTAGAAATTGACAACTGGTTAACTAGCCAGTCATTCCAGTGGGAAACTTTTTTTAATTTTCTTGCAAGCAGACACAGATTAAGCAAAGATTTGGATTCTCTTGGCCATTAAACCTTATAAAAAATTACAAAAATATTTCTCTCTTGGACTGCAAATGAACATTCACTGAGCAGAAATTTCAATTTAATAAGAAAATTGACCATTTGAGGGTTACTTGATATATTGGTAAATAGCATTTTGAGCACTTTCAGGCACTGTTGACACAAGAAAGGTTATCAAAGAAAAGTTTGATAAACTCCCGTTAGCGTATAATATCTCGCGAGAACACGCCGCCTCCCATCACAAAAGAGCCGCTGGCTCGCCAACTTAAGAAGCCGGCTATATTGTCGTTCATAATAATTCATTTTGGATCATTTAATGTTGATCGGCGTTACAAAATTGAGGCTCAATACTTCTTGTTTGGTACATAAATTTGGTCTTAAAATATATTTGTAAGGAAGGTATTTGATCATGTCAAGACTGTTTTACGCGCATTTTGACTACAAAGGTGTGGAACATCTCAGATAATGTACTATGAAATGCATATATATCATATCCTGAATATATGACACCAGTGAGCAACATGCTAAAAAGATTCGTAAAAAACAGTTTGAAGCGGAACCGGTTACATCAATATTTCAATCTGTTATCTATAACACTTAGTAGAATTAGACAAGTTTGCCTCCACATATAATAAATATTCTTACATAGTTTTAATCAGCATCATTTCTTCTTTCATTTGTCACCTCACATGTTATGATACCTATTAAACTGATGTAGTTATAGCAATTAGAAGATGACCACCCATGTACCTTTTCGAAAATAGACCACTGTAAATCACGACCATTGGTCAATTTTGTTTTTTTTGGTGGTCATCTGGAATTTTCCGAAAATTTTCCCGAATCCCTTAAAAGGCTACTCCTTAATCAGAAGTCCCATTTCAACAAAACATGGGTGGATCGATTCTATGGTGGTGTGCTATATTTCAATATTTCATTGTCCTGTGTCAACGTAACCCTTTAATGGTCAAGTCGGCCGAAAACGGCCTCTGCAGTGGTCTTGAGAAATGTCCATCTGCAGACCAAGAAAAAACTATTTTTGATAATAGACAACTGGAATGACTGGCTCGGTTAATGAGCCAGTCATTCTAGCAGGAAACCTTTTTTAATTTCCTTGCAAACAGACACGGATTAAGCAAAGATTTGGATTTTCTTGTCCATTACATCTTATAAAAAATTACAAAAATATTTCTCTCTTGGCCTGCAAATGAACATTCACTGAGCAGAAATTTCAATTTAATTTAAAAAAATCACCCTTAGAGGGTTACTTGATATATCGGTAAGTAGAATTTTGAGCGCTTTCAGGCACTTTTGTCACAAGAAAGGTTAATTCTAGATTTTTATGATTACAGGTCTATCTTTGGGAGGACGGATGCCAATGAGAGTGTGAAACGTCTGCGTGACTCGGATAGTGATGATGATGATGACAATGTACAATCTCTGAAGAAACCACAGCTATCGAAGATTACAAAAGCTTCAGACATCCTAACACAGGTACATAGCATATACATTGTTAATTTATCACATAGCCACAATGGACCCTGTAAGCGTCTGTCTGTACTTTATAATGAATTGAATTGTGAGATCAGTGTTTCAATTTCAATGCAACTATTCAGATAGTGTTATGTATTTTAAAAACTTATTTTACTGAAATTTGTTACTGCTATAGATTCCAGTCAAATTTATTTCAAACTAGAATGTGCAGTCGATGGGACACCATCGCAAATCCCCACGCTTTCACCAATTTGACATTCTGAATCCACCCCCACCCAATCCTGTGGGTGAAGCCCAATGTTATCATTGTCTCATAATCCGCATTCATATGGATAACTAACATACCAAATTTGGTTAATTTCTTTTTAAAACTTTCTGTCCCCACTTCCACCCTACCTCAAGCCTGGGGTGGAGCCTAATGTAAATGTTGTCTTGCAGTCTGCAATCATATTTGTAACTGACAAATTTGTTTGAATTCCACTAAACGGTTTTGTAGAAGTTAACCAGGCAGACAGGCGGATGGATAGATGGAAAGATAAATGCGACTGCAATATCCCCTCCGTTTTTTCTAAACTCAGGATAAATATTTTGCATAATATTTCTTACATCATAAGAGATTTGGTTGTATTGGGTTGAATAGATTTCAACTCAAATTTGGCAATTAGCAGAATTAGTTTATGGAATTAAAAATTTGTTGAGGTAAAGTCAATTTGCTTATTGACCGCTGTATTTATTGATCTGTTGTTTAGTTCTAGCCTTTTCATCGTCTTTGAACCACACAGAGAGACTAATCTCAGATATATCGGATGTAGACTATCTAGATTCATGTTTGGCTGGTCGTAATTTTTTGTTAGCAGTACTGATGTCATACTTTTTAGCCAAAATCACTTCCTCAGATTTAGTATATTAACCCTTTCACGAACAAATGCCTTAATATGTATATTCTTTACAATATAAATTCTGTTGAATTTTATGAAATTAATTTGACTGGAAGATTGAAAATATTTAAGAAAAGTGAAATAAAAAAAGGGTGATGACTGAAAAATCGGCTAACAACATTCCATTCTATGGCTTCACGTAAACCATAAATCATGAGTGATCTGCTGATGTGAATATTGGTGCCGGAATGAGAATTGGGGTAGCGTGTCTATCCTCAAATAATTTGGTCAGGTAAGTGGGTAATACCATGTGTGATGCCATGGTCTATTTTATGACAAACGCAAGTTACCCACCCTTTGTGAATACGGCCCCTGATGTCAGCTGATCATTGAAGATTAATAGCCATGGGGAAACAATCTCTGATGATCAGCGTTCATCGTAGATAGGCAGATGTTTCTGCTCAGTTAATGTTACTTTAGGTAACCTTGTGCTCTATGTTTGTTTTTCACAGGAAGCTCCCGCAGCAGTTAAAGTAAAGAAACCAGAAGTCTGGGAAAAAAGCATCGGCACATCGTCATCTCAAAAAGGACTTGCTGGCTTGATAAAGAAGAAAATGAATGGGAATGCATTGAACAAAAATGGTTCATCTGCCACATCAGAACTAGAATTAGGGGAAGATCTGAGTACAGAGACAAGTCCGCAGAAATCTAATGGTGTGGCTGGTGATGTGCCTAAAGAGAACAATAAATTACCACAATCTGGAAGTAATAGTGCCCCATCGGCATTGGGGCTCTTGGCTGGCTACTCGGGGTCAGAGAGTGATTCTGACCCAGGTTAATGAGACGTGACCATGCACATGTGTATTAACTCAGCTTCTATCAAGGTCTATGCACAACACAGGATGGCTTGACATAGTGATCCAAGAAGTGTGTGGCGTGCGGAAGATGGACAGTGTTTGACTTGCGGGTCTTAGTCTTTCTACTTCTATACATGTATGTACACGTTGTAAAGACATATATAGGGGTGGACCGTGGCGCAGGTTTGACTGTGTATTACATGCTATATAGTAAATGTTTTAACATTTTGAAATCGTGGTGACTGGAAATCATTGCTACCTAAATATTCAGGAAGTGAGCTCTTTCTATGGAGACTGTCTATCGTCTGTCCATTCAATTTGTCTTTGAACAACTTGTCAAGAACCACTAGTGCGGTTTCAAATAGATTTGGCAGAAAGCATCCGGGATCTAAGCTGATTGGTCTCAGTGACTATCTTAGATTTTACACTATCTTTCAAAGCACCGCTAAGATCTCTGAAACAATTTGCCCGATTACCATGAAACTCATCTAGGCTAATAGATTAACCAAGTTTTTTGTCTGGTGGCCATCAAGTCAGTGTCACATAAATGATTTCTCTGGAACCGCTAAATGGATATGGCTGAAATGCGGGAAATATGACAAATGGAATAAGGACGATCGAGATTTGTTGATAGTGAATAATCATGTCCAATTAATCAAAATTAACATTTTGTTAGTCGATGGAGTTTGACAGAAAATGGCAACATGTATGTATGTATGTATGCATTTATATAGCGCCAATTCCAATTGAAGCTCAAAGGTGCTTTACAAGATTATATAAAATTACACAATTATGTACAAAAACTTAAATTGAAAATAAATATGTTTTGAGAGCAGATTTGAAAGGTTCAATTTTACGGCAATTTTGTATATGTGGTGGAAGACCGTTCCAAAGCTTGGGGCCAGCTCTAGAGAACGCGCGTTGGCCGCTTAGTAGATTGGATGGTGGCACTACACAGAGTAAACGACTACTTGATCGGAAAGCCCTTGGCGCTGTCTTCTGTACGATCAACGATGTTAGATATGGCGGGGCAAGATTATTAAGACATTTGAAAACCAGTAGTGCAAGTTTGTAATTTATGCGCTGTTTAACTGGTAGCCAATGAAGATCTTTCAAAACAGGTGTAATGTGTTCATATGGCTTAGTCCATGATAGTAATCTGGCCGCAGTGTTCTGAGCCCTCTGAAGACTGGTAAGCTGTTCTGTTGATATGCCAGCTAGCAAAGAATTCCCGTAATCCAGTCTCGAAGTTATGGTCGCGTGTACAAGCGTTTTTATAGCATTATCATCCAATAGCTTTCTGATCTTGTTAATGTTCCGTAAGTTAAAATAAACAGATTTACATATAGAGGTTACTTGATTTTTCATTGACATGGTGTGATCAAAGATTATGCCGATGTTACGGGCAGTTGAGCTAAATGAAATATTGATTACCTATTGATGTAGGATTTTATGCCTGCTTAATAGAAACTTTACACTTGAATATGATCGATCAGGTTATTCAGCAATGCTTTTTACAAAGCGAAGAAACAAAACTGATATCTCCCTTTCCTATAAGGTCACATGTTTATGATGTCACAGCTCATTGCCTGGCTTCGAGCTTCATTCACCAAGTTATAGCCTTAAGATTTCATGGCCTAATTTGACTGCAAAATGAACATGAAAACATATATACACCATATGGCAGGCTTCCAATGGTGATGCCATGAATAACTTGTTATGCTCAGAATTTAAAACACATGGATCCCACGGTAAATGAATCAAACAGAGCAAGCATTTTGTGGCTACAACCATAGCCCAAAGGACACTACATCATCAGTTAGCTATCCTTGTTCTGTCCTTGTGGGCAAAGTGAAGAGCAGATATACTGGCACCACCACGATCACCATCGCCAGGTAAAACACTAACTATGAGCCACCTGGGTGTAAAAAAATATAATGTCTGCATCATGTTCCAATGCATGTCCGGCTCGTTTTTACACTTCATTGCCACTCAAGATGGTGAAACCAGTACCCATTCCATGTAACCACCGGAACTATTATTCTATTAACCATTTAAATTCTGTTAGATACAGAATTTCGACTAGGTCATCCTTAACAAACTCTTCAAATCTTCAGCTATCACCTTCGAGTTATAAATATCAGGCCTAGCCAGTGCCACAAGCGTTGGCAAGCCTGAAGTCGCCACATCAGAGTGATGTATCACTGTAGACCACCCTAGCCATACTGATTCCACCAGCAGTATCCAAGCAGCAATGACTCCCGATAAAGGCACACCAGTTATGGCATGGATGTATGGGCTTGTTAAGTATGACACTGCACGCAATTCACAACCCGGAAGTGTGTATTTTGCTTTATTACATCATAAGTGCGTGTTTATGACATCGTCATTTGTTGTTGAACATAAACATTGTTTTGTGTATTTAACAATCGAGCTGAACCCGGAAATATGTTATCATTTAACAAGCCTATATATAGCTATATATAGCCTAATGTCATATTCCACAGTTGTATGAATGAACATGTTCACGCCACGTCCACCCTCACTCACTCCTTTACCCTCTAAACTCTCCAGAACCCGCTACCTATTCCATGTGTCAATGCCCTTCCATCTAGATTGCCTCCTCGTTCACACAGCAAAAAGTCGCTGTCAACCGATAATGTATTCTGTAGCCAGAGCATCGAGGGTAGAGCCATCAGGAATGCCATCAGCAGAGTGACGATAATTCACCACCTAGAAATGGCCTTGGAAATAGTGTGCATGTGAACCACTTTTGAAGAAAAGTGAAGATTATGCCGTACTACCTGTATCTGCGAGTGAGCGTGCGTGGAAATTGATTAATGCATCTCCGAAACTGTTGGGCAGAATTCAAGGAAATTTGATAGGTGAGTTAACCGTATGATTGAGTAGTGCAAGAAAACATTTACATTTGGCTCCGCCCCATGTGGTGGAGTGAGGTAAAAAAGGTCAAATTAAAATGTGCACAAATTGATTGTAGGTTTTTGTAGCGTATCTCCTCCGAAACAGTTAGATGGAATTGAACCAAATTTGGTGGTTGAATGACAATGTCAAGTTCATGAGCACATTTACATTTGGCTCTGCCCCCAGGGGGATTGGGGTCAAAGGGTCAAGAAGTTGATTGTAACCAAATTTGGTATGTAAGATGTGATTGCCCCGTGCATGATGACATTTACATTTGGCTCTACTCCACAGGGGTTGGCGGGTCAAAAGGTAAAGCACTGTTGGATGAATTCAACCAAATGTGGTGTGTAAGTTATCCATATCAGTCTGGAGTGCATGAGCACATTTACCTTTGGCCCAGCCAGGGGGCGAGTGATGGAGGTCAAATTGGGGCGGGGTTGGGGTCAAATGTTTGAAGTGGTGAACGTGGGCATTTGTGATGAACGGGCATTTGTGATGACCGAGCAATCTAGTTAACCTGTACTCTAAATTGTAAAACCTATAGATAATTCTTCAACTATATCAACCCAGCTGTGTGTGTCTCTCTATCACTATTTCATTCCATATTTATTTTATATAATTTTATTAGATAACCAGTAAAAATCAGTATGCATATGTATATTAGTGCTGCATTAATTGACTTGCCAAGACTCATGCACAATAGGATTATACACTGCTTGATGTAACACCTGTTATTTTTCAAAAGTTGCTTTCCTGCAAACAGTTTATCTGATCTCGTGATCAGCCTGTGAGGCTACCATGCCTGTCTACATTACAGGTGTCATACAATTACAAAAACTCATTGATTTAAAGTTTAATTACGAATTAGCTATTTATGGAGTTATTAAAACAATCAAAATTGAAGTATTATTAGTTGATGTATTTGGATAACAAAAATTTTAATAGTTAGGTTTTCGGGCCTTTTGAATAGAAATCAGATGCTTTTCAATGTAATTTGTTGATCGGGTCAGTGGCAATGACAAATTTCCTTGTTTCTGAACCAAATTTTTATCTTTCCTGTCAAAATCCTCCTCATATTTCTGGCTTAAATACTGGTGTTGCAGGTGAGCGATACAAGCCTCTTGTTATTACCGATACTATATGTTATATTATATTATCAGCTGCTAATATGTATTTAAACATTAAACTGATGAGTTTGTTATCGTCTTTCTCAGCCCTTAGATTTATATTCGATTGATATAAACATAAAAAATAAACATTTACTATGCTATCACCATGTTTTATTATGAGTATGCAACAAATGATGATATATACCATCCTATATAATATAATTATTGCGATACCCCCTTATAGCCCCTGCAAAGCATTGCGCGGGTATATAGTCAGGGATCGAGATGTCCATTTGCCCTGTTTCCCGGGGCAATCTGATTTTAAAAATGGCAACTAAACTTTGGCTGTTAATGGTACACAGGGCAACCATGATAAATACTCAGACTAATAGTATTATACTGTGTTTTTGATATCTACTGACTCTTCCTTTTAAGGCATTTATTTATTTAATTATTAGAACGAGTAGCCAGTATGCTTAACCCTTTAACACTCATATCAGCCAAAAACGCCTTCTGCAATGGTCTTGAGAAATGTCCGTATATGTTAAGCTAAATGACAAAGAAAATTAGAATCACTATTACTTTGTCAAGTAAATGCTTAAGAATGGGCACAATTATTGAGAAATGGCATTAACCCATTAGCCTTCGAATTTGTTCAAGAAAAATTCTATTTTCTCATAGAAGCTGTTCATTTTGCAGACCAAGAAAAGACAATTTTTTGAAAATTTACCACTGAAATGACTGGGTCGATAACCGAGCCAGTCATTCCAGTGGTAAATTTTCAAAATAGGCTTCTCTTGGTCTGCAAAATGAACAGCTATGAGAAAATAGAATTTACTTGACAAAGTAATAGTGATTCTAATTTTCTTTGTCATTTAGCTTAACATATACGGGCAACCTTAATCTGCGGCGGGCAACCTGAAAATGCATGAAATGGCACCATATCAGGGCAACTACATCTTTTCATTTATTTCTAACCCTGTTATATAGTAATCACTTTGGATGGTTAAATAAACTATCTCTGAAGCATTAGTTGTTCCCCTTTGACCGAGAAGACGGATGTTGAATTAAGTTACTTTTTAGTATTTATTCACTCTCAGGAGACCACATCTGGAAATAGATGCTGCTGTAGGATTCTTTGTATATTGAAAACTAAGCATAGATGGATTCAATCTGTCGGTCAACTATCTGTCTTTAACCCTTATCACTCTAATGTCAATATTCTGTCTTACTGTGTCAATAGCAAGGAAACTGGTGTACATTTTTCAACAATTTTGGTGGACGATGTTGCTGTCATAGACAGCACCATCTTCCACCAAATCTGTTGAAAAATGAACACCAGTTGTTATTACACCACAAAAACATCCATTACCGTTCAATCACTACTTGCTAAATCAACTACTCTGCATTTAGCCACCAGAATAAGATTTTTATGCTTGCTTACAAACCCCCATATGCCTATTCCATTTCTATGTATACCCTCAACCAGGCTACTGGTAGAGTACACCCCCAGCATATGACCTGATAGAGACTGGCACCAGTCTGTACTCACTCCTTGGTGACACCTGTCACTAAGCCATGCGCATAGGAGCCCAAATAGGAAACATATTAACTTTTCAAATATTCTGCAAGCAGTACAGTCTGCAAATATTCCAGTTAAGTTTTTATAGCTTTGTGCTGAGTTCAGCTTACTTATTTGAGAGTGCTTCAATCCATGATTATGCCTAATATGAAGCCTATCCTGCCTAATTTATGTTTATCGAGTATTTCATGGTTTTTACTGCATTGTATACTCTGTATATGTGTTACCGGTTTTCGTGGTGGTATCCCGTTCTCGTGGTAAACAAAATGCCTAAGTCATCATCATCATTTCTAAACCTCAATTAAACTAAGAGCCTTTATATTCACTTATTTCTAGAATCAAATCTTTTAGTGCATTTCGTTTTATATCCCTAAGAAAGTTTGAAAGAAATGCACCTATGCAAAGGATGGTCGTCGACTGTCTCTAAAGCATATTTCAAGGTTTTTGTAGCCAAGTCCGCGTTGCCCTCTGATCGCTCCTCCCCCGTTGCTTCAAAGGCTAAAGCTGTGTCTTTTGCTAATCTCTCTGTTTCTAAACCACCAGCAATGGAGGGTGGGGGGGTTGTGGCACTTCGTCTAGTTCCAACGCCGTGTTAGCCCTTTTTGCTAGATTTGAGTCTTTTGCGACCGTCTTAACGAAATCATTAGATGAGCGAATATCGTCTGCCATCCACGTGGCTAAAGATGTTTCTTCGGAATCGGACGATAATCAGAAGGTTAGCGGGCATGGCCGCAAATGGGGGAAGCCTACTTCCCTCACGTCCAGACAGGAGATTCGGTCACCAAATCAGAAAATTAGAGACTAGGAAGAGACTCGAAGGTGAACTCGCGTAGGTCACCGGGTAAAATCCACATGAGTCGAGGAAGGGCATTACCCTCAAGCAGTGGTGGTGGCGACTGAAGTCCCCGACCACAACGCCTATGCCAACTTCAAGCTTTCGGTCATACCAGTAGCCAGGAGCATAAATAGATTGCCTGTGTCCAGCTTAATGCAGTTAGGAAGTTCGGTAACTTCAGGTTTAGCAAGAACTTCCGGTTTGTGCTTAGTAGATTCAGGTGTCCAAGACCCGGAGCTACTTCAGGTTTCCGTTTCCGGTCCTTCCTCTTCTGCTTCTAGTTTGCATATTTCCGGTTCCTATGCTACTTCTGGTTTTTTACTGTACATCCGGGTCTGTAGGATCCTGTTCAGTTTCCGGTTGTCTACTTCCGGTTTGCGCATTTCCGTTTCCTATTTTTCCACTTCCGGATTTCGTACATCCGGGGATAGGGTCATTTCCGGTTTTCATGGATCTTTCTGGTGTTCCAGGATTAACTTCCGGTTCTGTCTTCCTGTTTTGGATTTCCGGTGATAGAGAGCTTCCTGGGGTTCCAGGTTTGTACTTCAGGTCCGGTTTACATGTTCGCTTTCCTAGGATCTAGCCATCATCTTGCCTAAGAGTTAGTCTTATTTCCATAATTGCTTTTAAAAAATCGGAATGTTTAATGGCTGAAAATATTCATACCGAGACATTGCCAGTCTTGAAGACTCTCTTGAAATTGTAGATGTTCAGCATTTATTCTTTTATCAGTGACAATTTTCAACGTAATTAAAGACTTCCGACTGGTTGCCATATGGGTTTTTTGTTGCAGATTATTTTATATGCGCATATCATCAATTTATTTTGAGTGGTCTCACTCAGCTGAGTCAGTCTGTATTCTACGCATTATCTCTAGATATGTAATTTTCCCTTTCATCCAACATTAGATGGCCAGTTGTCTTCGGGCCATTCAGCCTTTTTTGCGCTCTTTTTTTCCTCATGTCGGCAGGTTGACATATTTATTTTAACCAAAGGGAGTTAATTTGTTGCCTTGATTGTAGCGTAATTCCTAGTCTAAATCTGACAGTCGCTGAAAGGAAATAGAATCAGTAGAGGATACATAGGGAAGAGAATGGCACCAAGAATAATGACCACAAGAACAAAAAGACGCTAAGAAAGGAGAAATAACACATAACGGGAAAAGGAAGAAGGAATAAACGCCGAGTTGTTATTACACCGTAAAAACATCCATTACCGTTCAATCTCTACTTGATAAATCAACTAATCTGCATTTAGCCACCAGAATAAGATTTTTATGCTTGCTTACTTTCCTCCCCATGCCTATTCCTATTAATATATACCCTCAACCAGGCTACTGGTTGAGTACATCTCCAGTATATAACCTGATATAGACTGGCACCAGTCTGTACTCACTCCTTGGTGACGCCTGTCACTATGTACGCCTGCGCATGCGCATTGAAGCCCAAATAGGAAACGGATTCACTTTTCAATTATTCTGCAAGCAGAACAACTGCAAAATATTCCAGCTAAGTTTTTTTTATGGCTTTGCGCTGTGTCAGCTTACTGTTTCCAGAAGTTCATCATTACAAGGATGCGTAATATGAAGTCTATCCTCCCTAAGTTATGTTTGTGGAGTATTTCGTGGTTTTTATACTCTGTACTAAAATGGTACTGGTTTTCGTGATGTATCTCGTTTTCGTGGGTACCCTTAAGACATCATCATCATTTAAAATCCCTCTTCTACTCCAGGAGCCTTTAGTCACTTATTACAGGTTAGTGCATAAGTAGGAAATTGTTTTAATCCCTTAGAATGTTTGTTCTTGTCTTTAGGGATTTTTGATATTTGAATTTGAAGTTTCCCGCCTTTTCTATAGCATGCGTTTTTGCTTTATATCAGACTATTTTAATGAAGTTCTTTTAAGTTCTTTAGAAATTGTACACTTCATTTTCCACTTTTAATTCCGTTTGTAGGAGTCTCTAAAATTGGTTGAAAAAGTCAAATGTACGTCCTCCAAGTGCGATCGTGTTCATTCTGCAGAGCTTGGAGGCCATGTCTGTCTTAAGTGCACTACGTGTACTCCCACAACGATGTGCAGGGTATGCAAGGGTTGGTCTTCGTCCGTATCAAAGGCTTATTTCAAAGATTTTTCGTCTAAATCCGTGCTGCCCTCAGCGCTCCCCCCCCCCTCGCCCCTGTTGCTTCAAAGAAAAAATGTCTTGCTAAAACTTCTATTTCTAATCCTCCAGAAATGGAGGGGGTGGGGGCCCTCTTCATCTAATTTCGACGCCATGTTAGTACTTTTTGCTAGGTTCGAGTCTTTTACGACCGTCTTGACGAAATCATTAGATGAGCTCATCGTCTGCCATCCGCACGGCTAAGGATATTTTTTCCGAATCGGACGATGACCAGAAGGTTATCCGCAAATGGGGGAACCCTACATCCCTCATGTCTAGACAGGAGATTCGGTCACCAAAACAGAAAATTAGAGACTAGAAAGAGGCTCTCAAAGGTAAACTCGAGTAGGTCACCGGGGCAAATCCACGTCCCTCAAGCAGTGGCGGCGGCGACTGATGTCCCCGACCACACCACCTATGCCAACGTCAAGTTTTCGGTGATTCCAGTAGCCAGGAACGTGCAAAGATCGCTGGTGTCTAGTTTTTCGCAGACAGGAAGTTCGGTAACTTCCGGCTAAGCAAGCACTTCCGGTTTGTGCTTAGTAGATTCGGGTCTACTTCCGGTTTCCACTTCCGGTTCTGTTTCTTCCGTTTCCAGTTTGACTTCCGGTTTTTCAGGACATCCAGGTCCTCAGGATCCTGTCCCTGTTTCAACTTCCTGTAGGATGTTATCAAATTCTGTTTCCTGAAAGGCCAAGTGAGCTTATGTCGTGGCGACCGTCCGTCGTGTGTCCATCCGTCGTCTGTCCGTCAACTTTTCCTTTAAAATGACTTATTCTCAAGAACCACTGGGCTGATTTCAATTATATTTGGCAGGAAGCATCCCTAGGGCATAGAGATTCCGGTTTGTTCAAATGAAGCCGATCGCCCAAAATCCAAGATGGCTGCCAGCCAAAATAGCCGATTTTTAGAAACACTAAAAAATCTTCTCCGAAACCGCTGGAGGAATTGATTCAAAACTCATAACACATTACCTATTGCAACGGTAGACCCAAGTTTGTTCAAGGCAACCTGATTAGCGTATTTGCCTGGCGGCCATCTTGGATGACCTAGTTTTCGCGAAAATGACTTCTCCCGAACCGCTGAAGTACAAATATGCCACTTTCGAGACTATCGGATAAACGGTTTGGCTGCCATCTTGGTTTGTTTTCCCGCCATAGGCTCCCATAGTAAAGCAATGGGCCCATAGTAAAGCAATGGAGAATTCTTTAAACGACTTCTTCTCAAGAACCCCTAGGTCAATTTCAATTATATTTCAGAGGAAGCATTCATAGGGAATAGAGATCTAAGTTTGTTCAAACGAAGCGGATCGGTCAAAATCCAAGATGGCCGTCGGCCAAAATGGCTGATTTTTAGAAACACTAAAAAATCTCCGAAACCGCTGGAGGAATTGATTCAAAACTCAACACATTACCTATTGCAACGGTAGACCCAAGTTTGTTCAAGGCAACCTGATTAGCGTATTTGCCTGGCGGCCATCTTGGATGACCTAGTTTTCGCGAAAATGACTTCTCCCGAACCGCTGAAGGGATGTCTGAAATTTGATAAATATGCTTAGGGACCAAGGTCCATTCAAATTTGTTCAAGCGAAGTTTGTACATTAAAAAACATGGCCGCCATCAACCTGGAATCAAAATTTAGCGTTTGTTGGTCATATTGGCTTTTTTGTATTTGATGTATTTTGATGGCAAAAATTGCTTTATATATGCTTATCAGTGTGGCGAGTACAAATATGCCACTTTCGAGACTATCGGATAAACGGTTTGGCTGCCATCTTGGTTTGTTTTCCCGCCATAGGCTCCCATAGTAAAGCAATGGGCCCATAGTAAAGCAATGGGGAATTCTTTAAACGACTTCTCAAGAACCACTAGGCCAATTTCAATTATATTTTGGAGGAAGCATTCATAGGGCATAGAGATCTAAGTTTGTTCAAACGAAAAGCGGATCGGTCAAAATCCAAGATGGCCGTCGGCCAAAATGGCTGATTTTTAGAAACACTAAAAAATCTTCTCTGAAACCGCTGGAGGAATTGATTCAAAACTCATAACACATTATCTATTGCAACGGTAGACCCAAGTTTGTTCAAGGCAACCTGATTAGCGTATTTGCAAGGCGACCATCTTGGATGACCTAGTTTTCGCGAAAATGACTTCTCCCGAACCGCTGAGGGGATAGGTCTGAAATTTGATAAATATGCTTAGGGACCAACGTCCATTCAAATTTGTTCAAGCGAAGTTCGTACATTAAAAAACATGGCCGCCATCAACCAATCAAAATTTAGCGTTTGTTGGTCATATTGGCTTTTTTGTATTTGATGTATTTTGATGGAGAAAATTGCTTTATATATGCTTATCAGTGTGGCGAGTACAAATATGCCACTTTCGAGACTATCGGATAAACGGTTTGGCTGCCATCTTGGTTTGTTTTCCCGCCATAGGCTCCCATAGTAAAGCAATGGGCCCATAGTAAAGCAATGGGGAATTCTTTAAACGACTTCTTCTCAAGAACCACTGGGCCAATTTCAATTATATTATTGGAGGAAGCATTCATAGGGCATAGAGATCTAAGTTTGTTCAAACGAAGCGGATCGGTCAAAATCCAAGATGGCCGTCGGCCAAAATGGCTGATTTTTTGAAACTACAAAATCTCCGAAACCGCTGGAGGAATTGATTCAAAACTCATAACACATCATCTGTGGCAGCAGTAGACCCAAGTTTGTTCAAGGCAACCTGATTGGCTGATTTGCTTGGTTGACATCTTGGATGACCTAGTTTTCGCGAAAATGACTTCTTCTCCCGAACCGCTGAAAGGATAGAGCTGAAATTGTGTAAATATGCTTAGGGACCAAGCGCCTTTCAAGTTTGTTCAAGGGAAGTTTGTTCGTTAAAAAACTGGCCGCCATCAACCAATCAAAATTCAGGATTTCTTGGTCATAGTGGCTTTTTTGTATTTGATGTATTTTGATGGCGAAAATTGCTTTATATATGCTTATTTGGCTGCCATCTTGGTTTGTTTTCCCGCCATAGGCTCCCATAGTAAAGCAATGGGCCCATAGTAAAGCAATGGGGAATGCTTTAAACGACTTCTTCTCAAGAACCACTGGGCCGATTTCAATTATATTTGGGAGGAAGCATTCATAGGGCATAGAGATCTAATTTTGTTCAAATGAACCCGATCGGTCAATTTGGCCGGCGGCCATCTTGGATTTAGGCCGATTTTAGGAAACGTTTTTAAAAATCTCCGAAACCGCTTGGGGGATTGATGCAAACCTCATGAAATATGATTTATGGCAAGGGAATTTGATTGGTCAAATGGTTCGGCAGCCATCTTGCTTGACCTAGTTGTAGCAAAAACGACTTATTCTCCAGAAGCGCTAAAGGGATCGGGCCGAAATTTGGCAGATATAATTAGGGCCTAAGGGCCATTAAAGTTTGTTCAAGAGAAGTTGATCCATCAAAAAACATGGCCGCCATGGGCCAATCAAAATATAGCATGTTTGGTGGCCATATTGGATTTTTTTATCCTAATGATCATTTAGTTCAGGATTTTGGTTCTTCTCACTCCCCTTCTCAAGTTGTTACTATTGATGTGGCTTCCGGTTCGTTTGCTCCCTCTTTTCGTGATGCAGTATTGAGTTCTTCTGGAGTGAGGCTTCCTCATCCTCGTTCCTGTCAGGTTCAAGGTCTCTACCTTCTTCTTCTGCCCTTTCTCTTTCGGCGAAAGATTTTTCTTCTAGTCATGTTTCTCCTTCCTCCTCTCTTTTTCAGTCATCCTCTATCCCGCCTCCTCCGGGGTTTTCCAGTCTTCCATCTTCTATCAATTCTCTCCATGGATCTTCGGATCCTGCTCATTCCTCTTCTTTTTGTTCCGTTCATCCTAATTCCTCTCTTCATCTTCTTCCTCTTCTTCCTTCGATCACCTTGATCCGATTGTTTCTGCCATTCTCTCCTCGGAGCTAGAGTTTCAAATTGTTGATTCGGGTCTGGACTTTTCCTTGTTTTCTGTGGTTAGGGATCTATCCCTTGATCATTCTTTCATGTCGGCTCGTTTGTCAATTCTTTCAAGGTTTTCCGCTAGTGGCCTGATTCATTTTCCATTGTCCTCTGGTCAGGATAATGCCATTGATCCCATTCCTTCTGATCAATTTTCATCCTTTTCTGATTCTTTGCCTGTTTTTTCGCTTCAAGCATCTTGGAGGCCTTGCTCTCCTCTTTCCGCTAGAACTGTTGATTGTATGGCCTCTGGTGACTTCTCTCATCGTCTTTCTTCTTCCTCTGCTAAGCCTTCTAATTCTTCAATTCCCAATTTGGTCGGGGCTAGGGATCTGAAGTGGTTTTGTCTAGGCAGGGCCTCTTCGGATGACTGGTCCCTGGCTCACAGGTGGATTGCTTCTACTCTTTCTCTTCCTCTTAAGGACGAGTTTTCTATAGACCCTCCTTCTTTTGGGTCGGCTCTCATCTTCCGAATCTTCTTCCATGTCTCCTCAGGTCCTTCCAATTGCTAATTTTGTGGTTGACATGTTAGATCTCTTTGTGAATGATGTTAATGCTAAGGAATTTTCTCTTACTGCTAAATTTGATGCTCCCGTTCAGATCCCAAAAGACGATTATTTGCGAGTGGCCACTACTCAATCTCTGGTCCTTCCTGGGAAGGTCTTTCCTCTCATGTTAAGGATTCTTCTAAGGTTGCGCCCACTCCTGATCTTGTTAAATGGGAGTCTGTGTGCAGATCTCAGCTCAAGTTGGCCAATTTTCTTGCGTTGCTTTCAGAAGCTGTTCTCAAGGCTCAACAGAGAGGTGAGCAGGTGCCTGTTGAGGTGTTTCGTTCTTTGGCCAATATTTCTAGAGGGTCCCTTAACTCCGTTTGCAGATCATTAGGTTTTATTACATCAAAGAGAAGGTCTAGGAGGCTTGCTGAGGCGAATATCGCCAATAAGCCTAAGAGTAGTTTTATTTCAGCTCCTTTCGGCCAGGATAGTTTTGGCCAGTCATCTGCTAATCTTATTCGGTCTCTGTCTGAGCACTTGAGAGCCTCTAGGGATGTTTAGGCTCAGATTTTTAGTTCTAAACCTTCTGTGAAAAGAGATTTTTTCCTCTGTTAAGAGTCCCAATTCCTCCCCTAGGAGGAGAGTCTCAGACTGATGAATTTGGTGCTTATCCTTCTAGGATAATTAATAACTCTAACAGATCTTCTGACTTCCAAGATCGATCCGCTCATCTCACGGTTCTAGGTCCCAGGTTAGACAACCCCCTGCTCTTAGAGTGAGAGGGGGCGGGGGGGGGGGGGGGGGGGGGGGGCATGCTTATATTTACAGACCTAGTTCAAGGTCTAGTGGTAGGTCATCTTTCAGAGGTTTTCAATCTAAGAGAGTTTGAGGGTGTGGCCACCATCCGGGTAGCTCCAGCCCTTTATCCTATTTCAATCTCTCCCTTTCCTCTTCTTGTGCCTTTGGAGCCGTCGGTTCAGTGCCTTCTATCCAGCTTGCCGGTTGGGGGGTGGGGGGTGGCGGCTGTCTCTGTGTTCTGGGAGACTTGCAGTCCCTCTTGTTGCCTGTTGGAGGGCGCCTGGCTCTGTGTTCTGGGAGACTTGGCAGTCCCTCGTTCAGGACTCCTGGCGAGTAGATCAGATTCACTGGCGTTATGCACCTTCTTGGATCCGTCATCCTCCTCTTTCTCTTATGCCCAAGTGGACTCCAGTTCCTTCCAATCTGGTGAAGTTGGCAGCCCTAGAGGAGGAGTTGAAGAGGTTCCTCTTTGGAGTGTAGACCCGGGCTACTACTCAACCATTTTCTTAGTTCCCAAAAAGACTGGAGGTTGGCGTCCTATCATCAATCTAAAGAAGTTGAACCTCATTTTAACCCCAAGGTTCAAAATGGAGACCATCTCCCAGATCATCGCCAGTCTAGATTCAGGCATGTGGACTTCCTCCATAAATCTCAAGGACGCCTACTTCCATGTTCTTATTCACCCGTCTTTCCAAAAGTTCATGAGGTTCGCCTACAAGGATCGGGTATGGCAGTTCCGAGCCATGCCCTTCGGTCTGACCACGACCCCTTTTCTCTTCACTCGTCTAGTTTCAGCCGTGGCAGGAATACTGCACTGTCGTTCTATCCATCTTCATGTTTATATAGATGATTGGTTAATAAAAGCAAATTCTTCCTCAATTCTTTCAAATGTCATCACAGAGGTCTGCAGTCTGGCATGCATCCTTGGTTGGATCTTAAATCTAGAGAAGTCAAGCCTAGTTCCCTCTCAAGTCTTCACGCACCTAGGCATTGCTTTCGATCTGGCTCAGGACTTAGTCTTTCGATTGGATCCAAGTGTAGAGGCAATTTTAGTAGCAATGGACATTTTGTCAACTGTTCCCTCGGTCAGAGCAAGATTCTTCCTGAGAGTGATAGGCTTGATGGTCAGCATCGAGAATGTCATTCCTTGGGCGGCGCTGATGAGAAGATCCTTTCAGATGTACTTGATGTCCCTATGGAAGCAGTCAATCCACTCCATTTATTCTCATAAGAGATCACTTAATCCCTCATCTAAAATTTTGGAAGGATCGTTCTCTGCTTCTGAGGGGCGTCCCTCTGGCCATGTCCTCCCCTCAGTTGGTTATGTTTACAGACACTTCCCAGGAGGGATGGGGAGTGGTCTGGGATTCCCTGTCGGTCTCTGGAGGAGTCAACAGCTCACATCAACATCTTGGAGTTGTGGGCTGTCAAGAAGGCTCTCCTAGCTTGGTTGGATCGATTAATAGGATTCAAAATCTCGATCCAATCGGACAAGGCGACGGTAGTCTCCTACATCAACAGACATGGGGGAACGAGTTCCTCTCTCGTTTGTATGGAGGTTTGGAACCTCCTCTTGTGGTGTCGCAAGAATAAGATTTTTCTAATGTCCTCTCATGTCCCAGCCAGTCTGAATTTCTTGCGGACCAGCTGTCTCGTCCCAGCAAATTCACCCACACACAGTGGCAGTTAAAGAGGTCGGTTGCCAGAGCGATTTTCAAGCTCATGGATCGTCCACACGTAGATCTGTTTGCGACTTGTCTAACTGCCCAGATCTCCTCTTTCATGTCTCCTTTTCCAGACAGTCAGGCGTTGGCGGTGGACGCCCTGTCTCAGTCCTGGACAGGAATGTTTGCTTATGCGTTCCCTCCAATGATCCTGATTCTTTTGGTGTTGAAGAAGGTCAGGGACCAGTTCTGCGAAATTTTTCTGATAGCTCCCTTTTGGCCAAAACGGATCTCGTTTGTGGATCTTCTCGATTTCCTGTCCTGGTAGACTTCACTCGTCTTCTTCCATCCTCCCCTGATCTTTCTCAAGTAAGGGGAAAGTGTCGTCATTCAAACCCAGAAATCTTCAGTCTGTGCGTTTGGAGGATTTCAAGTGTGACGACGGTTGCTATCATATGATCGTAAGATCATACATAGCAATCACATTTCTATACAATCACGTTAGCTTATGCCACCCGCAACATATTTGGACTCCAAATCCGCTACAATATAGGTAGACAGATTGTTATTCAGTCTTGCATGCCTTCTGGTTGATTTAATGAAATAAATTACTTCATGTCAATTATAAAAGCGTAGGGGATATTCGTAATCGAGATTTACATTTATACAAAATTTATGTCAGTTAGAATTAAGATAATTGTATTTGTTATTATGATTAGGTTATAATCAATGTAGATCTCATTATTTATAAAATGTATGGAATCTCTATGGATTGTTTGAGCAGTTATGTAGGAGTTACAAATCATCATGTTGTTGTATATCCGCGTGATCCAGACAGGTCACAATACATTGTGTGCATGTGTTAAAATCGTCGCCTCGACAAGTATTCGGTGGTTGGCCTTCATGAGAGTTAGTTGCGCCTTAGCGAAGTTGTGATGTAGGCAGCCATCGTCTCACGTGTATATATTTCTACGCCGGCCATATACACCGGCGTGGCTGAGAGAATGTTTCCATTATGAAGTTCAAATATAAAAATGAGTTTATCAGCAGTCCTCATACAGATTCGTAAATAGATATGGGCGCCATCTCAGTTTAGGGCCCATTAACAGTTAATTCACGTTTGTCCAGTCAATATACGTTTTGATTTGTGGGCACAATATGAACTTTCATCCAAGAATCTCTCCATGACTTTGGGTCATTAATATCAGCTATAGCCAGGTCTCCAGCTCCTGGTAATATCATCTGTAGCCAGGTCTCCGGCTCCTGGTAATATCATCTGTAGCCAGGTCTCCAGCTCCTGGTAATATCATGTGTAGCCAGGTTTCCAGCTCCTGGTAATATCAGCTATAGCCAGGTCTCCAGCTCCTGGTATTGTCATCTGCAGCCAGGTTTCCAGCTTCTGGTAATATCATTCGTAATCAGGTCTCCAGCTCCTGGTAGTATCATCCATGACCAGATTTCCAGCTTCTAATAATATCGTGCGTAACCAGGTCTCAAGCTCCTGGTCATCATTAACTATCACCAGATAACCACCTCCTGATTAACGTGGTTGTGGGTCAGATAACCAGCTTCTGGCCATTCGCTAATCCATCACATCTTTAGCTTCTGGCGGCCAGTGGCCAGGCCTATTCAGCATGTCAAATCCGCCTACGTCATAAAATAAATTCGGTCGTTTATATTTTTGTGTTACGCGTTCGTCTGGATGCACCCACATCTTTCCGTCGTCTTCAATACGATATCAGAATTCGTATTGTGATCATTCGTCCTCAGGATCCTTTCGTCTTCAAGCCACAAAGAAATGACTGTTTCCATTGAGCATTTACAACAGCTATGCTACATTCAGGTTGTATATTATTGATTTATTATATGAAAATTTGTTATTGAGTGTTGTCATAACTATTAACACATTAATTAGATTAATATTTTCAAGGTTAAACTCTGAACCAAGAACCGTTAAGTCTTAAGTTTATCGACATAAAATCATACATGCTGGATTTTGAGCATTTCTGATTTCTGAAGTGAACTAAATCGTCTGTGATATTCTTTGAGGATTGATATAAATGACATCGGATCGAAAATCGATTTGATGTGATAGTTATCAAAACTCAAAGAAAGAGCAGGGATTGAATCAACCAGGATCGATAATGGTCGTTTCGATCTAGATATGACTTCAAGGATTAGAGTTCTTGTTTTGGGTCAAATTAGTTTATGAATATTCAACGTAAGACATTGAGGGTTTCAGTAGTTATAATTTTGAAATCCTGCTTCAACAGAATCATTTTTATATTCATATAATATATCAATTGTAACAATCATATCAACTGTACAATACTGCTATAATTTTACAACAGATCAGAAATTAGGCAAGAATGAATGAATATTATTTTTCAAATCTGTCTTTGTTTATTTCCTCTTAATTACCACCAGATTTTGAATCAATAGGTTAAAGTTCAAATGCTAATGCAGATTACTCTTCCATACGTCGAGCCAAGATAAGGAAGTGTTGGAATTCACCTCAAATCGGTCCCATAAGCTTTCCTTCGAATAAAAGGGTTAACCATTGATAATGGAAATCATTTAGATACCCCTAGACATCTATTCTATCGTTTCCATTTTGGGCTGAGCATTTTGGCAAAATAAAATATCCGATAATCATTTGATTAATGACGTCATAATCATTACTGTGGTTTTGTCTTTTGGATAAAACGCATTGGTGTTTCACATCGTACAGTAATCTAATCCACGCCAACGTCAGCTAATTCCCTTACACAAGCATCAAGTCTCTGAGGTCAAAATTTATTCAAGATCTCGGGAGATTATTGACTCTGCCAGGAGGGAGTCTACCCATAGAGTATACAAGGGTCGCCTTAAAATATTTGGAAAATGGTGCTCAGTTCATGATCTCGTGCCTGATTCTGTTTCTGTTCCCCAGGTGTTAGAGTTTTTATCCTATCTCTTTGATTCTTTACAGTTATCTACTAACACAGTAAGGGGTTATAGATTTTCTTTGGCATCTTCTCTTCCTTGTCTTTTGAATGCTGACGTCAAGGATAAAAAGATTCTTAATGGTTTTATCAGAGGATTGGGTAATATTCGTCCTCCAATTGCTAAGCCTTTGTCCTCCTAGAATTTGGCCTTGGTTCTTCAGGTGTTGGCAGGCTGCCATTTTGCATCTCTGGCTTCTATTAGTATTAAACTTTTAACTCTCAAGGCTGTTTTTCTGGTTGCCTATGCTTCTGCTAGAAGACGTTCCGAAATTCATGCTCTTTCCGCTGAAAAGGACAGATTTGTCGTATCTGCGGACGGTTTAGTCTTATATCCTAGAAGGTCTAACCGCTTCCCTGCTAAACTGATCATTTTAAAATCGTTATCTTCTTTCTCACCTTCTGACAAATAGTGGTGTCCTTTCAGGGCATTAAAAGTTTATAAGCAACGAACGGATTTTGAAAGGTCTGATCCATCCCATTTATGGGTCCCTTATGTGGAGGAGGTAAACAGACCAGTCTCTAAAGCTACGATTGCCAGATGGATTTGTGAGACCATCAAACTTCGTTACGAGTTTGTTTCTGAAAAAGTTAATCTTTCTCATATAAAAGCTCGCGATGTTAGGGGAATGGCTACCTCCTTTGGCTCTTATTTAGATGAAGTCATGCAGGTCGCAGGCTGGAAATCGGAGTCCACTTTTACCTCATTTTATTTAAAGGATCAGAGTGCAGCGGCCTCCTTTTTTCGTAATACCATAATTCTAACTAAAAAGGCTGAAGACCATTTACCAAGCACATCCCGCCATTTTCGTCTGTGAGAAATAGTGATAGATTTTGTTTATTTCCTTATGTTTAAAGTTTTCCTTATTTGATAATCACGGAATGATTGTTTAAAGTGCACTTTTATGTTATGTTATTAACATTTGAATATGATTTATTTAATTTTTATCCTTGTTTACAGATTCTCAAATCTCCACCCACCAACGATTTAAGTGGGGCACTGACCAAATCTACGGGTTTAGCAAGTAGCGATTGAACGGTAATGGATGTTTTTGTTGTGTAATAACGATCCCCCATAGCCCCCCCCCCCCCCCTTGCGGGTTGGTCTGTTGTTTTATTAACCACTATAAAACATACTTACCATTCAATCACTACAACCCGACTCAACCACCCCACGTGGGAATGATTTGAGAATCTGTCTGGAATATTTGGCACTTAAATTTAGAAAGTGAATCTGATTTCCTATTTGGGCTCCAATGTGCATGCGCGGGCGTGCTAATGACAGGCGTCACCAGGGAGTGAGTACAGACTGGTGCCAGTCTATATCAGGTTATATACTGGAGGTGTACTCAACCAGTAGCCTAATTATTAATAGGAATAGGCATGGGGAGGAAAGTAAGCAAGCATAAAAATCTTATTCTGGTGGCTAAATGCAGATTAGTTGATTTAGCAAGTAGTGACTGAACGGTAAGTATGTTTAATAGTGGTTAATAAAACAACAGACGGAGATTCATTATCAATCAATCAATCAATCCTTTTATTGGCATATCAAACACAATGACATACGTCATTACAAAGATGAAAATATTGGTTCTTAGACTATTAATATGAAAATAAATAAATTTACCGGTTTAATGTGTAGGGCTATGTTTTAAGTTTACTGTCACTGGGCATAAATATCGGATTTTTTTTGATATCTAATTAAACAATATATCAAATACCAGTACTCATGAAGCCGGCTAGTTTCCTAATGATATGGACGTTGATTTAAATTTAGGACACAATTATGCAATCATTATAGGGTCCTGCCTCATGTACAAGATGACAATCTGACGTATTGTGTCTTTGCATAGGATTTAAGGTATTCGTCTGCTAGTGGATAAGCCTTTGTTTTCCTGAAATTTGGCCTTGATTCTTCAGGTTTTGGCAGGTCATCATTTTGAGCCAATTGGATCTATCAGTCTCAAACTATTTACTCTTAAGGCTGTTTTCCTTGTTGCTGCCTCTTCAGCTAGGAGCAGATCTGAAATTCATTCTCTTTCCACAGAAAAAGACAGATTTATCGATTTTGGGGACGGTCTAATTTTATATCCCAGAAGGGATTTTTTATCGAAGCCCCAGTCCAACCGTTACTCAGCCAAACCTATTATTCTTAAATTTTTATTGTCTTTTTCGCTGTCGGACAGATTCTGGTGGCCTGTCAGGTCCTTAAAAGTCTATAAACGTCGTACCAATTTTAAAAGGATCTGATTCTTCGCACTTATGGGTTCCGTAGGCGGAGGAGGTGGCTAGACCAGTTTCTAAGGCCATAGTTTCCAGATGTATCTGCAAGACCATAAAATTATGCTATGAGATTGCCTCCCCAGGCGAGGTCACTTTAGCCCATGTCAAGGCTCTCGACCTTCGTGGTATGGCTTCCTCCTTCGCTCTTTTCACCGGCTCATCATTGGACAGTATATCATGCAAGTCGCAGGTTGGAAATCTGAATCGACTTTTACCTCTTTCTATTTAAAGGATCAAAGCCCAATGGCCTCCTTTTTTTTTTTTTTTATAGAAATATAACGTTTTTAACAAAACAAGACTAGGACCATTTACCTAGCACATCTCACCAATTTCGTTAGTCTGTATGTCTGTCAGATATAGTGAGAATATTCTCTTGTTTTGTTTATTTCATTGAGTTGACAATATTACTTGTTTGATAATCACTGTGTGATTTGTTATGGATGCCCTATTATGTTATTTTATTAACATTTGGATACGAGTTGTTTAATTTTTATCTTTGTTTAATGATTCTCAAATCTCCACCCGCCAAGGGTTTTTAAGTGAGGCACTGACCAAATCCACGGGTTTAGCAAGTAGTGACTGAATGGTAATGGATGTTTTTGTGGTGTAATAACAACCCCCAACAACCCCCTTGTGGGTTGGTCTGTTGTTTTATTAACCACTATAAAACATACTTGCTGTTCAATCACTGCGACCCGGTCTCAACCACCCCATGTGGGAATGAGTTGAGAATCTGTTTGTAATATTTGGCACTTAAATTTTGAAAAGTGAATCTGTTTCCTATTTAGGCTCCTATGCGCGAGTGTGCTTAGTGACAGATGTCACCAAGGAGTGAGTACAGACTGGTGCCAGTCTCTATCAGGTCATATGCTGGAGGGGGGGGGGCTTACCCTACCAGTAGCCTGGTTGAGGGTATACATAGAAATGGAATAGGCATATGGGGGTGTGTAAGCAAACATAAAAATCTTATTCTGGTGGCTAAATGCAGAGTAGTTGATTTAGCAAGTAGTGACTGAACGGTAAGTATGTTTTATAGTGGTTACTAAAACTACTGACCAACCCACAAGGGGGGGGGGGTCTGTTGGGGATTCATCTTTAAATTTAATTTTAAAATTTGAAATTTTTACATCAGGGTGTTAGGGGTTAAAGTCAAATATGCCATGTGTTAGGTGAGGTCACAATCAAAATGATGTAGCTCCGTCAAGAAAATAAAAAATTCTTTCACAAAAGATATACCCCATTTAAGACCCTTCCAAGAGACAGCCACATCACTTCAGCCTCACAGGCCTACCCACCTCCTGAGCGACATTATTTTGGATAGGGTGACGACACTTGTCAGCCGATTAGGACACCCAGACCTTGCGAGAGTAGCGGTTCTCACTTAATCTTACAGAATGCACCCTGCGGCCGCTTGGGGCCATAAACCGCAAAACATCTTGGGATAGAGGTTGGGGGGGGGAGAGACTTGAAAAGAGCTTGGCTTGAATGCATGCAGGAAAGATTTAAAGCCACTTGCGTCTCTTTCCTCCGATTTCGTATGCACAGCATCTGCACTCACCTCCCATTCCCCCACAGAATTAACCCAATCCGATCCATCTTCTCGGAAAGAATCTATCATCGGCCTGGGACGCCTTTTTGACTATGTGTGCCTGGGAGATTCGCCTCCCTCGTCACTGAGCCACTGTCACAGAAGCTCCCACCACCGAAACCGCCGCCAATGCCACTGCCATTAAAACTCCCGTCTCCGAAACACCCGTCGCTGAAATCACCGCTACAGAAACCTCTCCTGCCACCTCTACAACCGCGACTACCATCGCCGCCTCACCTCTGACTGCGTCTGGTGCTCAGATCACTTCTGCAGGAACGAACGTGCAGATCTGCGCATCCCTCTGCTCGGACTGAAAGGAAAACCAGGGAAGCATCCAAAGTAGATCGTCATGGATATTGGGTGTGGCTATTTCTATATCCCAGCCTTCCGGCCACAGACATCAGGGATGAGACCGGCATATCAACCACTGGCAAAGAATCAGCCCTCTTGTTGCGTCGAGCACATGTACACTGCTGTGTTGGAAATGTCCGGCCGGACATGCACGTCTCCAAGGAGACGACTGATCGCTCTGGTCAGCAAACGTTTGTGGGGGAGCCCCAACCTCGCATCATGGGAATGGCGTCGTAAGCCCTGAGACCAGGACTAATACCTGCGAGTCGCCCCGGAGGACTCACATGCGTAGACAGCCTCCACCGCCTCAGTGGAACGACCTTGCTCGACTGGCGCCCTAGCCCGGGGATCGAGGGACTCGAAGGAGAGGATAGCTTACACGATGACCAGCCACCTATTCCCAACGGATGGGAACAGGCACAGGACGACGGCTGCCCAGCCACACATATCTGTGACTACTTACATACTTAAGTCTGTGTCTATCATGTTTTGAATCTTACTGTTAGCTGGGATGCCACATATTTTTGTGTTCTGCAAATATTTTGTAGTGGCATGTTAATAAGTCTGGTAGATCACTTATAAATATCAGAAAACGTATAGCCCCCCCCCCCCCCCCCCCCCCAGAACACCTCGTGTCACCCTGCTCTTGACTTCTATCCAGTCTGATATTGTGTCATCCCACCAACTTTAGTTGGACGATTAGTAACTTTATGCCTCGAAAACCATAGCTTCTCAATTTTGTTTGGGGTTGTTGGTGTGGTACGTGATACATGGAGCTGTAGAGGCCAATCACCAACCTGACTCGGTTACCCAGAAAGATGTTATAAATGAAACCAAATATCCATTAAGATGGCGTGCTACTCGACACCTTTCAGATATTAGGCTGGAGGAAGACTCACTTTCTTGAACATTTGGATCTTCTCGACCAGTTAGTTCCTGGTGACTTTGAAATTATGCCAGTTGAGAAAACTCCAAATATGGCAGAAAAAACTGATAAACAAAGGAAATTCAGATAATTGTTTTGGATTAAACAATTCTAAATATTATGGGGTCATAAATTCTAATCCCTTTTATCTAAATATACAATCAAAGAATGTTGAAGTTGCTCACATCTTAAAAACAAGAGTATCACAATCTACAGGACATTTTAAAATATCCTTTTAACAAGCATCCAGCAATTGCTTTTGCAAAAAATTCGAATCTGTGTGTAATCTTAGTTAAAGCAAAACTCAAATAGCTGTTCAAAACATTATCTCGGTGATTTATCTTAAACAATCAGACCATGTGCCTTCACTTAAACACAATGACAAATCTTCAGAAATAAAATAATAATTTTTTCATCTTTGAAGAATATGAGCCAGTGCATGTGTACATACATATATATGTTTGTGTTTGCGCATACATACGTAGAGTTCATACATCCTGTTGCCCCTTCTAATCGATGGGGTTCATTGCGTGGCCGCTCACGGCTCCGCTTATATTCGGGTTGTGTCTAGAATTGCGTATAGGCGCGGCCATTTTGCTCTAGGGATTGTGGTCTCCAACTGCTAACTAGAAAGATATATAGAGCGCGCCTCTATGTTTAGATTGGAATCTTAGATTTAGGATATATATATATATATATATATATATTTTGGCTAGATTGCTCATACGCATACGCTCACTATGGGGGAATGGGATAGATGTCTCGACCGCTGGATCTGACTGATTGACATCTGACGCAGACGATCAGCTATGTATACACTTGTGCAAAAGTTAAGCACCAGCAAAAACAATAGAACGTAGAAACATGATGGTACAACTAGGCTGCCATACTTTTTGTCCCCGCGTTAGCTGACATAATTCCAAGTACGAAATGCACATGCATGCATGACTTCACGCCGCTTGATATCCGTGCGTGGCGGGAAACAGCACACGTGTTCAGTTATGTAAAAGTCCAGTTTGAGGTGTAGAACATTACATACAGATTTAGGCGACAAGATTAGGAATTTTGTGTTCATGACCGTGGTTTATTTGTACAGAGAGAATTAGCTCTTGATTGTGAACCGCTATGGCAAGACGAAGGTTAAGTGATCGTGTGAAATGGCAAATCATAGGCATGCATACCACTGGTATGTCATGCAGAGAGATTGGCAGACAGCTGAACATTAACCATACTGTAATCAGTCGTTTGATTGCAAAACATGGGCAAACTAACGAGGTGAAGGACAGGCCTAGATCTGGAAGACCGAAGAAGACTACTGCCCGTGATGATCGAGCCCTAGTACGCCTTGTTAGGAGATCTCCATTCACCAACAGCAGAGTGCTCAGCCAGCAATGGGAAACGCGCAATAGAGTGTCAATGTCTACCGTCAAAAGGAGACTGTATGCTGCTGGCATGAAAGCTAGGAGACCTGTCAGATGTCCTCTCCTCACTGCACACCACAAAGAGGAGCGTCTGAGGTGGTGCAACGAAAGAAGACACTGGAACATGAGATCCTGGAGACGGGTACACTGGTCCGATGAAAGTCGGTTCCTGCTTCATGCCACAGATGGTCGAACTCGTGTATGGATGTCCAGACGCACGGCGTACGACCAACGTAACATCATGGAAGAAGTTCCATTTGGTGGAGTTTCCGTTATGATATGGGGGTGCGTCTCATTTGATTGTAAGCTGGATCTGTTGACTGTACCTGGAACACTAAATGGACAAAGATATCAAGATTCCATACTGGATAGAGTTGTGGTCCCTCATTTTGTAAATCATGCACCTGGAACCCACCCTATATTCATGGATGACAACGCCCGACCACATCGTGCTAGAGCTGTGCATGAATACCTCCGCCAGAATGCCATCGAAACCCTACCATGGCCAGCAAGGAGCCCTGACATGAACCCTATTGAGCATATCTGGGACATTCTGGGAAACATGGTGAGAAGGAGGGATCCTCCTGTGCAGAACCTACAGGAATTAACAGACGCACTCCATCTTGAATGGCAACGAATACCACAATGGCGTATCAGTCGGTTGGTGACCAGCATGAGACGTCGTGTCCAGGCCGTCATCCAGGCACAAGGTGGATATACCCGGTATTAATAATGACAGTCTCAAACTCGTGCACAGATGTTAAACTTCGTTTTCAGACACCATTAATGACAATCTAGCCACGTGTGTCAACTGTAGGGCAATAGTTGTCAGTTGTGTCAACGTAACCATATTCAGGCCTAGTTTTCAAGTTCAAACAAAAACATACAGTGTTTCCCCACCATCATAATCAGCATTCCTCTAGTTGCATTATTACCTCTTGCACTAAGATGGATGGGTACATAAATGTTTATGCTATTGCTTTCTTCCTAGCACATGAATATACCCTCGCATGTGCGTAAAAATAGGGTGGTGCTTAACTTTTGCACAGGTGTATATATAGCCTCCAAAAGTCAGTAAATTCTTTTTTTTGTTAATTGGCATAGAAATTCTGCTTAAATAGCATGCAAAATGCGAAACTACAAAACTACAGTAAAAATAAATGGGGGAAATACGGTAATACGGCGAGGCGGTAAGAATTACAAAAATGCACTAAAACCTAACGTTTACATCGCTGAAATTCCAAACATTTATGTACATATGATAACTATATGATAACGTCTATTCATTTTGGAAACTGCTGGCATAAGCCGTTGCTGCACACCTGTAGACAACTTTCAGCATTATTGTTTACATAATCTACACACATCTTTCTTGTACTGACCGTGAAACAACTAGGCCTAGCCTTTGAAAGCAGCAAGATAATGGTTAAAGCGAGTTTGGTGTTTTTTATCTCGCAGTTTCCGCGAAACCTGACACCGGTTGTCATAGAAGACCTAAAAAATAAATTAAAAGTTTTAAAAACACGGTAGAATTTCTGTTTTTCTTTGCAACTATAGTGACTTATTTACATGTATGAGCTGTACTGTAAAACCGCCAACTCGACGGTATAGAACGTCTAAAGATTAAATAACGTAGCCTAAGCAGTCGAATCACTTGTAATAAGTGAGCACATATTTTAGCAAGAGCGGTCAGATATTGTAGAGCCTTGCCTTTATAATCAATTAGTGACCTGACTATCAATTTCCAGAAAACTATACAGGTAAGCTGTTAAATGTTTTGAAACTAATTTGAAACTAATTTGACTGGTTGCTGTTGCTGCTTATGGCAGAGTCAAATTAGTTTCAAAATATTAAAGAGCATGTTTATTAAATAGCAGACATACAATTCTTACAACGTATTGGACGATTACGAGTTAAAGACTGGCCAAATAGAATCATTTATGATGTTAAAACTGGAAAGATCCATTGCCTATAGGCGCTGCCATTTTGCGCAAGGGATTGTGGTCATTCACGTTCTCGCCAGATCTCCTACCGGTAACGAGAGCGAAATATTTTTTTTAAGAGAGCAAAGTAGCTCGCCTCTATTTAGATTGGAATCGTAGATTTAGGATATACTGTGCATTAAACGCATACCCTCACTATTGGTGCTAGTTGTAAATCGGCATAGGATATCTCTATGATAAATGGATGGATCTGATCTGTCACCCAAGCACATGACGTCATAATTGTTTACGTCATATGCAGGATGATGACACAATCAAAATATGTGATAAATGATGTAAATAGCTTCATCAGGAGCATTGAATAGCCCATCAAGTGTACGAATTTTATGTCTACGATTTAATCCCCGTGATTCAATCAGTCAATCAATCAATCAATCACTCAATCAACTACTGACAGTGTCGTGACAGAGACCGGGTGAGGGCATAGCATACACCATATGGTGTGCATCCAAAAGATAGTCTCGTATAAATTCGCCAGTGTATCATTATATCCGACATGTGAAAGCTGGTTCGCTAAACCAACATTCTTGTCGTGGTGCGGTCGTCCAGCGGAAAGATGTCTGGGTTGCTGATGCTGATCAATCAACAAAGTAAACTAACGAGTGCACGCCATAGGCGGGGTTAGCACATAAATTGAAGTCATCTTGTTGCCACTGCTTTTAAAAAACTAAGCATACCTACCTACCTATACCTACCTACCAACCAAGCAAGCAAGCAATCAAGCAAGCAAACAGTCTATTGACAAAGCCAACATGTGGACATACAGACAATATTCAACATGCTGTTGAATATGTTGATACTAATTTGAGTGGGCATTGTACGAAATGTATGACCGTACTATTTAATCAACATTCTGTTGAAAATTTGAAACTAATTTTCGATATAATTAGATTTTTTCGATTTTTATGATTTTTATGATTTTTTTTCACTTCTATAACAAAATCATTGATTCTTTACATGTACTCATGTTCTGAGCTCAATAGAATCTAATCGCTAGGAGCTATAAACAATGTTGACCGTATTTATACTATTATTCTATTAAAATGTATATGACAATAAACATCGCAGAATTTGTTCTTGTTGTTTCTGAATTTGTTATCACATTTTGAAATAACTGCTGTTCGACTGGATGGATCATGACCAAATATCAAATAAACACACCTACACTACCGTAACCATAGTTTGTCTACACTTGATGGGATAAATTTTAACCATCTTAATATTTTGTGGATACAATTTTCCAGGCTGTATAACTCTGGACATGGTATAAAATGTCATGAAAACAATTTAACTGAATGTAGTCAGCAATTACTGTCAGTGAAATTAGTTTCAAAATATTAAGCTGGTCTAGGGTTATTATTGTCTATTGAAATTGTTGTCTAGTGGCTGGCAGCAGACAAAGGCAGGTCAGTTTAAAATAATGTCCACAGAACTGTTATAAATATTACTGATCTGTGCTGTTTACGTATCAAATAACAAATAAGGAAAGTTTCCACTAACTGTAGTACTGTACTGATAGAAATAAAGCTTCTTAGGTCTTATATTAGCATAATGTTGTATAACTATGCCTACTAACTATCTGAAACAATAGATACAATAACTTTTAACAAACAAAAATAATCTTTATGAATTTTATGGTGCAAATGAGTGGAGGAGGGCGGAAAAATTGTAAATATCAAAAACAAATAAAAGATTTGATCTTTTCAGCTTGATTTCATCGTTGATTTAATCATGATTTAATCGATTTGATTACATCAAAACAACCCTGGTTTTTACTTTTTAATCAACATTTTGTTGAATATTTTGAAATTCATTTGACCGGGCACTGTTACGGCCATAGGCAGCAAAGCACGCAATCAAATTAGTTTCAGGATATTCAACACCTTACCTGTATAGTTACCTTGAAATTGGGATTCTGGGAAGTCGTGAATCAAAGTATATAAATTGATTCCAACACGCGAAAGAACGAACAGAGCTTAGCTAGAAATGGATCCCACCTTTGAAATTGTCATGAACAAATTTGATCATTAAACGGCCAATACCACTTAGTAATGTGTGATCCTCCCAACATGGACCACTTGTAAAAAGTGACCACATATTTTAGCAAGAGCATTCAGATAGTTAGCTTTTCCCTGCCGGATACATGTAAACCCAATCACAATGCACCGATTCACTTATGGAAAAAGGGTATAAGTTATCCAACCTGTCACTCAAGTGTTGATGTCATAATCAGTTATGTCACATGTATGCTAACGTCACACTCAAAATTTGTATTGAATGACGTAGCTATGGCTATCAGGAAAGTTGAGAAGTGCATAGGCTGTGCGAATTGTATGTTTTTACAATTTAATAAACATTCTGTTGAATATTTTGAAACAAATTTAACTGTGCTCCTGCTATAAGCACTGACACCATCTAAACAAATTAGTTTTCAAGTATTCAACAGCTCACCTCTATAGTTAACTTGAGACTGAGATTCTGGAAAGTCATGGTTGAAAGTATATAAATCACAATGACTACGGCTATGAATATAGGCCTATCATCATCTCTTATTGTATTTTAACTGCCTCATGGCATAGCTGGTCAAACTGGCCCGTACAGTGATCTAGAGCAATGTCAAATTGCATGCCATGAGGGGACAGTTTTTGATAATTTACGACTAGAATGACTCTTGAGACAGTCATTCAAGATTCCATGGGCAAATCTGCAAAAAACCGTCTTCTTTTGGCCTGCAAATGGACATTCAATATATAAATATTTTAACATTCTTCACCAAATTTAGACAGTAAAGGTTTAATATATTATGATGACAATACCAGGTACTGTGTCTATTTCATTTTCCCCTTATGTATTATAGCATAAAACACTAGGCTGAGCGTTCAAGATAGTGTATAAATTTCCGTTGTTATGACTCGTAGGGTGTGATTTTCATGTTCCGAATTTCCAGTCAAAACCGGCTGTCATTAACATTGTAGGGGGTGGTTAGGTACATAAATCAACAGAACGGGTATGTATGTGCCAAGTTAGTAATGCCTGCAATGTGTTTGGCCCAAGAATTCGACCCATATGGTTAGATAGGTATCTGAATATGCTAATGAAGTATTGAGTTAAAAATGTTTACCATGAAATTTTAGCCAATTCACAGTCTTCACTGCCCTATTGTCTGTAGGTTATGCTCGGCCCCAGATTTTCACCCACATAAACTTTTAAAAAGTATAATTTAGCCTAAATTATTTTCAGCTGTAAACAATATGATATCATATCATTGCTAGCTATATTCATAATTAAAACAAATTCTACAATGAAATAATTCCGTTGTCCGCAATTCCATACCGAAAATTGGCTTAAATTTAAGCAGATCAGTGATTTTCAGTACCATACTGTCTGCAATAAATTCGGCCCATATTCGGTTCAAAATCCATACATATGGTCAGATCGGTATATGAATACGTTAATGAAGTATCAAGCTTAAAAATGTCTACCATGAAGTAATTTCGTAGTACACAATTCCATGGCAAAAGTATGCACAAGTTTTGGCAAATCCATGGTTTTCGGTAGCCTACTGTCTGTAATAAGTTTGGCCCCAAAATGTCAGATAGATATATAAACACGCTAATAGAATATCGATAAAAAAATTCCACCGTAAAGTAATTTTATAATATGCAACTTAGTAGTGACCAAAAGTTGTCAGATGCCAATAATTCACGTACTGATATCTATATGTACTCTGTTTGTACCCAGTTTTCGAACATCTAGCCATGCAGAACTCAATATGTATTATTATGTACTAGTGCTGTGCGAAATATTACACAATTCTACCATCAAATAATATCATAATTACCAAGTATGCCCATGTAGTTACTTATTCGCAATATAACCCCATTGAAAGATAGTTGGTTCACATTAGCCACAATCAGATAGATGTCAATATGTCCTGGCATATCGCTTGTAATAGGTTCGGCTCCTATATATATATATATATATATATATATATATATATATATATATATATATATATATATATATATATATATATATATATATATATATATATATATATATATATATATATATATATATATATATATATATATATATATATATCAATGCGCTAATAAAGTATAGAGTTTTAAAAATTCTACTATGGATTAATTTCGAAATCTGCAATTTAGTCACAACTTACAGTTTTCAAATGCTAATAATTTACTATATTTTCAGTATCAGAATCTCTGTACTCGGTTTGTAACCAGGCCTTCAAACATAATACCATCTAGAACTCACTAGATATTGCACGATTCTAGCATCAAATATTTCTTGCAATAATGTGAAAGTCTTTCTATACATCCTATAATTTAGCTCCAGATAGAATCTGAATTATCTGACGGACTGCCCAAAATATAATCTGCTTCTTTCTATAGCCCATAGCTAATCCTATCCAAGGCTGATGCCATTACAACCATCTTAAAGATATGACACTACCAAGAAACTATCATTATTACAATCGCAACCACCATCGACACTACATGGTACAGGTAAGAAACTGTAAATGATATTAAGAACCTATGTAATATTTAATGTTAATATAACAAGATAAACACATTTCTCTCTGTCCTGCAAATATGTTGCCAATTTATCACATGTCTAATGGTTATATCTGTATATTAATTTGAAGCTCAACTTGCATTATAATAATCTCCGGCCACGCTATTTACCAGTGATGCCTTGCATCAGTATGTGTACTTGTGGTGTTCTTACACCAGAACATGTAAATAATATCGATGCTTTCAGATGGCCGCTCGTGCATTCTCTGCACGATCTGTTAGCTGTTAAATTACTACATCTTTGCACAATTTTTTTCCTAACAAGTTTGGAGAGACTACATACACCCCTTGTCTACGGTCTTACCCTGACAAGCTCAGTAAGCCCATACATGTGGGATGGGTTTAACAAGGACCCACCATAAGGACACTCTAAATGCATCTCTATACGCTCTCCTCCAATGTTTTTTCCCCACGCGCATGGGGTTGGGGTGGGCTGTTGAGATTGATTGGAGAAAATATGTTAAATATTTAGAAAATAATTAGACTGAAATTTGACAAAATATCGAAAAGTGTATTCATATCATTGCTTTCAAATTAGGTGTTAAATAATTACAGCTTTTAGCACATCTCGCTCGCCTTCCCTTTATTAGCTCACCTGGCATGAAAGACAAAGTGAGTTGCCATGGCCGCCGTCCTTCATCCGCCTGTCAAATCTTCATTTAAATGACTGTTGGGTCGATTTCAATTATATTTGGCAGGAAGCATCCTTAGGATATAGAGATTCAAGTTTGTTCAAAGGAAGCCGATCGGCTGGCAGCAATCCTGGACTTTGGCTGATTTTTAGAATTCGCTTGGGAATCGATACGAAACTCGTGAAATATCATCTAGGGCAATAGCTGAACCAAGTTTGCTCAAAGGAACATGACTGACCAAATAGTTCGGCGGCCATCTTGGATGACATAGTTTTCATGAAAATGACTTCTTCATAACCGCTGAACGTATCAGACCGAAACAGATATGAATAGAGACTAAGTGCCATTAATGCTTGTTCAAGGGAGGTCGATAGATAGATAGATTGTACATTTAAATTGCGTTGGGCTCCATGCGATTGCACGCTCTTAGCAGTATACATCCTATGGCTACTGTGTTCTTGTACAATTCTGGTCATTCCTGTTGTTCCTTTCCCCGCCCCCCCCCCCCCCCCCATTCATGGTTCCGCATGCCTTGGCACCATGAGCCATCCCCTAGGGCCCTGGGTTTATATATTAAAATTGTTCTCAAATGTCAATGTGGTATTGGTATGAGTGTTAATATCAAGTTCATCAGAGTTCAGAAATTGCGACATGGAATAAAGTATAGAGATAGCTATCAGAACACCTGAGTACTTCACTTTAGATGGGTTATCTCGGGAAGTACTAGGACTGAAGTAATACGGCTTTCGCGGTAATTTAAACATGTTCAGATTGGAGAGATGGCAGAGTTTATTGGCTGGTCGAGAATCTATTCAATTTGGTACTAGTTTTCTAGCTATCTGCTGCATGACCGTTAATATGAGACAAAATCATGCATTTTATATCATAACTTATTGTGATGTATCTTACAGTGATGTCGTCAATTACAATGACACCCAAGATATCCCATGAAATATTGAGGCTAACAAAAAAATATGAGTAGCGGTACCCGGGAATGGGCTGGCGTGCGCGATGAATAACTACATGGATTACGAATCTGATAACATATCAGAAAATTCACAGATCTACGTATTGCGCACCGATTATAATGTCGATTCAAAAGCGGTACTTTTTTATGCTCCCCGAAAAAAAATTTGCGGGAGCATATAGTCGCCGCTTTGTCCGTCCGTCCGTCCGTTCACCATATATATAAGTTTGTCCGGGCATAGTTTCAAGACTTTTTCGCATATGGTCCCCAAACTTGGTATGTGGATGCATCTTAGGGAGAAGGTGTGCGGAGTATGAAAAGTGGGTCAAATGTAGGTCATGCTGAGCTACTTTTCATGGTCGACTGAATATCACAGAAAATGTTTGTCCGTGCCATAGTTTCAAGACTTTTGCACATATGGTCACCAAACTTGGTATGTGGATGCATCTTAGGGAGAAGGTGTGCACAGTATGAAAAGTAGGTCATGCTGACCTACTTTTCATGGTCGACTAAATATCACAGACAATGTTTGTCCGGGGCATAGTTTCAAGGCTTTTTCAAATATGGTCACCAAACTTGGTATGTGGATGCATCATATGGAGAAGGTGTGCGGAGTATGAAAAGTATGTCAAAAGTAGGTCATGGTGACCTACTTTTCATGGTCGACTGAATATCATAGATAATGTATGTCCGGGGCACAGTTTCAAGACTTTTGCACATGTGCTCACCAAACTTGGTATGTGGATGCATCTTAGCGAGCAGGTGTGCGAAATATGAAAAGCAGGCCAAATGTAGGCCATGCTGACCTACTTTTCATGATCGACTGAATATCACAGAAAATGTTTGTCCGTGCCATAGTTTCAAGACTTTTGCACATATGGTCACGAAACCTGGTATGTGGATGCATCTTAGCGAGCAGGTGTGCACAGTATGAAAAGTAGGTCATGCTGACCTACTTTTCATGGTCGACTGAATATCACAGAAAATGTTTGTCCGGGCCATAGTTTCAAAACCTTTTCACATATGGTTACCAAGCTTGGTATGTGGATGCATCTTAGGGAGAAGGTGTGCACAGTATGAAAAGTAGGTCATGCTGACCTACTTTTCATGGTCGACTGAATATCACAGAAAACGTTTCTCCGGGCCATAGTTTCAAGACTTTTTCATATGTGGTCACCAAACTGGTATTGATTATTACAGAAAATATCTCTGTTCATTTTGAACATAGTTTTTATATGTATTTTTCATATGGTGCCAATCAAAGTCTAAGTGTGTTTATTTAGAGAAACTTAGATTTTGCTTTTATTAAGCTATCCTTAACAAATTGTTCGTTAGGGCAAATCCCGCCGGACCAAAAGAACGATGGCCCACCGAATCATTCCTACTCTCCAAATTGTAGATTTAACATCATTACCCCAAACCAACAATATTTTTAAGATGGCCTAATATGGTGATATCTCATTGACAATTTCAAGTTCGTTTCTCTGTGTCTGAGCCACAGTTCCAAACCTTTCCCTGAAGCATTATGCCTTCGGGGTTATCTATTCAGTTTCTCTGCAGAGTATGCCTTCGGGGAGAATACATCAATTTATTGATTTGCCTTGTTTATGTTAGCCCCTATGATCAGCTATTTCACTTAATGTAGGCCTAACTTTTCTGCATGTAGTAGTAGTAGTAGTAGTAGTAGTAGTAGTAGTAGTAGTAGTAGTAGTAGTAGTAGTAGTAGTAGTAGTAGTAGTAGTAGTAGTAGTAGCAGCCGCCGCAGCAGCAGTAGCAGTAGTAGTAGTTGTTTTATTATTATTATTATTATTATTATCATTATTATTATTATTATTGTTGTTGTTGTTGTTTTCGTTGTTGTTGTTTTCGTTGTTGTCGTCATTGATTTTATCGCCGTTGTCGTCGTCATCATCGCGTTCGTCGTAGTCGTCGTGGTCGTCTGTTGTTCTTATTCTTGTTGTTTATATGACGTTTAGTGATGTCTATGGGGACGGCATGCGTGCGTGCGTGCGTGCGTGCGCGCGCGCGTGCGTGCGTGTGTGAATGATGTCGTAGCCTAAACACGTCTGCTGCTATATCTAACCATCATTCAGCATCCGCTATTACACACTCACCATTCGCAGCAACAGCGCCCAGTCAAATTAATCTTAAAATATTTAAAAACGAATATGCCTTACATCATAAAGAATTTGTCGGTTTTGAGCTGTCAGAGATAAAGGGTTAATAACTGAGAGCTGCAAAAGTCTGTCAAGCATTATCTCAGTCTTAACCCCGTGATCCCCGACATCACGGAATCTAGCCCTTGATCCCCGACCTCACGGAATCTAGCCCTTGATCCCCGACCTCACGGAATCTAGCCCTTGATCCCCGACCTCACGGAATCTAGCCCTTGATCCCCGACCTCACGGAATCTAGCCCTTGATCCCCGACCTCACGGAATCTAGCCCTTGATCCCCGACCTCACGGAATCTAGCCCTTGATCCCCGACCTCACGGAATCTAGCCCTTGATCCCCGACCTCACGGAATCTAGCCCTTGATCCCCGACCTCACGGAATCTAGCCCTTGATCCCCGACCTCACGGAATCTAGCCCTTGATCCCCGACCTCACGGAATCTAGCCCTTGAGCACCGACCTCACGGAATCTAGCCCTTGAGCACCGACCTCACGGAATCTTTATTGTAAGAGACAATCATACCGGAAAGATGTTGAAACTAATTTGACAACAACCGGTGGCTGCCGTGGACGTCTCACGGGACAATGGCCCATCTCTAGCTAAGCTCCACCAACACATCGCTCATGTTGGGATCGATCGATCAATTTCCAAAAAACTACACAGGTAAGCTGTTGCATATTTTGAAACTAATTTGACTGGGTACTGTTGCTGCCTAAGGCAGCAACAGCGCCCAGTCAAATTAGTTTCAAAATATTCAACAGCATGTTTATTAAATAGCAAAGAATTACAAATATATACAAGTCATACAACGTGTCGGACTTTGAGATTTGATGACGGTATATATAGTACCCTTTGTGACGTAATGATTGTGACGTTACCATACACGCGCCGAGCTGATTATGACGTCATACGAGGTCAGATGATGGATGGATACTCTGGAAAGGTGAGTTACTTTCAAAATAGTCTGCCAAATATGTATCAAGTTCTCAATGATGATTTTGTGTCTGGCTCATAAAATTAGACTGCATAATTGATCCATCAGTAATATTGTCCTTATGATCATGTCGATAGTCACTTACAGGACTGGCGGTATGATCAACGAACGAAAAGAAGAAGAAGAAGTAATATTGTCCAGCAGCACGCAGCTCTTTCTGAAGCTAGACAATTCTTGGAATAACAGATTCGTCATTGTAACTAATATATTCACCCACGCGCTGCCAGTCTGGACGTACAAATGCCGCTAGAACCACGCTCTGTGATTATGGCACCGAGCGCTATATTTAGAGCCGATAAATACATTGATACAGCCTGTTATAGTTTTAGAAATAATACAAGACAATGTTTATTTGAGAGTGGCGAGTTTTTGTGCAATTGATGTGTAGCTGTCGGGTGCTTAATTAACCCTGATTACATTGCTGTCAATTTTGCATTTTGGTACTTACGTTGCTGAAACCTGTTGCTGTAAACTTACAGTATCGTTGTTTCAAAATGAACGCCAGTTGTCTTAGGTCCCTATGCGTGCGAATGTAATTTAAGAATGTAGAATTGCAGCGCTCTAAGCATATTTTAATGTTAACGTTATCTCGCTAGTGTCTTTATTATCGATGATTTTGAAGTTTCATTAACCCTTTAACACTCGAATTTGTTTTAACAAAATTTCAAATTTCTCATAGAAAATGTTCATTTGCAGACCAAGAGAAGACTTTTTTTGAAAATTTACCACTGAAATGATTGGCTCGGTTTTCGAGCCAGTCATTCCAGTGGTCAATTTAAAAAATAAAAAGTCTTCTGTTGGTCTGCAAGTGGATATTTCTCAAGACCACTGCAGAAGCCATTGTTGGCTGATATGAGTTTAAGGTGTTAAGAAATAGATCAAGAAAGCAGCTTGTAGTTATGAAAATTTAATTGATCACGTAAACAAGCCTATGAACCCCTGTACTACGCTAGCATAATCTACGACAATGTAGTATTTTCATTGGATGACCTATCGACAATGTAGTATTTTCATTGGATGACCTATCGACAATGTAGTATTTTCATTGGATGACCTATCGACAGCAACGTAACTACACCAAACATCTAGCTGTTTTATTCACAACAAATTGTTTGTAATTTCCTAAGCCCTATACTGTTAGTTACATTGATAAATAACCTCGAATTACCGAGTTGTTAGTACAATATATGAATTTAAACAATAGTATGCATGCGCTACATTTGTCATATACACCCCTATAACGCTGCTAGGTTACAGGGACAATATTCGGCCAATATATGGCTGTGTTGTCTCGGTAACCTGCGTTATCAGATTAGTATGTGATTTCAAACTCGTTTCCATTTAATATCAAATTTATCAGACTCATTTAGTAAATATAATTTTGAATTCGCTAATGCTCGTTCAAACCTGTATGGCTAGATGTATCGAAACGAAATAAATGTTAATATATGATGATTTCATTCCGTATAAATTAATATAATTTTTTTAGTTGTGAAATTGAATTAGAGGCACGAGCCTCTAATTCAATTTCACAACTCAAAAAATTATATTAATTTATATGAAATTAAATCATCATATGTTAACATTTATTTCGTTTCTTTATATCTAGGCCCAAAGATTAAACCTCTAAAAGTATGCAATTTAGATAATTTAATTTTCAAGCATTCTGGTGTGAACACGCACATTTAACACTCAAATTTATTCCAGAAAAACTAAATTTTCTCAGAAAATGTCCATTTGCAGATCAAGCGAGTATTATTTTTTATTACAATTTATCACTGGGATGACTGGCTCTGTTATCGAGGCAGTCATTCCAGTGGTAGATTTAAAAAAGTCTTCTCATATGGCCTCACCGTGGAAGTCGCTTTTGGCAATCCTGTGTGTTAAAGTTATATTTATGAATCTCTGTTGATAATGGGAACACGTTTACGATCCTCTTTTTCTGACAAGTAAATAGTATTCCATTTCACAAAATCAGATACCAGTCTGATCTCGAATATAGATCTTGATGTCACTTGATGAGTGATGACTCGCATGTGATTTAGGACACTACTTGCCCCTTTGAAAATATTTATTGAATAAAGTCGGTTGCTGTCATTAACAGTAACCTCTCTCGTCAACCGTGTTCTATAAAGAAATACTCATTAATTTTAGTTCATAATCTCTATAGTATATTCAAATTATTATTTTCAAAAAACTTATTCTAATTTTTCGACATTTAAAGCCCTACACGAAGTTGAGGTTCTTTAGATATAGCCATCCGAATGACATCCACCTGTTAGGATAACCAAGTTAATGCCAATTTCTTTTAATGTATAATATCATTAATCTCAGAATTTTACATGCTGTCACATTTTGTTTTGCAAACTTGTCCTAATGAAGGTCGACACCCTCAAATGCGAATCATTCTTAAACATTGCTTTCGTTCTCACCCCAAATTCCAGAAAATGATACAGTAGTCTATTAACCCTTCGTATGTCAACTTAACCCTTTAATGGTCAAGTTGGTAAAAAACGACCTCTGCAGTGACCTTGAGAAATGTCTATTTGCAGGCTAAGAGAATATTTTTGAAAATTTATCAATGGAATGACTGGCTCGGTAACCGAGCCAGTCATTCCAGTGACAAATTTTCAAAAATATTCTCTTAGTCTGCACATGTGCACTGTCAAAGCAAAGTTAGATTTTCTTGAATGTTAAACATTTAATGATCAAACTGAACAAAACGTGGGGCAACAGAGTTCTTATTTTAATGTCTGTGGCAAATTTACACACATCGTCTTCTCTAAATGGGCATTTACTGAGTAAGAATTGCAATTTTCTCTGAGATATCTGGAGCTTTAAAGGGTTAATTGATATAGGTAGTGTATTGAGCGCTTTGAGGCGCTGTTGACACAAGAGGGGGTTAAATTAGAATTATGTTCAGGTAAATTGTACCTCAAATTTGTTTGAACCAGCTGAAATCAACATTATTAATATGCGAAAACTTTGGATATCTTTTCAACCACATCTCGGCAAACCGCGCACAGCAGGAACTCTAACAACAGCAACATTAAATCAGCTCAGTATATACTACTCCACAACTGTATCATATCCACACACTGCCAAAATATAACTACTACCATCATCATCATCATCATCCATTTGACGTGAGCATCGTGAACATCGCAGTATTTGCTGGGCTCCTTTCTGCCAGCAATCATGCATTTTCCTCATACGGATACTTAACTCAATGACCATGCCCGTTCTCTAGCGAGGAATATTCCAACTCACGTCATCACCAGACCATTTGACCAGTTTGCCACTTATCTAAGACACTGCTTCGGACCAAGTTAACAACAACCTATTTGTGGTATACCGACATATGGGTGAGTGTTTAAGATATTCTGATCACTATGACATTTTAACTGTACTAATAGATGGCTTGCTTACCAAGTCTTGTGTCTAGGTAAATCTGTGATGGACAGTCAACTTAGACATGTTTGCTTCGATGAAGACCTACTCCCACATAGTTTAGATGCCATGACATCGTGTTGTGTCACGCGTTTCGTGTCATGTCGTGTTGGCTATGTGTAAGGGAGGCTTTGACCACGGGACGACAGGTTGAGTACCAAATTGTCACTAGTGATGGCATATGGGTAATAATAGCCTGCGGTTAAACTTCCTAATCACCATCATTGGATGGGATGGAATTTGCAACTGTGTGCGTGCGTGCGTGCGTGCGTGCGTGCGTGCGTGCGTGCGTGTGTTCCTTTCATACTTTATTGTTGTTAATCAGTGTGTCAACGTCCACTGGGTCTTCGGTGAGCAGATCTGAGCATGAGACTGGTTGGTCGACAACACTTGTGCAACACCTACCAAATTGCATCCATCTCGTCAGAAATGTTGGGACAGTAGCTTTGCAGTTCGATGTTGGTCATGTGGACATGCCAACTTACATCAACCACGTGTCACAGAATCCGTGTGTATCATCCATCAATACAGGCATCGAAAATGTGGTAGACTGCCCGTGCTTCCGAGTCATACAATAGGTTGCTCTTAGCACATGCTTTGAAGAAGGCCAGTTTGCTATCAGAGTACTGATTGCCAAACATTTTCAGTCTGTTGTAGGTCATCCATCTTTGGGGTCTACAGTGTTTAAAGCCCGTCATTGAGTCTGGGAGTGATGAGCCAAGGTATTTAAATTCCTTCACATTATCCATTGTCTGAGGCGTACACCAATTTCAAATGGAGACCCGTGCAGTTTGATGATACATCTCTCACAGTTTGCAGAAACCTTTTGTTGCATCGACTGAAGTGACCATCAAAGCAATGCCATCTGCAAAGCCCAAGTTAGGCATCCAAAATTCTGTGTTCCTTTTGCTCTATCTAGCAGGATGATTGACAGTAGCTATGTTCCACAGAACAAACTGCAGTGCATAGTCCAACACTGTGGTGAAGAGGAATGGATGAATTCACTTTTAGCTATGTTCTGACCATCTCTACCTAAGCTCCCCTAATGCATTGCGCGCGTCGTGATCGATCTATATACTTTGAGCCATGAATTCCCAGAATTCCGATATCAAAGTAACTGTATACAGGTAAGTTGTTGATTATTTTGAAACTAACTTGACTGGGTGTTGTTGCTTCCTATGACAACAACAGCGCCCAATCAAATTAATTTCAAAATATTAAACAGAAGGTTTATTAAATAGTAAAGACATACAATTCGTACAACTGATGGACCTCTAAAACTTCATAACGGACTTAGCTAGCTACGCCCTTCATTTCGTATTTTGATTTTGACGTCAGCGTACATTTGACATAATTCATTATGACGTCATATGCTTGAGTGACAGATTGGATTCATTAATTGGGCCAGAGCCTTTTTACAATATAACGGCTTGGATTTGGAATTCCTTTGTGTCCTTAGGCCCTATAATGCGATTATTGCAGAAGAGTTATCATATGTGATTCTTATAGCATCAGCAATGGAGCGTGGTATTCCATAGGACAGAAGTAATCAAACATGTGGTTCCTGTGGATGGATTGCAAATGCTTTGGAGAAGTACATGTAAAGGATTGTTAGTGATAGTTGGTTTGATTTCATGCCCTCAATGATGCGTGGATATAGTCGACATTCCTTGATGCGTGGATATAGTCGACATTCCTTGATGCGTGGATATAGTCGACATTCCTTGATGCGTGGATATAGTCGACATTCCTTGATGCGTGGATATAGTCGACATTCCTTGATGCGTGGATATAGTCGACATTCCTTGATGCGTGGATATAGTCGGCCATCCTTGACGACAGCTGTTTTCATTCCAGAAAAGAAGTGGATCGACTTGGGACCTGATTCTTTTCAGCAAATGGGTTTTGTATATCTTCACAGCAGGTCGCTGCACCGCTCATCAAGCTTTTCATGAATCCATTTCCGCGTTTAATCATATGACGTCACAATCAACTACGCGACGTGTATGCTGACGCCATAATCATGACGTCATGAATGATTCGAATAAGCCCGTATTTTTGCTATTGAAGAAATATGTCGTTGAATATTTTGGCGGCAACAGCACCAAGTCGAAATAGTTACAAAATATTCAGCAGCTTACCTGTAGTTTTCTGAAAATTGATAGTCAGTAAGTTCAAAGATTGATCGATCCTAACACGAGCGAGGTGTGGGTGGAGCTTAGATAGAGATGGGCGGGGCATAGCTAAAACTGGGAAGGTCCATTCCCACGGTATGTGGTTAGTTTGAATTGGTCCCATGACCTTTCCATTTGTATTATTCCACTTGTGAGCCACTCACTGCGCCTCACATTATGCAGTAATGCTAAATCGCAACAGTCCAGGATGTTTGTTTTGAAGTAGTCTGCTTCGCAAAGTCCGACACGTTGTACTAATTGTATGTCTCTACTATTTAATAAACATGCGGTTGAATATTTTGAAACTAATTTGACTGGACGCTGTTGCTGCCATAGGCACCAACACCACCCAGTCAAATTAGTTTCAAAATATTTAACTGCTTACTTGTATAATTTTCTGGAAATTGATAGTCAGGGAGTTCAGAGATCGATCGATCCCAACACGAGCGTGGTGTGGGTGGAGCTTAGATAAAGATAGGCGGGGCATAGCTAAAGATGGAAAGGTCTATTGAAGTGTCTTGATGTGTCACTGTCGCGTGCTTTACCCTCATTACACTGCTGTCGAAATTACTAATATTATTATAGAGTCAAAAGAAAAACTGGTGTGCATTTGAGTACTTATGTTGCTAAAACCTGTTGCTGTCAGAACCAGCTGCAGTTGTAATATCCCTTATGAATATGGTGCATATTCACAGCAGAATTGTTCAAAATAAAATTCTTAAATTTATATATATTTAGAGCCTTAAATTGTGTGCCTAGATGTAATGAAACGAAATAAATCTTAGCATATAATGATTTCATTACGTATAAATTAAAATAATTTTTTAAGTTGTCAAATTGAATTAGAGGCACGAGGCCCTAATTGAAATTCACAAGCAAACCTATTAAATGTATTTATATGGCATGAAATCATCATATGCTAAAATCTATTTCGTTTCATTACATTGAGGTACACAATTTAAGTCTCTAAAAGTATATAATTTCAACAATTTTATTTTCAAGCATTTTGGTGTCAATATGCACCTTTAACCCTTTCATGACGAAACCGGCCCAAACCGGCTTCTGCAGCTGTCTCGATGAATGCCCATTTGCAACCTAAGTGAAGACTATTTTTTTTTAATTAACCACTGGAATGACTGGATAGGTAACCGAGCCAGTGATTCCAGTGGTAAATTCTAAAAAATACGTCGTTCATTAAAGGGTTAAGAATCTAGTGTTAACGCTCTGTGTTAATGTTATACTTATCTAGATAGTGTCTTCGTTGTCTATGAGTTTAAAGTTGCATTAAGAAATATACCACACAACCAACTTGTAGTTATGAAAATATAATTCATAAAGAAGCCTATGCAAACTTGTATTAAACTAGGAGACTATACAACAATTTGAGCAATTTCATTGGATGAACTATTGACAACAATGTAACTATACCAAACATTAATTTGTTTTATTCACAGCAATTTGTTTGTAATTTCCCATTCATAAGCTATATACTGTTAGTTAGGCTATATTGATAAATAACCTCGAATTGCCGAGATTTTAGTACAATATTTGAATTTAAATAATAGCATCCACGCTCTAGATTTGTCATATACCCCCTATAACGCAGGTTAATGGGACAGTACTCGGCCAATACTGGGTCGTGTTGTCTTAATACTGGCACAGTAACTATCGTTATCAGATTAGTACCGGTATTTGATTTCAAACTCATTTCCATTTTACATACAAATCATCAGACTTATTTAGTAAATATAAATTTAAATCTCATAGAAAATGTCCTTTTGCAGATCAGCATATATTTTTTTAATTTTCTACTGGAATGACTGGCTCGGATATCGAGCCAGTCATTCTACCGGTATGTAAAAAAATTCTCGTCTTCTCATGGTCTGCAACTGAACATTTCTCAAGACCACTGCGAAACTCATAGGCCAGCTTCAGTGTTAAAGCATTAAGATTATGTTTATTAATAACTGTTGATATTGGGAACAAGTTTACGATCCTTTTTTTCTGACAAGTAAATAGCATTCCATTGTCACAAAAATCAGATACCAGTCTGACATCGCATATAGATCTTGATGTCACTTGATGAGTGATGACTCGCATGTGATTTAGAACACTACTGGACCCTTTGAAAATATTTTAAAAATAAAGTCGGGTGCTGTCATTAACAGTAACCTCTCTCGGCAGCCGTGTTCTATAAAGAAACACACTCATTAATTTGAGTTCATTATCTCTATAGTGTAGTTCAAATTAATATTCTCAAAAAGGTTTTTCTAATATTCTACATTTTGGTGAGCCCTATAAAAAGTGGATGATTCTTAAACTTAGCCATCGGAATGGCATCCAGCGCCCGATATGAGAATCAAGTTAATGCGAAAGTTTGAAATGATGTCCCGTTTACATTTGATAAATAATATCTTTAATCTCATAATTTTACAGTTTTCAAACATCCTTTTCGTTCTCAACCATATTCCAGGAAATGAGCACGTACTAAATTAGAATTATGTTCATTTAAAATGTGTCTTAAATCCGGTTGAAACAGCTGAAATCAGCATTGCCAATAATGCGAACATTTTGGAAACCACATCTCAGCATTTTATGCGAAGCAAGAACTCTAATAGCAGAATTAAATCAGCTCAGTAGACACTACTCTACAAATGTAACAAATCTACACAGGCATACTGGACTAATGCATTTCCGTATATGTTGATACTCAGTGGCTATGTCAGGTCTCTAGCGAGGAATACTCCAACTCACCTCATCACGAGACCATTTGACAAGGGTGACACATATCTAAGACACTGCTACAGACCAAGTCGACAACACCCTATTATTTGCTAAAACGGCGCATGGGTGAGTGATACAAATATTGTGACCACTAAGGCATTTTAACTATATTAAGAGATGGCTTGTTTAGCAAGTCCTGTGGCCAGGTAAAGCTGTGATGGACAGCCAACCGAGATGTGCTTGCTTAGATAAAGGCCTACTCACACATAGCTGATATAGCATGGCATCATTATGTTCTGCCGTGCCATGTCGTGCTGTCTATATGTACTGGAGGCTTTGACCACGGGAAAACAGGATAATTACCAAATTGTCACTAGTAATCACATTGGGTAGTAAGAGACTGCGGTTGAACTCCCTAATCATCATTGACTGTCATTGGATTGAATGGAAGTTGCAACTTGTGTGCCTGTGTTCTTTTCATGCTTTCCTGTTGTTAATCATCTGTTAAACACCCATGTCTTTGTGGTGTTGCATCAGCAAAACTTCTTTTGCATTACCATAATTCTTACCTGCATTCAGATGGAGACCCATGCAGTTTGATGACGCATCTCTCACATTTTCAGAAGCTTTCTGTTGCATCGATTGAAGAGACCAGCAAAGCAATGCCATCCACAAATACAATGCTATGTAACCAACGTTCTGTGATCTTTTAGCTGGATTCAGCTAGATGCTTTTCAGTAGCTATATCCCACAGAACATTTTGTAGCTCGTAGTCCAACACTTTGATGAATAGGAATTGGGCTAGAGAGTTGTTTTGCAGTACCCCGTCGTGGATTTGGAATTTCCCGGTCTCCTTATAATGAGATGGCTATTATCGCAGAAGAATAATCAAAGATGATTCTTATCGCATCTACAATGGAACGTGGTATTCCCTAGGGAACAGGTAATCAAGCATGCGGTTCCTGTGGATGGAGACAAATACTTTGGAGAAGAATATGGAAAGGATTGTTAGGGGTAGTTGGTTTATTTTCATGCCCTCGATGACGCATCTCGGTGCAGGTGCTAGGGATACATTTGACAGCAAAGGATTAGATCGACGTGCGTTGTGTTCTCATCAGCAAAATACTGTTGTATATCTTTGATGCGACGCTCATCAGGCTAATTTCACAGTGCGTTCTGAGTTTGGATAGCATGTCATGTCTTTTCTATTAGTAGCTTTATTATCGAGTAATACTAGACAAAATAGTACAACAGGTGTAATTTGAATTCAGCTGTTTTCCAAAGTTTTAGGAGGAGGGAAAGGTGTGGAAAAACCGGCCACAAAAATACTAATCCTTCTATTTCTTAATGTTTCAAGCGTATGCTATATCAAATTATAGTTAATCACACTCTAAACTAGGTGCTATACAGGAAGAACTAAAACGAGTTCGAAGATATATATTTTTGACAAAAAATGAAAAGTTATTTCTAGTTTTAAAATGTCCCGTTTTCCCCCACGCCTGGGGCAAATTGGGACAGGGTGTCCCTTTTTACCCCAGTGAGAAACAAGTAGTAGTAGTAGTAGTAGTAGTAGTAGTAGTAGTAGTAGTAGTAGTAGTAGTAGTTGTAGTAGTAGTAGTAGTAGTAGTAGTAGTAGTAGTAGTAGTAGCAGTAGTAGTAGTAGTAGTAGTAGTAGTAGTAGTAGTAGTAGTAGTAGTAGTAGTAGTAGTAGCTGCTACCACCGCCACCACTGCCGTCGCTGCCACCGTCATGGACTGTGACGGCAGCAGCAGTGCTGCATCATTGTTGTCGGCGGCAGGTAGTAGTAGCAGTAGTAGTAGTGGTAGTAGTAGTAGTAGTAGTAGTAGTAGTAGTAGTAGTAGTAGTAGTAGTAGCGGTAGCAGTAGTAGCAGTAGTAGTAGTAGTAGTAGTAGTAGTAGTAGTAGTAGTAGTAGTAGTAGTAGTAGTAGTAGTAGTAGTAGTAGTAGTAGCAGTAGTAGTAGTAGTCGAAGTGAACGCACGCGTTTATTTAGCTCTGCAATTGCTGCCCGAATTTGCTAGTTTCTAGCGCGATTTTGTAGATAAATTTTACACATATATTTCGTATTAGTGTTTCCTTTCAAACTTTATGTTTAATTTGTAAATTCTTGTCTTGGTTGGAGCGCATTTTGTGTCTCCATTTTCTAAAGGCATTCCTCTTAGCTGGCGGTTTCCGCCATTTAGTAGGGCTCCTCTTACTGTGGTCAATGCAATACATTTCTCGCTGCGCCAGTCTGCTATTTCTATAGTTCGTAGGCTAGCGCATTATATTTGGCAAGATCGCTTGAGTGAGTGGATTTAATTCCTTTGTCATTTGTAAGCACAAGCCTAGTTCTTTAACTATATAAATCCTTATAGTCAGTTGGCTGTCCCCGGTCAACTCGAACAGACTAACAAATATATGACTGTAATATGTTAGTATGCATTAGGAAACCACTTTAATCGGTTAGGTGTTAGTGAACCACTTAGAAAGTGGTTCAAACTAACAAATATACGACTGTACTCTCTATTCGTATATTTGTTGGTAGACGTCAGGGTTTCAAAAGGGGACACTATTTATTTAGTGTTTAGCTCTTTCCCCGACGTCTTGGTGTTATATATTTGTATTATATATTGTAGTAGTATGGGGTTCCTCTTTTTATAAAACACCATGGCAACCTCATATAAGCGTACCCTGAGTCTTAAAATCACGACAAAGGATTGTGGTGTTTCGGCAATTGAGGTGTATCATGGGTTGAAGGATGTAGTTGGGGCAGGGCCACGGGTCCTTCAAGGTCTCGTTAATGTTTCCAAATCTGTATGGAATGTCACCGTAGTTAATGAAAGTGTGAAGGAAAAGTTGCTCGACGAGGTCCTTGTCGTGAAGGGTGAGGTGTGTAATGTGGAGGAAATAGATTCTGATCGTCTATTAGTCAAGATGAAAGTTCCATTAGAGATCCCAGATGAACGGGTTATCACTGAATTGATCAAGTATGGCAAAGTAGACAAAGTAGAACACGAGACCTATCCATTTGATCGAACCTTAGAAAATGGCATCAGAAGAATTTGGTTTGAAAAGGTAGAACAACCTCTCCCAAGCAAGGTCACCATAGATGGTCGATTTATCTTGCCATTATGGTACAGGGGGCAAATCAAAGAGTGTAGAATCTGCTTAAGCACAGAACATCTTGCAACAGATTTCCCTAACAAAAACAAATGTCATCTGATCATTTTAAGTGGCGATGCCCGCAGAACAAATATGTCAAAAAGGGTGCTGATAAAAGTGCAGAGCAAGTTGTCTCTAAAGAGAATGTCATAGAACCGGTAGCTGCTGACATTGTAGCTGAAATCCATACTAATGGGAAGCACGTTGCTAAGGAAAATGTCATCGAACCAGTAGTTGCTGAGATTGTAGCTGAAGTCCATGTTAATGAGAAGCATGGGGAAAAAACTAAGAATCCAATCGCTGTAGTTGCAGGCGATGAAATAGAGGTTCTAGATGAGGGGCTAAGTCTTACTCCAGTAACAAGTCAATCCAAGTTTGATGACAGAGAGGCTAATTCCACACAAGTTGAAGATGATGATCAATACCCTCTGGAAGAGAGTTTTAATTTAGGACAAGTAAAATTCAGGTCGCAAGATACTGAAACTAACTTTGATTTTCCACTGAGTACACTCAATCTAGACGATTTAAATAATATAGAGAAAGTAATTGGTGTCTCGGATCGATTGAGTGGAACAAAGCGACAGAAAGATGGAGAGAGTTCTGAATCAGAAATAGAGGAAAGTGATATAGAAGACGATAATATGTCAGTCGCTGAATCTGATATATCCATTCAAACACAGAGTTCTAAATCACCTGATGAAATGGTCATGTACAGGTCAGAGGCAGGAGAGGTGTTAGTTCCATATGTGACGGCAAATGGTGTTAAATATAGGCATCTGCGTCATGATTCAGATATATTAAAATATAAGCATTTGGAAAAAGTTGAGCTAAGTAATGCAGCGTTTGTGAGTAAAATAGGTAAATGGTCTAAGAGAGCGTCGAAAAAAACAAAATCTAGTTAGCTTAATAATGGCGGTTTTACACAGCATTTTATTACCTTTTATGCTAATTTGCACACTCAATTGTAGAGGCTTAAATAGTGACATAAAGCAACGTCACTTACTAGAGACTCTGAAAAATGAGCAGATTGACATTGCTTTGATACAGGAAACAAAAATTCAGAAGTCAGAATCAAACGATAATTTAGAAAAGATTTCTGGATCCAGAATATTTTATTCGTTATCTCAAGATAATAGTGCAGGCGTAGCAATTGTTATACTCCCTCGTTGTTCAGCCTATGTAAATATAATCTCTTCAGTATCAGGTGCAAATGGTCGCTGGGTGAGAGTCACGCTAGATATACAACAAACACGTATCACGTTGCTGTGTATATATGCACCTGTATCTCATCAACTACGTCGTAATTTTTTTAAGGAGATGTCTAAAACAGCACTAGATAACATCACTGAAAACTTAGTAATGGGTGGTGACTTTAATTGTGTCTTAGACAAAGAAAATGACAGGAATGCAACTTCAACTTATACTGATACATCACATAGACTCTTAAAAGAAATATGTGATAATGAAAATTTAGTTGACACCTATAGAATATCGAAACCTCATGGTAAAGATCTTACATGTTTTTCGGTAGATGGTAAAGTTGGTTCAAGGATCGACAGAATTTATGTGAATAGTTTGTTAACAGGGTACTGGAGAGATGTTAATATTAAGCCAGTTGCATTCTCCGATCATAACATGGTTTGTGTAACCTTTGACAATGCTGACTGGGTAACAAAAGGGGTCGGGTTTTGGAAATTAAACACAACACTGTTGGGAGAAGAATTTTATAAGAATAATATAGAGAGTTGTTGGCAACATTGGATTAATAGGAAAGCATCATATAAGAGCACATTGCAATGGTGGGAGGATGTTAAACTGGATTTAAAGTATGTTTCCCGAAAGTATGCTATTAGAAAAGCACAGGAAATACGCAAACGCAAGAAAACACTTCATCGATCACTGATGAAAATTAATGCTAAAGTAAATAATGGTGAAGAGAATTATTATGAATTACTGGTTAAAATTAAAAGTAAAATAAGAGATATAGAACAATATGAGTTTGAGGGTGCACAAATTAGAGCAAGAGCCCAGATGCACGCAGAAGGGGAAAAGCCAACCCGATATTTTTGCACATTAGAAAAAGCACGGGCAATAGATAAGGTGATGTGCTCATTAAACATGCCGGATGGTTCGACCGTCTTTACCAACAATGAAATGAGTACTATTGTATGCAATTACTATGAGTCATTGTACAAGTCAGAGGGAATTGATGAAGATGCAAAATTGGATTTGTTAGCAAATATAGACAAAAGGTGTCAGACACAGGCAGTGAATTTTGTGATCAACCCTTAACACTAGAAGATTTAACTAAATCCCTTAAAGGTATGAAACTAGAAAAATCACCGGGGTGTGATGGCCTTCCAGTTGAATTTTACCAAACGTTTTGGCACCTTGTAGGTCCAATAATGGAAGAATTAGGCACTGACATTTTTTAGAAAGGCCATTTACCACCAACTATGGCTAGGGCATACGTAAGGCTAATATATAAAGGAAATGACAGACGTCTAATTCAGAATTACAGACCAATTTCTCTACTATGTGTAGACTACAAAATAATATCCAGAGCACTAACATTGAAACTAGGTAGTGTTTTGGGAGAAATCATTGGAACAGAGCAGACATGTGCTGTACCCAGGAGGACAATTCTAACCAATACCATGGTAATAAGAGACCTTATACAATTGGTTGAGAAGGGTAGCATCCCTTCAGCTGCGATTGCCTTGGACAATGAAAAGGCATTTGACCGTGTGGAATGGGATTTTCTTTTTAATTCTTTGCAATCGTTTGGGTTAGGCTCAAACTTTATTAAATGGGTAAAGATTTTATATACGGATATCAAGAGTAGCTATTTAGTGAACAATCAATTATCCAGAGAAATTGTCTTAGAACGTGGGGTTAGACAGGGGTGTTCCCTATCGCCATTATTATTTGTTATTGTGAGGGAATCACTTGGCATAGCATTGAGGCAAAATAATAACTTTCAAGGCATATGTATTCGTGGCATAGAAAGACCACTTAAGCTGTCACAATATGCTGATGACACAACTGTGTTTACCAGTTCAAACAATGATTTTGCAGTTTTAAATCAAGTACTAGAAAAGTTCCAAAATGCATCTGGTTTGAAAATCAATAAAGGAAAATCCAAAGGATTATTTCTGGGGCCATGGAAAGAGCGGAATGACCAGCCACTTGAAATCAATTGGTCTAATGATACCATTAAGATTTTAGGCATCTATTTTGGCAGGAAACCGAATACAATACAAAATTGGAATGAACGAGTATCTAAGCTTAAGAGAATATTAGCAAATTGGAAGCGTCGTCGTCTTTCAATCTTTGGTAGAGTGTTTGTTGTCAACAACTTGGCATTATCTGGGCTATGGTATACAGCATCTGTTGTACACATGCCAAAACATGTAGAAAAGGAGGTTAATGAGTTGATATTGTCATTCATAGGGGAAGAAAAGAATCATTTAGTTTCCCATCGTGTTCTCAATAATGCTAAGTTAGAAGGAGGACTTGATTTAATTGGTATTAAAGTGAAATGTGTTTCTTTAAGGTTAAAATTTTTGGATGATCTTATTACATCAGATGAGACGTGGGCATGTGTTTCACGAGCTCTCATGGAGAGAATTGTAGAACCATTTCTGGCGGAGCATGTTTTTACCTCAAAGAAGCCACCTCCGAATAGCCAAATGATACCAGATGTGTTTAAAGATCAAGTTAAGGAGTTAGAAATATTTGACAGATACATGCCTCCACCTACGTGCTGGAAGGAAGTACTAGAACAGCAATTGTGGGGCAATAGTAATATATGTTATAACAATGCAGTACTTTATCTACCGTCCTTTGCAAAATATGGCATTCAACATTTATCGGATATGATACACCCTCAAACACGTAGATGGATTTCAATGCAAGACGTAGCTCGAAAAACACATATGAGGCATATAGATGTCCAGCGGTTGCTAAATAAAATAAAACATGCTGTACCAATTGAATGGTTTCGTCTGCCAAATGTAAATAATAATAGTTTGACTCCACAACCCGCATTAGTTCTTGATGATGAGATGTTAAAATACAAGATGAGATCCAAGGAATGGTACCATATTATGAGACGAAAACAAGTAACACCTCCCATAGCAATTAGGAGATGGGATGACTCAAGCTATAAACCATCCAGTTGGAAAAATGTATGGAAAATCTTACATTCTCCATACATACCAAATATGGCTCGTGATTTATTGTGGCGATTACTACATCGACGGCTATGGGTGGGACACTTGACATACAAGTGCAATATTACGACTTCTGATAGGTGTTACTTATGTCAAACAGACGAGGAAACAATCGAGCATTTATTTGCGGAATGTCCAATATCGTCACAATTTTGGGACTATATCAGCCAAATCTTGGCAAAATTTGGAGCGAAGCCCATTGTTCTAGACACGCATGTAGTCTTATTTAGAGAATTTGGATCAAGCGGTGTAAATATCATAAAGTCTGAAAGGACTATTTTAATAACAATACTAACCATAGGTGTTTGGGCCATTTGGAAACATCGGTGTGCACAGACGAAAAATCCATCTATGGGCAATCACAATAGAGCAATAAAGGCAATATTTCGTTCATTGCTGCTGAATCATATTCCTTGCGAATATTTTAGATTAAAGCAGCATGGTAAAGAAAAAGTATTCAAGGACATATGGTGCAAAACAAACATAGTTTCAATAGAGTTGGGAGCTGTAAAAATAAATGAACATGCACTAGCTTAAATCATTTAATTACTACAGCTGATTTATCTGTGTCTTTTAATTAATCTGTGTCATGTAATTCATTTTAGTCTGCACTTTGATATTGTTATGTTTAATAATTCATGTTAACAAATAAACAGACTGGGGTAATTTAATAATCAATCGATAAAGTAAGTTGCCATTGAATTATAAAATTGTCCCAGTTAATTTTAGGAATTTGCACAGAGTTTTATAGGGTTATTTGTTCCCGGGTAATTTACAAAACCTTACAACAAAGTAAATCAAAAATGGAAACAAGAGCGCCATCTATTTCCATCTATTTTTCTGTAATTTTCCTGCTGACTATATATGTTATGCTACCCAAATGCTACTACGCCCGCTGATCTTTAAAGACTCAGCCCACTGGCGTCAATGATTGACTTATTTGTCATTGATTGACGAGTCAATTTTCATTTGTTGAATAGTTGCACTCGCCACACGGGCCTACTACCACACATGGATTGAATGGTAATTTACAAAACCTTACAATAAAGTAAATTGAAAATGTAAACAAGAGCACCATCAATTTTTCTGAAATTTTTCTGCCGACTATATGTATTATACTACCCAAATGCTACTACGCCCGCTGATCTTTAGAGAATCAGCCCACTGGCGTCAATGATTGACTTATTTGTCATAGATTGACGAGGCACTTTTCATTTGTTGGATAGTTGCACTCGCCACACGGGTCTACTACTACACCTGGGTTGAATAGTAATGCCTTTGTTAAGTTTTGTTTTGCTATCGGGGCTTTATGAGCCTATTGTTTTGTATCTATACTTTTTAAGCCATATGTATTTATAGATTGTATTAATGCTCATTATTTATCATTGTTTTGGTGTAATATTAATCAAGATTACTAGTTCACCAGGTTTTTTGCTGGGGGTTTGCAAGCCTTTTTAAAGGAGTTCCTCCGTGAAGTTTGTCCGACTGCGTCAGCGTCGGTTTTTCAAAAAAAAAAAGAAAAAAAAAAGTAGTAGTAGTAGTACTATAATGGGACACCGTCCCGTCTTGCCCCAAAAGCGGGGTTTTTTCACATTTCCCGCCGTTTTACAATGCATATGCATTATTTATTTTGAATATATTATACCTTAATGAACCTTATATTTAACAACCATCTTAGTTGTTTTTGATACAAGTCTGTAAAAATACAGTACTTAACATGGATCCTTATATCAACATGCGCAAAATTCAAAATAGCGATACAGAATACTCATTATCCTAGCCGAAAATAAAAACTATATCGTTTCTAAAATACAGGGAGATAATGCATTCCTAAAATGACTTCGTGCATTGCGTTGTGTGGGATAGGGGCCTGCCTGTCCCTTTTTGCCCCGTGCCCCGTTTCGCCCCACCTTCCCCTATCTCATCTAGCCGTTTGGCAGATTTGGCTCCCTTGGTTTATTTGAGACTATATTGATTTCAATAATGGTGAGCTCTGTTCGCGCGTGATCAGTAAAACACATTCGTGCATATGTTTTCTTTGTAACTTGTTTGGTAATAAGGGGAAATTCGCGTGCACGTTGCTAAAGTATTGGGACCATTTGTTCGGCCTTTCTTCTGATATTCAAGATGCCAACGAACAATATGACTGTCTTTTGTCATGGCCACTTAACATAGAAATAAATCAGAATCTAGAAACCCATTTGCTAACCTATAAACCTGGTGCTACAACTGCGCCATTTGCAACGAACCAATCCGTGGATTCAGGCAAGGTCTATCTTATTGGGATCACTCCGACGCAAACAGTTTAAACTGGTGTTTACAGACCAATATTGTCATATCCATTTTATAGAGTTAGCATGGCTCATGTAGTTGAATGTGGTGTTGCTATGTCGGCAAATAGGTAAAAGACAGGATTAGTCCAAATCACCAGTGGATGGATTTCATTAAACATTTAGAGCTGAGAAACCTATCAACAAATTGTTGTGCCAACTTTACGGTCTTAACCAATCAAATGCTAGATGTTCTTAGCTCTGGCAGAGACATATTTGCATATTAGATTATTTTTATGCCTCTGAATCTGGAAGGGATGATGAAAATCTGTCCCTGGAAGAACACACAGTAGTGTTATTACATGGGGTAAGAGCCAACTACTTTAACGACTGTATTTAATAGTTATTGCGAGACTGTGACGTCACAACTAAATCACATTTTCCTAATTTACAAGATAAAATACCTTTAACAACTCAATAAATGGAGCATTTAGACGTCTACCGCTTCTGTTACATAAAGATATAAAGACCCACTGTACGCGCAGCTTGTGATCAAATCAATATACCATGCGTTATAAAAATGTCTAGGATGGCAACGTACTAGTACCTATTAATCAGGATCAGTGATAACATAATCACATGGAATTATCAGCAGGATAATATTGGGTTGTATGGTTGTGTAATCACACTATGATCAGATAATTGTACTTCCCGGTACCTTTTTATGCGAAGTCTGCGCAAAATTACGCACCTATCAAGGAAAAAGATGTGATTGTTGCCTCGGGCAGAACGCCTGAGATGATAAAATTATACGGCAACGTTGGATGGATTCAGCAAGTATACTTAAATAAATTTATTGCTGAGAAACCTAGTACAGCGGGCATTATAATAGACGAATCCATTTCGAGCTATACCCCGCCCATATCTATCTAAGATCCTCCCATGTCTAGCTAAGCTCTGCTGACGCTTTGTCCGTGTTGGAATTGACCGAACGCTGCTTCCTTAGATACCAATATCAAGGTAACTATACGGGTAAGCTGTTGAATATTTGGAAACTAATTTGACTGGGTGTTGTTGCTGACTTGATGGCCAGAGGCAGCAATAACACCCAGTCAAATTAGTTTCAAATTTTCAACAGCTTACCTGTATAGTTTTCTGGAAATTGAGATTTAAGGAGTGCATGGATCGGTCGATCACAACACGGAGAAAGCGTGGGTGGAGCTTAGATAGAGATGTGCGTGGCATAGCTAAAACTGGATTCCTCCGTTGCGTCACAGATAGCGGTGCAACAAGGTGATGCCCACTTTGGTGAGTGTCACTGCTGCTGGTCTGTCACACTACATGATTGGTGATGGTATCTCTGCTCTGTTCTATTAATTAATTTATTGTTCTATGGGTCTTCATCACTTTATTTCTGGACGATCCCATGCAAAGACATGTCTGAATAAGGCACCTGTTCATGAAATAGTAGACATAAAATTCGTACACTTGAAGGACTATTCACTGGTTGATGACGGGGCTTGACACATCATTCATTACGTATCTTGATTCTGATGTCAGCTTACATGTAACGTACTTGGTTATGACATTTAATCATTAAACGTATATTATCATATACTTGAGCGACAGATCGGATGTATCCATTGAATAGGGACGCTCATTTTAGAACTGACCTATAAATACATTTGGCGATTTGCAGAGAATGTCACTTTATGTCAGCAATGTTTACCGATGTATATATGCATACTACATAATTATTTTACGTCGTTTGGATTATTTTGTTGCGGGTAGGATAGAAGCAGCTAACCGTTGTTGTAGTCTTCACAGTCTGCGCGCCCTTTGTGTCGAACAAGATACAATTGATATGCCCCTGATAGCATAGCGCATGTTACTGGGGAGATACTGATCCAATACTGGGCCATTACAACCCACTCACCTATGTTATAGAGGTCTATTGTCCACAATGAACATTTTCATACATACAGATTATGAGTATACGGGTAATATGAACAATTTATGTGAGTACAAATGTTTCTAAAGCGTTTGTAAAACAAATTAAAAAAAAAAAATTACGATGACCAACATTTTATGAAATAATAATCATTAACATGCGGTAGGCGACCATAATTATGCACCATGCTCGTTATATTACAGCAAAGACATTATATAGTTACAATACCTGGGCAAAATTTGTGTTTGCATTTGTGCTGTAAGTTCGTAACTTGTACTTTTTGTTAACCCTTTGAACCCTGAAGTCCGCCAAACTGCCATTTTAGACAAAGCCTGCGAGTACCCCGCTAAATATTTTAAAATTAATTGAGAGGAACCCGTTGCTGTCATTGGCAGCAATATCTCCCAGTTAAATTAGATTCAAGATAGCCTATGCAACAGAATATTTGTAGGGCTTACACGCTGTTTCGTATTTGACCTTTCGGGCTGATAATGTTAACAATTATGTGCCTGCATTAGTCTTGACTCCATATCAGAATCTAATGCACATACTTTCATCTAGTAATGCTAAACGTGGGCTAATAGCATAGCACACCTCATTAACGGCCCCAAAAACGCAGCTTACTGGGCCGATGCTGTGCTGATACCGTGCCGATACTTTCAGTATCGTCCCGGCATCAGCCCAGCATCGGACCAGTAAGCTACGTTATCAGGGGTGTATGATGTGAGATATCTGTGTAGATCCCCTGTTATGCACGCTTTCTGAGATATCAATCGCAACAACCACCCATCCGTTGTCTGTCCATCTGGTGTCCCTCTCCTCTCACTCATCCGTTCATGTGTTGTCACAGTAACCATGGTCGGAATGTTATGTTATTTCTTGATGGATTTATGCCAAAAACAGTTCGTGGGCTTATAGTCACCTAATATCGGCATTTTGAACATCGATTTCAAAACACAATTATCATAATTGGGTTACAAAAGTAATTGTTTTTGTTTCCATGACAGACCTATAGGTCTAACAGTTTAGTTTGCTAAACACCCAGTGACTTTTTGGAGGCTACACAAACGGGAGTCGGAGAGAATCGGAGGATGAATGGCAGAACATGTAAAAGACAAATGCTAAATAGAAGCAACTGGATGGATGGATGGATGGATGGATGGGTGGGTGGGTGGGTGTGATGAATGGATGGATGGATGGGTATGTGGGTGGGTGGAATGGATGGATGGATGAAAGGGTGGGCTGATGGATGGATGGATGGATATGGAACATGATTATTTATAGTGTTAATGGTCGATGTATATATTAAAAGCTATGCCATATAAATCACTGCCAGACAAGATCTTTATCATTAACTAGATGAGCTATAAATGATTACGATTCGATTATATTACTTTTTCCATCCACTGTCTATCAATATCGACCAGTCTTGCGTCAATTTGTAACTGGTAAGAAGAGTACTAGCTCACACAGTCCGACATGATAAAATCATATTTTGAGTCACATTCCCCGGTACCTTGCACTCATATATGTCGTCTATTGACGGATATGAAAATAAAAAAACACCCGGCAGAAAAATGGGAGGAAGCCGTAAAATGGGCGACCGCTGCTAGCCACAAAACACTACTTTCAATGGACAATAACGGCGTACCTGCTAAATAATTGAAAACAATTTGACTGAAAGTTGTTGGTGGCTTAGCCACCAACAATCTTCAGTCAAATTGTTTTCAAAATATTAACTACATTCAGAGTAAACCCCCATAGAAATTGTAGTCTACAGAAATTCAACAGGTAGACAGTTAATGTACTGAGAAAAACAAACAGGATAAGATATTGGCGACACCGGTGGTTGTTGTTGTTGTCGTCGTCGTCGTCGTCGTCGTCGTCGTCGTCGTCGTCGTCGTCGTCGTCGTTGTTGTTGGTTTGGTATTATCGACAACGGTGAGTGAAACATTTATAAGTTTTTCTTTAGCTCTTTAATGGCTACACTTGGTTACGAAAATCAAATTATTTGCTCATTGAATGTCCATTTGTAGGCCAAGAGAAGGCTATTTTTCAAAATGTACCTCTGGAATGACTGGCTCGGTTATAGAGTCAGTCATTCCAGTGGTAAATATTCAAAAATAGTCTTCTATTGGCCTGCAAATGGACATTCCTCAAGGTTACTGCAGAGGTCAGTTTTGGCCGGATTTGGCATGAACGGGTTAAAATGAAACCTATAAAGATATATGAGCCTCTATCTATGGATACATCCAGGGAGCTGTCCAATATATTTTTCTGTAATAAAGGAAATTGTCCCATTAAAGTTGGTCAGATTGCATTTATCATTCACTGTTTAATAACACAATAGTCCTTTATAATGGCTGTGTCAGTCACAGCAATGCATTTAGCAAAATTGCCGACCTTTTGACTTCGGATGATATTATTACGCAATCGATTTGATTATAATATATCTATGCGAAATATAAAATTGCAGAGTACATTAGAAGAATCGTTTTCAGTGGTCATTTATTTGCTTTACTCTATTTAGATGCGATGTTATGTTCTGATCCTTTTTCACTGATAAAGGTACATATTAACAGCAGAACGTTTGAAAATAAAATTGTCAAAATTGTATACTTTTATAGGCTTAATTTCTGTGCCTAGAAGTAATGAAATGAAATAAATCTTAGCACATGAGGATTTCATTGCGCATAAATTAATACATTTTTCAGTTGAATTATTTCATTGGACTGGGTTGACTGATTGTATTTAAATGACAAATGAAACCGTATAAGAAGTTTCGCTCAGTTTCACCAACCCTCGTCACAGTACGGCCACACAGGTTGATAGCAACAGGTTAATGGAACTTTCCAGTTTATCCATCCATCATATGACGTCATAAATAACTACGTGACGCGTAGGATAACGTCATAATCAATTACAGCATGAATGACTCAATTTAGTCCGTCTTAAACGCTTAATAGTACAACACGTTGTACGAATTGTATGTCCTTAATATTTAATAAACATACTGTCGAATATTTTGAAATTAATTTGACTGGGCGCAGTTGCTGCCATAGGCAGCAACAGCGCCCAGTCAAATTAGTTTCAAAATATTCGACATCTTACCAGTATAGTTTTCTGGAAATTAGTAGTCAGGGAATTCATCAGGGGTCAATCGATCCCAACACAGGCGAAGTGTGGATGGAGTTCAGCTAGAGATGGGCGGGGCATAGCTAACACTGGAAAGGTCTATTGCGACACAGTCAGAAAAAAGGTGTGTCTTTTTCAGAATAAAGACTGATCTACATTCTGGAAACAATATGGTCGCTCTTTTCCGGAGACAGGATCAATTTACAGCATCGTAATTTCTCAAATGAACGCACGTTGTCATATGGAAAGGAATTGAATACAATAATTTATTATTCCGGTGCTCTGTGGGTTAATTTAATGCGTATTTAGTTATTTAACACTTTAATCGATAAGTCAGTCAAAACCGGCCTCTGCGATGGTAGTGAGAAATGTTCATTTGCAGTCCAAGAGATGATTATTTTTGAAATTTTACCACTAAAATGACTGGCTCGAAAATCGAGTATGGGATTCCAGTAGCAAAATTTCAAACGCAGTCTTCTTTGGGCCTACAAATGGACATTCACTAAGGAAGAATTTTCTTGAAAAATCCTGACCAGTAAAGAGTTAAAATAGTCTGCGCTTTTCATTAATGCATTCCAACGACAGATTGAATAATTTAAAATTGCCATCATTCGAGCTGTGCTGAGTTAGTAGGGGACTATACATAAAATCACATTTCAGAACTATCCATTCTATGCCATAAATAGTATGAAATGGTGCCATTATATGACGCCATTGTCTAATAAATCAGTTTGGTATCAACTACCAAAAGCCAGGCTATCTCGCTGTTGAGAAAGCGTCTGCCACTACATCCAGAGATTTAGTGCAAAAAGGCAAAGAGTAACGGGAAGTGATAGTTCAGACGGTAGCGCGAGTACACGTAAACCGACCGATAAATGTCTATAGAACGCATTATTTTTCTCATTTCTCTTGATAAATTCCAATAAAATGGCTTTTACATCTGCTGAATCTGTACCGTGCAATTAACCGTCTTCTCTGGATCAAGTCTGCTAGTCCATAGTAGCAACGCGATAAGGAGATAGCGAAGAGTATGATGGTAACAAAACGAAATAGACAATCAGTTAAGTCTTGTATTTCAGGAGCATAGACTGAACTTCGAACTGCAAACAACTGGCAGGTGGACGGAATTGTCATCCAGGTAGGTTGCATTTGTCGTCTTGTCTAGGTCTTGATTGGCTACGAGTGTGTAAAGAGCAGGGTGGGAATGGGTGACAATGATTAACATTATTACGCCAGTTTTGATAGCGATATAGGCATATTATTAGCTTGCTTGGCCCGAAAGCGGATGCTATGGCGTGAGTCATCTGCCGTCCATCTGTCTTCTATTTGTCGTCCGACTCGTACGTCTGTTTAAATTTATCAAATACAAACAATGCGCACACGCCGTGACGGACATTTCCAGTCCCGTGGCGCCGCTCCGTCATTATTATTTGTGACGTCAGCTAATACGTGACACGTTTGATTATGAAGTCAGAGACAGATCGGATCCCTCCAATGCCACGGAACTGTTGTCAGTAACATTTAGTACATGGATAAGAACTTCAGTAAATGCTCAAACTCTATTGAAGAATTTGAACAGTTTCATAACATTTGCATTATAACGATGAAGAGTCCAACTTCGCGCTAAGTGTAAATATTCATGACAAATCGATAGATCTAGTAAGGCAGTGGTGTCACGGGACAACATTTCAAAACTCTAGCAATAAATCACTAGCAACAAGTTAGCTCGTGTGTCAACGCCCAACCAACAAGTTGGTTCAAACAAAAATTCGTCTGGACAATAGAACACTGCTCTATTTCCAAATAACTGTAGCCCTTCAATGGCAAAATTTGCTCTCGAAAATCTTAATAAATGCATATTAAATTCCCGCTTGCATACCAAGAGAAGACAATTTTCGAAAATTTTGAACTTGAATGACTGGCTCGGTTTATGTTAAATTTTCAAAATAATCTCTTGATCTGCAAATAGACATTCCTCGAGGGTTTTAACCAGCACCCATTTTAAAGCCAAAAAGTTGCTAGCGTCTTGTGGGTCTATGTGCCATACAACGACCTTGTTACTTGAGATTTGCCGTCGATCACCGCCTTTTGGTCTATTCTATAAATGTGATAAGCGTATATTGAAGCAACTGGCTATTTAGATTACAAAGTATATGTGAAATCGAACGATTCACAACAGCTACTCCACGAAGAGTCGCTTCAGCATCCGTATAACTCGGATGCTCTTGGTCATAGTTTATGAGGAAATCTACATACGAAACAATAAATAAAATGCCGATAAACATTCATAATTTATGCACTAAAGAGCTTCCCGAATTTTCAACCAGCTGTCATTGAGTGAATAATACGTTACTAAGTAACTACACCCGTCACTGAGCATCCAGATCGTGGTTCTATCTGTGCATGTACCATCGGTTAATAACGCGGCGGTTATTTAGCTTATATTGTTTCACGTTTCTCGCAAATCTGCGAGTTGTCATATTGTGAATGATCTGTACACTGGTATAGGTAGAAGAAAAGGGTCAATATTTCGGGGCTTTAAGCATTTCCAACTTTCAAGTGTCACAGAGCTGGCTAATATGCCATTGGAAATATAAGTATACGTACATTTAGGATGTGCCTGCTGTAGACGCCACAGTATGTGTGGAGATTTGCAACACAAGCTCAAATGTTTTAGCATTTTAGCATCCTTTTAGCATTTTTCTACCTGGCATGTAGGCCCCCTACTGATTGGTAAACGACTTGAATGAATTCTTCACTATTTGGCATTACGTCAATTAAATTTAGTTGTATGTGATCTTGAACAACATTTGTCGATGCCAATATAAGAGTTTGTAAAGTACAATAAATTTAGCAGAAGATAGTCTGCAAAAATTTCATCGCTGTAAAAAAATTCATGCATTTTGTTATAAAATCACACAAGTTTGAGTATACAGTTCAGTAAAATGCATCGGTACTAAATAATATTGTAAACCTGGACGTGGTGTGGACTCTGTAGATCTGCGAAACAACCAAATGATACCTAGTGTGCTGCGATCTTTAATTGTATTTTGTTGAATTTAATCATCATAGCTTAATAATAAATCTTATGCGGATGCCAAATGAATACCCACTCTCATTCATTCTCACAGTCTATAAATAGTCATAGAAACACGCATCTTCCATTCAGATAATTGATTAGCTGTCTGACTGCTGAGTTATTGCGGACAACATATTCCATGGGTTATATCTCTGGACGAGGCTAAATATTTTGAAATAATTTGGCTGAAAGTTGGCGGTGGCTAAGCCACCGACAACTTTCAGTCAAATTGTTTCTAAAATAGTAAGCAAGTCAAGAGTGTTTGCTCATTAAAATTATTGTCTGGTGGCTTGCAGCAGCAGCAGCAGCGAGGGCGAGTTAACAACTGCGCATGCTGGCAAAACGTGTAGTGGTCAGCAGATGAATCCACAATGAGTTCTTATCGTTTGTAATTTGAGTACATAAGGACGGTGGTTCACACAGTTCAAATTGCCTATCATATCTCACTAATTAACTATGAGGCAACAGTGAATTTAAGGATTTGCTGGTTGATGTAGCCCTCTAAGCATTCATAATTATAGTTTATTCCCACTCCAAAATTTTGGTTTTCGTTTGTTTGAATATTCAAAACAAATTTATATTATCATAGTATTTTTTTTATCACACTCTTAGTATGAACAGAACTACTGATATGAAAGTTAGAATTTGACGCTGAGACAAACGACAACAGTCGTGGTGGTGGTGGTGGTGGTGGTGGTGGTGGGAGGAAGAGAACGGCCCTCTGTACTATGTGTTTCTAAAACCCCAATACAGAAGGGACAGCATGAACTATCCACTATTCTATGACAGTTGGACACATTCGCAGAAATGATATTGATACGTGTTCACTGTGGAATCCATGGAAATGACCCAGCTGTTGACACTCTAGGAAACGAGTGAGGAAACTTGGATTACTTGACCAATCAGGTCTTATATAATGATTCCTGGACTGTGATCAACAGAATGAGAATGGCATGCGGAGCGTCCAAGTTACAACAAGTCAGATAGCTAATCCTGAATTACCAGAATCCCAATTTCATGATGTCAAAAGCGCGAAAAACCTTTTACGCCATGACAGGAACTGGACTTCGTGGGTCTAATCGTTTGGCTCCAAAGATATTCTTCCATGTACCGCGACATACTGAGAACGATACTTGCATTACCGATTCGTACAGCCAGGTGCGGTATTCTCCTACTAATTGGTGCCAGACCTCTTGTAGCTGAACTTCAACTCCGGCAACTCACACTCCTACCTGGAATTACTAGGAGTGGAAATACTACACTAAACCGTATAATGGAACAGCAATTGGCTATATATGTTCCATTACATCTAAATTGCAAAGCTAGTTTATCTACGTATATACAGACAATTCTCCAAAAATATAATCTTCCAAAATTGGAAAACCTACGAAATCGGTCTCACAGCAAGCAACAATGGAAGGAAATTACCAAAGGTGCAGTTGATAAATTGTGGACGCACGAACAGCGTCAACTGTGCCTTACAACTGCGCCGTTTTAATGCCATACCACAGGACTTTATATAGGAAGACCTCATTTGTCCATCAGCAATATTCAGAATGAAGTCAAAGATGTAGGAAGATCTAGCATAAAACTAAGACTACAAACAGGCATCTATCTCGTCCAGTCTATCGTAGCCACTAATAGTGAATGAAAAGGCGGTTCAAAAATATTGTAGTAGTCAGTTTTAAACGCATAACACCAACTTTATGCATGATGATAATTATGACTCATTTCCTTCTGAATGCATAGACACTGGAGCATCTGAAAGTTCGGTGCCGCTCTGGCATGTTATTTTAGTGGCTTTTTAAACAAAATTAACAACACGACTTTAATCAGGGAATGTAGAAAATAAATTATACGCGGAAAGATATAATAATATGCGTTAAATATTACTCACTGTGTATAAAAATAGGTTAGATTGCAGCGCTGAGAATAATATTTTAGCCAAAAACAGTTTGACTTGTGATTCCAAGTGCTGTGGAATTAAATATAAATTTAATAAATTTCCTGGACATTTTTGAAAAACTCAAGATGGCACCGGAAAGATAGACCAAGTAGATTTCTGTATACGTTTTCGGAGGGTTACCACCATAGTCTTCTTCTAGTCAAGTATAACTAATATCGGCCAATTGCTATAAGTAATAAGCTATTGTTTTTAAAAAGTTGATGGGCACACGGAAGGACAACGGACGAAGGATGAACGACAGGCAATCGCGATGAAATGAACTCACCTGCCCTTTCAAGGCGGGTAAGCTAAGAATGAAAAGACTAATCTATGTAAAACCGGGAAACCTAACTGTCAATCACTATGCACTCAATATGCGTAACAGAGCGGATAATTCTGATTAACCGGGAGGTTTGATTACATGATCACGTTCATGTTTATTAATGGACAAGGGTGTGCGGCTTCAGTCAGGTCGTCTGAACAAACCGTTGCTCAGTGGTTAGCATACCCTCTTTCCTAAACAGAAATCCTGGTTAGTGTCTCTGTGCGTGACTATCTCACTATCAGTGCGAACAGGCAATCTCTTTCACCACTTATTATCTTTCGCCGTCCAGAATTATAAATGAGCGCCAGTGTAAAATTGATGAGTTTACCCAAAATTCACCTTTCCAGAGTAGGCCCTACCCACCCATCATATGACGTCATAATGAACTGCGTGATGTGTACAATGACATCATAATGAATGACGTCGATAAGTACGACACGAACGCATATTTGAAGACGGTCTATGCGTTGTTGTACAAATTGTTTGCTTTTACTATTTAATAAATATTCTGTTCAATATTTGGAACTAATTTGACTGGGCGCTGTTGCTGCCATGCTGTATAGTTTTCAAGAAATTGACAGCTAGAGCATTTGGGGATCGATCAATCAATCCCAACACAGCTTAGCTAGTGATGGGCGTGACATAGCTAAAAATGGAAAGGTCCACTGACTGAAATAATCCCCCGCTTTGATATGGTTTTAATGATACACACAAATCAGAGTTCACCCACATATACCTATCGACAAAGCATGAAACTATAGAAAACGATGACCAACTCCGGGGCGGCGAACCATGGAGGAAAAGTACAATCCTGGGCTCACTGCTGCCATTTCTGCACGCTGCGTCATGGGGAACATAGCTTTCCAGTCCTTCTGGAAGCTATGGATTCGTAGATCAAAGATGCCCTTGATAAAGAGGTTATACAATGCAACCTGCGCATTCTTGATGCTGTATAACTGTAACAGCTGGGCAGCTCAAAAGGCAGCTCTAGACAAACTCGATGCCTGCCACCGCAAACACCTACGCACCATCACTGGACACCGATGGCCAGACAGCATAATTTCCAACGATGCACTAAACAAGATGTGTAATACGTCGCCGCTGTCTGTAAAAGTCGCCCAAGAAAGATGGTCCATGTTTGGCCATGTGCTAAGGATGCCAGAAGAGACACCAGCACAGAGCCTTGGAATTCGCCCTAATCGGAGCCAGCAAATAAAAAGCCAGGAGAGGATGTCATTGCATAAATCTGCTAAGCGTGCTATGAGGTGACCTCAAGAAAGCAGGACTCGTACACTCAAGTCAAGAATGGACTTGAGGAAGCTAAGGATTTCGGCTGAGGACAAGACACAGCGGGCAAAAGCGAAGAAGGACTGATTGCAGCTGTATGATGTTTCTACTACTAAAGCCGCAGAATACAGTAAACATACGTACAAATAAGGGGACTCATTATGGGCTAACAAAACCAATCACTTCAATCTAGCTTGACAGACAGAAGACAATTGTCACGCGCCCATTGTAATGGCGATGTGCATGATGTCACCAGAGATCTAGGACAATAAGAATTGGAAACCACGCAAATAACATGCACATAGTCCTACAGGCGGAGTGGTGAACCTTGCACTGGACTACCCACAATAGGGTTTTTTGAATATTTTGTATCCATGGACCCTTCCCATCAAGAATCCGAGTGATGCTAAGTCAAATACTCCCAGGATCTAGATGAGCGATTTTCATAATCTTGGACTTATATTTTCTAATAAATTGCTCTAAAATAGCCATTATGGGCTTCGAAGCTATTTTGGAGAGAATATGGATTAGATGCCGTCCTAGACAATATAAAATTGAATGCTAGATGCCATAACAACCCCGATAAAATGTTCTCTCTCTCTCTCTTTTTTTTCTCTCTCCATCCCTCCATCCCTCCATACCTCCCCCCCCCCCTCTCTCTCTCTCTCTCTCTCTCTCTCTCTCTCTCCGCATGTGAATCATGGATGAATGTGTCTTTCATAGGTGAAGTCTTGCGCAAATCCGAGGACGTGATTGTCTGATTCAACCTCTGGCGATTTGCTTCTATTGTCAATGCTCGTCGGTTCAGGGATAATGGCCTCTATTGTCCTCTGGAAGCAGAACGGCCTAGAGATCCAAACAATAGCACGAAGTTCCATAGAAACCGTGTACCAACAAAGCAGATGAGATCTGAACTTTCACTGTTTTACTTTCTCCGCTACTCTATCTTTTATGGTGAAATTTGAGAACTTGAAACGAAAAAGAAAAACCCCTCCTTGAAGACGTGCTGTGGCTGTGTCGAACAACCATACGCGGTGCACATAAATCATTCAAAGGCATTATTTTAGAGACCTGCCATTTACGAGGAGATAATTTGCCTGATGATGACTGTTTGACGTTACCATTATAATTGCAGAGTTATATTTAGGACAATGAGCTGTCCAATTTGTACACGTAGCATCGAAGACCAGGAACCCGACAACAATGACGAAGAATTCCATCAACTAAAAGCTGTAAATTAGGACAGAATGCAAATCAGAAATTCCATCAATACCTATGAAATTTACAACAATTTTGGTGAAATGTTATTTCCGGAAGGACAGTGATCTGTGACTTGTCAAACCACTTCGGCGAAGAGCTTCTCTCATAGTAGAACTCAAGAAGTCTTCAAAGTGCTAGGTAATAAGGATGAGTGTGATATTGATATCGGTATGCTTGCAAAGCATGTACAGCAAGATTTGCCATCAACATGTGCCCTTGGTATGCTGCTCATGCAAGGGTAGTTTGCAACACAGCGAGATCATATGATGAATAAAGAAGGAAGAAATTGTAATGCAAGTAGATGACGATGTAAAGGTCCATAGATTTGCGAGTCCGAAGAAACTACCCAGATAACATGTAGACGTTGGGCCAACGTTGGCAACAGGTTGGCAGATCGCAGTTGATATTAGAACGCTGGCCCAATGTTGGTCCAACCTTGGCTGTATCACATGTTTGCCAATGTGGGGCCAACATTGGGCCAGCATAGGAAATTCCAAACTAAATCAAACAAAATCAGCATAATATTCACCTTTTAATTTTTAAATTGTTAACACATGATTGCAGGCGTGCTATTTTAAATATCTTCATCGATGTATTCCCGTTGGCTCTACGTTGGCCCAATAACGTATTGCCAACGTTAGGCCAACGTTGAGCCGATGAGCAGAATTGAGAGAGAGAGAGAGAGAGAGAGAGAGAGAGAGAGAGAGAGAGAGAGAGAGAGAGAGAGAGAGAGAGAGAGGGGGGGAGAGAGGGGGAGAGGGGGAGGGAGGGAGGGAGGGAGAGAGGGAGAGAGGGAGGGAGTGAGGAAGGGAGGGAGAGAGGGAGAGAGGGAGAGAGAATTTCATCGATGCATGTCCTGGCCAAAAGAAAGGTTAAAACAAAGGACTTCTTCATCCTAGCAGATGTCAGTGAGGGGACTCAGACCCTCAGTGTCCAGAGTGGAATGGCTTCAACAACTGAATCGCCAAAGAAGAAAGTCATGCATTGAACTGAAACCTCTTCTTCCCTAAAGCACACCGCTTATTGACATGAAGCCATCGGATCCTGATACGATGGTGACACGCATATCAGAAACGGACATATCTTGTGCACAACCTGACAGATGCACTAAGATGGCTTTAGGCCTGTTTATTTGGTGGTGTTGAATATATTTGTCCTCAGAATACCCCTGCCCGGAAAATTCTCAGAAGGCGAACATGAAACTTATCATCTCCCTGGGACCTGAAATGTGATGTGGGCAGATATGATGATTGAAACTATCATTTCGTGCTATGTCAAAAGTTCCCGTGGTCTTCTTGCCATCACAGTCAAACACAATGCACAGAAATCCTATGTTTTGTGTCAGCACATCTGTGGCTGCATACAGAATCACGTAGGCGACACAACCCAGCATGTGATGTCGATGGAAACACTCTTTTAGAGGAACTAAATTTACACAGCTTTCCTATTATTAGATGCAGAGAGATGGAGAAAACGTTGGTACACGCTTGAAGACTCAACGAATCCATTGGACAGTGCACAAAATAATACAGAGCGCATCCTCAACATAGTGAATTGTAGAATATCACCAGATGAGGTCAATATTGATACGGTTCTGCAAATTGGTGAGAGCATTGTGAATGCAAAATTAGCATTATGAATGCGGAATCCTGGGGTCATTGCTCTGCAGTACTGCTGACATTGCTGTGTCATGGGAGACATATCTTTTAAGTCTTTCTGGGAACTGCGGATTCGTAGATCAAAGATGTCCTTGACAAAAAGACAACGTTTGTACAATGCAATCTGTGCATCCTTAGTGCTGTATAACTGTAGCAGCTGGGCAGCTCTACAGGCAGCTCTAGACAAACTTGATGGCTGCCACCGCAACCACCTCCGCACTATCACCGGACACCAATTGCCGGACAGCATAATTTCCAGCGATGCTCTATAGATGCTGCTGTCCGTAGAGGTTGCCCAGCAAAGAGTGTTTATGTTTGGCTATGTGCTATGGAAGACACACCCGCACAAAGAGCTTTTGGAATTCGCCCTGATGGGAGCCAGCAAATATAAAATTAGAAGAAGACGTCATTGTATAAATCTGTTAAGCATATTGTGAAGTTCCCTCAAGAAAGCAGAACTCGATACATTCCAATCAAGAATGGACGTGAGGAAGCTAAAGATTTTGGCTGAGGACAAGACACAGTGGTCAATAGCGAAGAAGGACTGATCGCAGCTGTAGGATGTTTCTACTACTACAGCCGCAGAATATGTACATTATCACCATTATGAATGCATATATGCTCCCATGGCCGAATGGATTCAACGCTCCCATAAGCAAAGAAGTCAAGACAATGCAGAAACGCTTCAGTGTTGGTGCAGTGAAAGTGTCTGACATCAATGTCATTTACTCTTAGATCTTTGGATGTCAAGCTTCTAGAGGGAAGGTGGCTCCAGATGATGCCCTGTAGCATGATTAAGCACCGACTCTAACGGCAATGCTTTACAGTTCACATGACATCTGGGGCCTGTTGCACCATTGGGACGTTTCTTGGCCGGTCGTTGAAAAACAGGCAACGTCTGTCGTAAATTGGAAACGCGGGTAGCACAATTTGGCGTTTATAGGGCGTCACGACGCAGGGACGTCTCAAATCTCACGTCTGCTAGGGAGCAGGCGTAGCAAAGGCGTAACAGAGGCGTAGACATTGGCGTTGTGGGAAAGTCAGTGCAAATATAGCGACAGCTGTAAGTAGAGATTCCAATGAGACATCTGGCTCAGGACTCGAGCCTTATCATTGATGGATAATCTATGCATTTTGTTGATCCATCTCTCTCTCTCTCTCTCTCTCTCTCTCTCTCTCTCTCTCTCTCTCTCTCTCTCTCTCTCTCTCTCCCTCCACCACCTCTTTCTCCCTCTCCCTCTCTTTCTCTCTCTCTCTCTCTCTCTCTCTCTCTCGCTCTCTCTCTCTCTCTCCCACCCTCTCTCTGAATCGACAAATGGAAAAGCTCAGGACTAGGTAGACAATACCATGACTTGGATATTCAGAAAGCTGAAAGATTCGTTGTACACCGGACAGAAGAGAATACGCCGAGAGCATCAACTTACATTGACTATGCATCTGTCAGTATAATAATACCGATTTTATTGGGATTTATTTGCAAATAAATCCATCTTAGCTCAACCATCTATTTTTCCAATAATCTTGACCTTGAAACCTCAAGGTAATGCTCTCAATCGAAAGAGCATGCTCTAAAACCTATGTTTAGACAGCAAGATTGTGAAAATGGCTCATCTACATCTTTATGAGATATTTAACTTTTTGTATTTCTTAAATTTCTTTCAATCGTTGCCATGGAAATGGCCCAATTTTTTCAAAATGCTCAACAGCGACGGCTTGGCATCACTCATATTCCTGATAGGGAGGGGGTCATACATACAAATTCTGCAAAGACATATGGTGGGTACTCCTGTGCAAGGTTGGACCAAAAATCCCAGTTTGGATGCTGAACTATACACCTGTGCAAAAGTTAAGCACCACCCTATTTTTACGCACATGCGAGGGTATATTCATGTGCTATGAAGAAAGCAATAGCATAAACATTTATGTACCCATCCATCTTAGTGCAAGAGGTAATAATGCAACTAGAGGAATGCTGATTATGATGGTGGGGAAACACTGTATGTTTTTGTTTGAACTTGAAAACGAGGCCTGAATATGGTTACGTTGACACAACTGACAACTATTGCCCTACATTTGACACACGTGGCTAGATTGTCATTAATGGTGTCTGAAAACGAAGTTTAACATCTGTGCACGAGTTTGAGACTGTCATTATTAATACCGGGTATATCCACCTTGTGCCTGGATGACGGCCTGGACACGACGTCTCATGCTGGTCACCAACCGACTGATACGCCATTGTGGTATTCGTTGCCATTCAAGATGGAGTGCGTCTGTTAATTCCTGTAGGTTCTGCACAGGAGGATCCCTCCTTCTCACCATGTTTCCCAGAATGTCCCAGATATGCTCAATAGGGTTCATGTCAGGGCTCCTTGCTGGCCATGGTAGGGTTTCGATGGCATTCTGGCGGAGGTATTCATGCACAGCTCTAGCACGATGTGGTCGGGCGTTGTCATCCATGAATATAGGGTAGGTTCCAGGTGCATGATTTACAAAATGAGGGACCGCAACTCTATCCAGTATGGAATCTTGATATCTTTGTCCATTTAGTGTTCCAGGTACAGTCAACAGATCCAGCTTACAATCAAATGAGATGCACCCCCATATCATAACGGAACCTCCACCAAATGGAACTTCTTCCATGATGTTACGTTGGTCGTACGCCGTGCGTCTGGACCTCCATACACGAGTTCGACCATCTGTGGCATAAAGCAGGAACCGACTTTCATCGGACCAGTGTACCCGTCTCCAGGATCTCATGTTCCAGTGTCTTCTTTCGTTGCACCACCTCAGACGCTCCTCTTTGTGGTGTGCAGTGAGGAGAGGACGTCTGACAGGTCTCCTAGCTTTCATGCCAGCAGCATACAGTCTCCTTTTGACGGTAGACATTGGCACTCTATTGCGCGTTTCCCATTGCTGGCTGAGCACTCTGCTGTTGGTGAATGGAGATCTCCTAACAAGGCGTACTAGGGCTCGATCATCACGGGCAGTAGTCTTCTTCGGTCTTCCAGATCTAGGCCTGTCCTTCACCTCGTTAGTTTGCCCATGTTTTGCAATCAAACGACTGATTACAGTATGGTTAATGTTCAGCTGTCTGCCAATCTCTCTGCATGACATACCAGTGGTATGCATGCCTATGATTTGCCATTTCACACGATCACTTAACCTTCGTCTTGCCATAGCGGTTCACAATCAAGAGCTAATTCTCTCTGTACAAATAAACCACGGTCATGAACACAAAATTCCTAATCTTGTCGCCTAAATCTGTATGTAATGTTCTACACCTCAAACTGGACTTTTACATAACTGAACACGTGTGCTGTTTCCCGCCACGCACGGACATCAAGCGGCGTGAAGTCATGCATGCATGTGCATTTCGTACTTGGAATTATGTCAGCTAACGCGGGGACAAAAAGTATGGCAGCCTAGTTGTACCATCATGTTTCTATGTTCTATTGTTTTTGCTGGTGCTTAACTTTTGCACAGGTGTATATATTCATATCCGCGGACTGATAATATCTAATACCATTTCGTTTTCCCATGTTAGGACGAGCATAGTCACGTGTCTTGACATGCGTTTGTTCTTTGGCTTTGGCTCTACTCTGATAACATGAACCAATACAGAGCTAATGCGACCCTTTATTGGTCATGTACAGGCCCATAACTCTGTATTATCACGTTTCTATTGCTGATAAAGACACGTGATCTCAAAATACAAGTCAGCTTAATAGGAAATGCCTATGGAAGCCACCTAATTTAGGTTGTGAAAGACAGGTCATCATCGAAACCACACTTGTCTTCGCTCTAAGGAATATGTGACCTCTTACACACTCTTTGCACTAAGGATACAGTCACATTTTCCTACAAACCAAACGGCTTTGTATAAATATTCTAGACATAGTTGGTAAGTTGTTGATGAACATGGTTAGAAACGTCAAATACGACTGGTCTGGCCAGTAAACCACCGATGCGACAACAACGTGGTACTTGGAAATAGTTGACCGCATCTCGAGTGTCAGTTCAGGGAGAGCCTAGCGCATATCATGGGTCATGACGACGAGAGAGCCGCTAGAACCAAGCTAATAATAATTATTATCAGTGCCCCAGTCCTGTGCGCCAGGATACTCTGATGCTGGGAGATGACAATATTCACGGCGACCGTATAATAATGGTCCAATTCAAAGTCATATGATTGGTCCAGTATGGGGCTATCCAGCCAGTAAGCTGCATAGGTATCATGGGCATTTGGCCAGATAATCAATCACTGTTTTCAAATTGCGACGTTGGTGTGGTGGAAGCGTATGTGGGCAATGGTGCTTGGCGCTTTCGTCGCTTGTGGGTTCAATTCCCTGTCAATGTTTTCAAATTAATTCCCATGTTACGTAATCGTCAACGGCGTTAACCCTCTGATTCCAATAGCTTCCCGATGAAACTTAATGAGCGGCCATCTTCTTGTCGGTCTGTTTATTAGCTACACATACTGGATCCCCAGCCACATAGACGTCATGAAATCCACGTCGTGTGACAGTAGTCAAAGATCAAATTATCCAAATTTGATGCATATTAATGTAAGCCTAAGCTGTTCCACGCGGCACTTATGGCACATATTAACATGTGATAGTTGATGTTAGTAACGGGTACACCCAGTGTCGTCCACGGGGAATATAATATAGATTGGCGCATCACGACACTATGGAGGGATCTGATCTGTCACTCAAGTATCTGACGTCATAATCCAAATACGTGACTTGTTAGCTGACGTCACAATTAAAATGACTTAGGCCAAGGTCGTAATAGTCGTAGTAGGGGGGGGGGGGGGTAGCAACAGCGCCAATCAAATTATTAAAAATGATATTCATTAGCTTGCCTGTAAAGTTACCGTGACATTTAGATTGAAGAAATTCAGGTTTCAACGTTTCAGATCGATTTCAACACATGTACAAAGTTGACGGAGCTTGGCTGGAAATGGACGTGGCATAGAAATCCTGCTATTGAGAGGTTTATTAAAGTGCCACTCATGCCAAGTACCCTAATGGACCGTTCCAGAGTAATGGCGTAATATGGCGTCATAATGAGCTAAGCTGCGTGTAGGATGACGTCATAATCATTACGTCATAAATGATTCTATTCCCGCCTTTAACTCTTAATAGTCCAACACGTTGTACAAATTGTATGTCTCTACTATTTAATAAACCTGCTGCTGAATATTTTGAAACTAATTTGACTGGGCGCTGCTGCTGCCATAGGCAGCAACAGCATCCAGCCAAATTAGTTTCAAAATATTAAACAGCTTACCTGTATAGTTTTCTGGAAATTGATAGTCAGTGAGTTCAAAGATCGATCGATCCCAACACGATCAATATGTGGGCGGAGCTTAGCTAGAGATGGGCGGGGCATAGTTAAAATTGGAAAGGTCAATTAACATCTAAGTGGGGGACATAGCCGCGGTATCACGAAGGTATTGTTAATTCTAGTAGAGGCCATTCTTGATTGATGTTATACAGTGGTCAACATAACTCGCGATATTCGCCATATTAACACACCGTATAACTTTTACGATCTATGCCAATCGTATGGCCTGAGTGCAATGAAGCGAAAAGGCAAAAATAAAATATCAGGTTATCTCGGGTGATAATGGATGAATCCCCTTTTAGCTATGCCCCGCCCATCTCTAGCTAAGCTCCGCCCATGTGTTGAGCGTGTTGGGATCGATTTAAATACTTTGATCCCTGGCTTGCCAGACTCCCATTTTCAAGGTAACCATAGAGGTGAACCATTGAGTATTTTGAAACTAATTTGAAAGGTGCTGTTACTGGCTTTGTCAAAATATTCAACATAATGTTTATTAAATAGTAAATGCATACAATTCGTACATCTGAATGAGCTTTAGAAGTGCCTGGCGGACATGGCTACGCTATTCATTACTTATTTGATTGTGAGGTCAACCCACATGTGATGTAACTGATTATGACGTCATAACCATGATCGACAGATTGTTCATCAATTAGTTGTAATTATTTGTTGTTTTTCCGCAGGGCAAGCAGGCTAAGCAATGGCAAGTGAGAGCACAATTGGAAAATACGTGAAAGACTTTGGTTCAATATCAGCACATGGAATTCAGAACGTCACACAGTCGAAATCAGTTCCTCGAAAAGCAATCTGGATCGTGATATGTAGCATAGGATTCATTATCCTCATTGTGCAAATAGGAATGTTAGGACACAAGTACTTTTCCAATCACAAACTCACATTAACTGAGGTCTCAAATGAAGCTATTCCATTTCCAGTCGTCTCTATTTGTAACAATCATAATTTGGATTTATACCATCTAGAGAGTGCATTAGCAAACCTGTATGACGAGTCAGAAGGCCGGCCATCTTACTTCTCTAGGGCAGTTGAGATCTTCACCAGTTGGGAAGGTGGAAATGAAACACAAGATAATATCATATCTCCGAATTCTCTAGAAGGAATATTATTAATGTGGCACAGTGACTTAAATCTGCTAAGTCGCTACCTAAGAAATGCACAAGGCGTTGACAACCGAATGTATAGCTTTCTCATGGATCACAGTTTATCTCCCGAGGCTTTAATAGCTCTGGTTGGTAAGAAACGTATATCACCATTTTCAACAAATCGCGAGAAATTTATTGCAACATGTCATTTTCAATATGATGATTGTGCACATAGTAATTTCATTGACTTCTTTTCAAATACATTTTATAACTGTTACAGTTTTAATGTGACATCTATGTATGACAAAGGTGGGACATGGCTCACGGGACCACGGCGTGGATTATCAGTTCAGCTTTTTTCTCCAGACATTCAGATAAATGGTAAATTCCACAATGGTATTTTAAAGCCATTGCCCATGATATCCATGCCAACACTAAGTGGTGACGGTGTTCGTGTAGTGGTACATCCTGAGGAAGAATATCCAGACCCTGTTAATAGTGGCTTTGATGTGCCATCAGGTTTTGCAGCTTCTGCCTCGTTGCGAGTGTCTGCGTTCAGACGCTTAGACCCCTCTAGAAAATCATGCATCCCAGATGAACAAGACAATGGAGAAACAAAGTATTCCCAGAGTATATGTCGCAGGGAATGCATGCAGAACATAATTAGACGCCAGTGTGGGTGTATTTCACCAAATTTTATTCTAGACACAGAGCAGAAAGCACCAATGTGTGGGACTTTGCCACGACTTTCTGCCAAGTGTTATGTTAACAATAGCGATGTAGATGAACGTGAAACATGTTTTAAACCCATCGAGGTGTTTGTGAATCAGTTATATTGCTTAAGAAATACAACGACGGATACTGAAAGTAGAAAGAATATGCTTGACCAATGTCATTGTGTGCCGCCATGTAATGAGTATGTCTACGATGTCAAATACAGCTTGATAAAATGGCCGACACTCTTGGAAAAAGACACGTTTTATCAAAGGCTCAAATACAATAATTTCTTTGATAGGTTTGATGAACATGAAAAACGCCTTTATTTTACAAACGTTCTTAAAGGTACTTCTGAGCAGAAAATTAAGTTTCTCATGGAAGGTCATTTTATACGTTTGAATGTCTTTCTGGAAGACACAACTGTTCTGAAAATTGTAGAACAGCATAGCTATGACGGAATGCAGGTCATGTCCGACATCGGTGGTCAAATGGGACTTTGGATGGGAATTTCTGTCATTACTGTGGCGGAAGTATTGCACCTATTCATCAGTATTTGCGCATATGCTACTAAGAACCTTCAATTTCGCTATCGAAATAAAGATGCAGTAACCAATTGCCAAACGGGCGATGATTTACCAATGGTTTAGTTAGCATGTACACTAGTCGACACACTTTTAAGTGGGATATTAATTACCTCATGTTTACATTTTCACATATTGTTATAGTTTTGATTCTAGTTTGTATCATATCCGTATAATATTGTAAGAGAAATGAGTTTTTAAAGTAAATAGATGGTGTAAGATTATTGTGTATCCTTCGAGAAAGATATTTCAACATACTTTGCCTGCATACAGTGATTTACTTATTACTTAAATGCCACTCCAATAGGTGAATCCAATCTGTCACTCAACTATAGCATGTCATAACCACTTACGTCACATGAAGGCTGACGTCACAATCAAAATGTGTAATGAATGACGTAACTATGTCCGTCATGCACCTTAAATAGTCCGTCAGCTGTACGACTCGTATGTCTTTACTATATAATAAACATTATGTTGACTATTTTGAAACTAATTTGACTGGGTGCTGTTCAACTGCCCGCAGTCAAATTAGTTTCAAATTAGTTAACAGGTTATCTGTATAGGTACCATGATATTGGGATTCTATGGTTCAGGATTCAGTACATACATCTATCCCAACACGCGCAAAGCATGGGCGGAGCTTACCTAAAGGTAGGCGGTGCATAGCTAAAAGTTACTTAATCTATTCGAGCACTACAGGCTGTGCACGATGGGGCGACGCATTGAATCCAACACTCGATTAAAAAGCGCGTTGTGTCCATGCATAAGACTCATTAAATCTGCAATCATATGCCAGCCTTATTATCGAGGTTACGTCTAGATTGGCCAACTAGCCATATTCGGTTGCTAAATAATGGTAACTTGTGGCAATGTTTGTATCATTCCATGGACGGGCAGATATAATGTGTTTGTCAAATTTGGTTCGCCAGTTTGGTGAGTTCTGATCAGCCGTGACACGGAGATGTTTGTAGTAGAAGCAGGACTGTCTGTCAGCCTGCTTGTCCGTCTGTCTGTCTGTCTGTCTACGCGTGCGCACGCGCGTGCCTGTTTATGTGTCAGGAGTTGTATCTTAAAAACCTCCTTATCCAATTTGGCTCACATTTTAACACAAACTAGGATCTTACTCTGAATGTGGGTTTCCAGACGTTGGCTGTAATGCAAAAAAAACCCCAAAACATCGGATCCCGATCGGATCAAATTATGGATTTATGGATATCTCTGGAATTACTGTTTCAAATTGACTCAAAATATAACATAAGAAAGGTGTGACGGTAAACTAGGATTCAGCAATATGGTAGTGACCAGAAAATCGTGAAATTAAAAAATCCGAAATCCTTTCCAACGTAGCAAAAAACGGAGATTGCGCAGTTTCCGATTGCCTTTGTTTGTTGTTTTGATAGTGACGTGGAAGTCAGTAAAATAAAATCGTGCATTATTTTGCCACTTGAAATTAGATAAGAAATGTATACGCGGTAACATAGACCTAATATGATAAGCGCAATTATGCTAGAGTTGTATTTTTACGCGTTACCCGTAATTAAACTATCAAGTCAAACTCACGAAAATTAAATAATCTCTCACATACGTGTTCTCAATGACGATTAGCTATTAATAAGGCCATATAGTTTCCAGTTTTAAGGGCTTGTCCTCATCTGTGTTAAGTGAATAATTCGTGTGATAACCAATAGACGATTGTGGAAAGACAAACTGTATTTTGACAGATTTGACTGATATCGCCGTCGCTTGCAATAGAGGGACCCGTGTCTAGCTATGCTCCTCCCAGTTCTAGCCAAGCTCCTACCATTTCTAGCTATGCGCCTCACATTTCTAGCAAAGCTCCTCCAATTTCCAGCTAAGCTCCTCCCATCTCTAGCCAAGCTTCACCCATTTCTAGCTAATGTCCTCCCATCTCTACCCAAGTTTCACCCATTTCTAGCTAACGTCCTCCCATTTCTAGCCAAGCTTCACCCATTTCTAGCTAATGTCCTCCCATCTCTCCAAGTTCACCCATTTCTAGCTAAGGTCCTCCCATTTCTAGCTTTAAAGCTCCTCCCATTTCTATCCATGCGCCTCCCTTTTCTAGGGAATCTTCACCCAGTTTGCATACCAGGATGAATCAATTTAACTTTAGATTCAGAATATTCAACAGAATATTAAAAATATTTAAATTCGCTAAGAGCGTAGACGCAAGACGCGTGCTGTTGTACCTTTGTCCCATTCCCGGTGGACCTATGTCACCTATCATAATGTCATTTGATTGTGACGTCAGCTAAAAGTGGCGTATTTTGATTATGAGGTCAGCTGATTGAGTGGCAGATCAGATCACTCCATTTTGCATAGTTTGAACCGTCTCCTCTTTACCGATCCATTCAAATCGGCGACAATTTTCCTCAACCATACATGGGTATTTTCTACATGGCCTAAACACGTGTTGTTGACTTTAACACAGGTGAGCGTTAAGTTTGATATTAGACTGCGTGTTTTATTGTTCTAATATTTATGATTTGTTTGGCACCTGTCAATTCACAAGGTGTAGGGCCAGGTATAAATGCATATAATTGTATGGTATAAATGGCATGTGATCAGGGATACCCAGCACATATGTCAGCAGCATCATGAAGATGATATTTGCTTGTATCAGCCTAATGGTGGTCGCAAATATGGGTAAGTCTTAGTGTAAATATATATTTTATTGCCGACCACTTTCTGTTAGATTTAATACTTATCCTTATACTTTCAGTTGAATTAGAGCTGAAATACAATGCTTGTAACCACAAGCACCTTGTGGTGATACATGCTAAAGAGTCTGTCTGTCTGTCTGTTTGTCTGTCTGTCTGTCTGTCTGTCTGTCTGTCTGTCTGTCTGTCTGTCTGTCTGTCTGTCTGTCTGTCTGTCTGTCTGTCTGTCTGTCTGTCTGTCTGTCTGTCTGTCTGTCTGTCTTTACATTGAAAAAACCGCATTGGCACAGGAATTTAATTAAAAATTTCTTTGCCTAAATTTGTCCTATCGAGACCAAGTTTAGATTTACTTAGAGTGGTCCCCCCTTGAGATTAGTTGGGGTAAAGTGAATTAATCAGTAGGTCGCTTTAACAGGTAAAGGCTGGGATTGATCCTACATTATAGAGAAATCACACACACGAATGCACACACATACACACACGCAAGTACATACGCACGCACGCACGCACGCACGCACGCACGCACGCACGCACGCACGCACGCACGCACGCACGCACGCACGCACGCACGCACGCACGCACGCATCTGAACGAATGCACGAATGCATGCAATAATACATGCACACAGTAATACATGCACGAATGCACGCAATAATGCATGCATGAACGCATGCACGAACGAACCCGCAAGAATTCATGCACGCACACACCCAGGCACTAATGTACTCACGAATTAATGCACCCACACCCACATACACACGCACACATACACCCACGCAAGTATAGATGCACACACGTACGGATGTACGAGCACACACCCACACACCTACACACATACGATCAAACGCACGCACGCACGCACGCACGCACGCACGCACGCACGCACGCACGCACTTTTGCAGACACAAAATTAAAAGATGTCCTACGGATATGATTTCATGTTGCCCCACCATTGATTTTGGTTGGGATTAGATTTATTTAAGAATAGGTAGGGAGGGATGAAACCTTGTCATTGTTATCAGGAACTATAAGGTCTAACTTTGATCTTACTAGCAAATCTTTCAGGTTTGGATTTCTATTGTAAGCTATTACTGGTCGTGCTTTGATCGGTTCCTTTAATTTAGATTGCAACTGTGAATATTCGTCTTTCATGGTTTTCGCTAATTCAACATTACGTCTATTGTATATGAGTTGAAATGGGATAATTTTGTTCTTTTGTGATATTCCCGAATCTACATTTATTCCAAATGGTGCTTTTGTTTGGAGTGTTCTAATCCAATGGCCCTCTCGGATTTTGCGAAACGAACTCGTTTCTTCCTCACTATCGAAGGTCGGAATCTGTTCTATTGGCATGATTTCAAAATGATGTTCAACTGAATGATCCGGAAGTTGGAAATGTTGAGCAATTGGCGTATCTGCTGAGGTGTTAATATCAGAAACGTGGCGTCTAGCACGCACTCTAAATGCATTTTTTGTTTCACCAACATACTGTTTCTGGCAAAGGGCACAATTGATCAAATAGACTACATTCTCAGAATCACAATGCATATTAGTTCGGATATGATATTCATTTTTAGTTTGAAAGCTCAGGAATGTTTGTTGGTTTACAATATAGTTGTTTACTTTGCATCTATTTTTGTCGCATTTAGAAACTGATCCATCGCACATGATTGGTTTATTGTGTTTAATTTGGACAGGTTCAAACTCGGGTCCGCTATGAGGTTTTAGATTTTCAAGCTCATTGATGGTGTCTGCTTTAATTTTTCGAAGAAAACGGGCTGAATAGCCTCGTGCTTTCAAAGCATCAAACAGAGTAGAGCATGCACTATTCAGATTTTGCCTGTTGCTAGAGTTTCGAAAAAATCTTATGATTTGCGATTTGATCAAACCTTTAAATGTGTGTGGAGGATGAAATGATTTTTTGTGAAGCAGCTGATGTGAGTCTGTTGGCTTAAAGAATACTTTATATTCTAATTTTCCAGAGGAATCAAATTGAGGACCCTTATAGATCGTGACATCTAAAAAGTCAACCGATGTTCCACTAATAGTAGCTTTTAGCTTGATGTTTGAATCTTGGTTATTTAAAATGCGAAAAAATTCCCAAAAGTCTTCTTCTGAATGTTGCCAAACTATGAAGATGTCATCTAGATATCTGAGGTAAAGAAGAGGCTTTTTGGTTGATTTGTTCAGTGCCTCCTCTTCCCACTCCGCAACATAAATTGTGGCAAAATTTGGGCTGAATCGTTTACCCATTGCGCATCCACAGATTTGAAGGTAATTTTCACCATTAAATTGGAAATCGTTTCCTTTAAGACTTAGCTCTAATAATTTTAGAATTTCCGTGTCTGGTCGATCTGGATCAGGAAATTTGACAAAAGAATTCTTAATAGCATTGACAGAAAGTCTGTATTCTTGAGAAAGCTCTTGTGTCTATTAGCAATGGGCTTTAAATAGTAATCAATATATTCTGAAATGCCATAAGACTCACTGCCACAGTCTGAAATGATGGGTCGTCCAGGAGGTGTCAATGGATCTAACCAGGTGCTGATAGGTTTATGGATTTTAGGCAAGATATAAAATGTCCGATTTTGTGGATTATTCTCACCTAGCAGATACTTTAGCTGTTTCTTATCGATGTACTTATCTGTATGCAATGAATTAAGTATTTCAATGAAATTTTGTCGGTTTTGAGGCCAAATTAAATTATCAAGTTTTCTGTAATGCCTGGTGTTAGTTAACTGCCCTTCGGCCTCGCGGATGTAGTTTTCTCTAGACATAATCACAGTTGCTGAACCTTTATCGGCTGGTTTTATAATAATATTTTGATTTCTACGTAATTTGTTGATAGCCTGTCGTTCGAGAAATGAAAGGTTTTGCTTATTGTTTGTAACTGGCAATGATCTGGCTATACCAGCAACCGTTTTTATGGTTGCTTTAACATTGTCATCAACTAGCCTATCTGGAGGGTCCCAACCGGATTTTCCAGTGAATGGTTTTGACTCTCCATTTAAATTTCGAAAATGATGGGCTATTTTTACTGAATGACCAAAATTAGCTACTTCAATAAGACCTGTGTCTAAAAGCAAATCTAATCCTGTTTTTGGTTTTGGAGTTGATACAAAAGTAAGACCACGATCGAGAATTGATTTTTCAGATGGTGAGAGATCATAGTCAGCTGCTAAATTGACAAGGTTTGTTCCTAATCCTATGTTAGGGGAGTTATTGCCTTGACCCACATTTAGTTTAAACTAAGTAACGTCAACCAATGGTTATAAATACAATTAGCTGTTTCTTTCGTCCAATGGATTCTATCCTTCTCAACATAAAAATTGGCATCATAAATTTTGGGGATGACCTTATCAACGTGGCAGTTGGATCTTGCTGATTCGTTGATGCGCTTGAGACAGTACTTTTGCCTGTCTGACAAGCTATCAGAGAAGTTAATCTCAGCAAAGTGCAACTCCGCATTAGGGAAGGTGTTCTTAAATTCCCGAGCCATGAACCTTAAATGGCTTGAGGCTTTGGTTGGATGCTAATTTTTGGAGTTGATGCCAATATTCAGGATGATCTTCTCCAGGCTAGGGCCATCCTGGTGTCGCTTAGCCGTTGTTCTGAAATGTGATAATGCGGCACCAGGATAGCACTCAACCTGGATGTCAGGATGGACGTCTGAATCAATTCGGGCTAGATTAGAGGACGCTATCATCAGAATCTTTTTTGTGATTCTGGGGATCCTCCACAGGCCCTTGCTATTGGATTGATGACGGTACTTAGCAAACTTCCTATCAGACAGGTTACTATTATTCTCCCTAGGAGGGAGAGGAGGCGGAGACGGAGGAAGAGGAGCAGAAGAAGGTGCGTGAGGAGAAGAAAGATGAAGAGTAGGAGGAAGAGCAGGAGGAGAGATAGAGAGAGAGAGGAGATGCAAGAGCAGAAGCTTGAGTATGAGGAGCAAGAGGCGGGATTGAGAGAGGAGATGCAGGAAGAGGAGAAGCTTGATGAGGAAGAGCAGGAGGCGGGATTGAGAGAGGAGATGCAGGAAGAGGGAAAACTTGAGGAGGAAGAGCAGGAGGCGGAATTGAGAGAGGGGAAGGAGGAAGAGGCGAAGATCGAGTCAGAAGGTGGCGAGGAGAAGATAGTGGAAGAGATGAGGAAGAGTTGCTAGGTGGTAGATTTGGGGTACAGTGAGTAACAACCCGACAACGGTGCACTGGAGGAGAATTGGTCTTTGGGAGAGCCGGCCATGACTCTGTTACATCATCAACATCAGGTGCTGGTGTTGGTGATGTATACAGATTCGTCCGCTTGGAAGTGGTAGGCGAGGGTGTGAATGCGGTTGGTGACCGTTGTTGTTTGTTAGTCATTGTTGAATGTGAACCTGAACCTGTACTCGGTGTGGCCACCGGTGTTGGTGCAGACATCACTCTATTTTGCTCATCACTAGCTATTTCTCTCAAAAATTTCTAAAAATTTGTAATTGCCGTTGTGACCAATTATTTCCAAGATTTTGCCTACCCCATTTCAATGCTATGCCTTTGGCTCGGTATAGATCAAGAATTACTTTTACCTCTGCCTTTAATTTGTCCAATTTGCTTTGATAATGTTTGATTAGATTTTCTAAGCAGCTATGAGCCCAAATTTGGTTTATCATGCTGGTTGATTAAAAAAATTCGTCATCTCGTAAGGCAGGGCAGAAAAACGAGTTCATCTCCTCCATTTTCATGCTACGGGATTTCGGGAGATACAGTCTGTCTGTCTGCCTGCCTGCCTGCCTGCCTGCCTGTCTGCCTGCCTGCCTGCCTGCATGCCTACCTGTCTGTCTGTCTGTCTGTCTGTCTGCCTGCCTGCCTGCCTGCCTGCCTGCCTGCCTGCCTGCCTGTCTGTCTGTCTGTCTGTGTTGGTCGGTCAGTCTCTTCCATAAAATGTAGTTGAGGCACCTAACCTAGACTCATTTAAGAAAAGGTTCGATTAAAATTATAAGCAAATAATTATTATACTTCACGGACAATAACTAGCCTAACGCTTACGTCCTGTAACATGATGATGATGATGATGATGATGATGATGATGATGATGATGTCTCTCTGCCTGTCTGTTTGCCTGCCCATCCACCCATCCACCCTCCTGCCTGCCTCCATGCCCGCTTGCCCACCCTTTCCATCTAAAACAGATATGGAAAAGATGGCTGGCCCAATCTTTACAACTAATGCCCCAGTACATCGCCCATAGTGGGACATCTTACAAAAACTGGCAAAGAGCGGCTCAGTGTACTTTCGTTCTTGGAGTCGCTGAGTGTATGGAAACCAGGACAACCCCCCCCCCCCCCATATGTGATAGGGTGGATGATAATGACTGCCAACTTTTCTACACATTCTATGCAGGTTCGTACCTTATCACACTTGAAATATATTTAGCAGAATAATACCGGCTTGGGGATCAGTTACTTGACTGTACAGTTTTGAATCTGATTGGTATATTTATATATTCAGAAGTTGCTCTAGACCATGAATGCATAGCCTTAACCCTTTAACACATACCAGCCAAAACGGCTTCTGCAGTAGCTTTGAGAAATGCCCATTTGCAGCTCAAGTAAATACTGTTTTTGAAATTTTACCACTGGAATAACCGGCTCGACAGCCGAGCCAGTCATTCCAGTGGTATATTTGTCAAAAAAAGTCTTCTCTTGGTCTGCAAATGCACAGTTTCTATGAGGAAATTTAGATTTTCTTAAACAAATTTGAGGGTTAAAGGGTTAAATATGACCGTGTTCTTAACTCGCAATATCGTGCATCACGTTCTATACCCTCTCGCTCAAATCGCTTTAGTCAAAATTTATATTTCGATGACCGAGAGATTTCTAAATTATCAAAGAAATATGACAAGAGGATTTTCATAGTGGCATATTTCCGCTCTCAACAGGTGACTTAGTTTAATTGACAAAAGTAATGTTTCAAATGCCTCATCATAAGTAAAAGAGTTTCCAATTACATTGATGAAGCTTGCACAGATTTGAAATTATTTAAGGTTACATAATTAGGATACAATCGTGCTTTCAGTCTACATTCGTGATCAAGATCACCATCGGAATACGGTTGCACTTTTACGAGTGTAAACTCTAGTGGTTCACTGATGCAGTTCGTGGTTCAAACGTTTTCGGCGCTCCAGAAGTGGAATATTTACTGACATGGTTCGTCGAATCAGAAACCGCATTTTGATCTCAGTTCGTTGTTACCATTGGTTACTGGTTCGTGAATTTCAAGAATAAGGGTACTTTTTCGTGAGTGGTTGCATCAGTGGTTCACTGAGGCAATTCGTGGTTCAAGCCTTTTGGCGCTCCAGGAGTGGAATATTTACTGATGCGGTTCATCGAACCAGCAACCAAGCTTTGATCTCGGTTCGCTGTTACCAATAGTTACTAGTTCGTAAATTTCAAGTGGCGACATCCACCTAAATTTTACAAGTTATTTGAATGGCAAAATCCCGTCAATATTTTAGTGGAGGCTGTCGTCCGCAATTTACTTAGACTGCATTTAAGTGTAAATCGAAATATGATCAAATTAATTGCTAACATTAATGCAAATTAGAATGCTTGTGGGTCAGAACATTGCCACGAAATTACGATTATCAACCGTCGGCAATTCGCATGAATCCCGTTTTGTCATTTTTGGATCAAACCAAGTCTGTGCTTCGGGCCAAGTCTGTGAAATTAACTGACCGCGTCACTCGCGAAAAACGGGGTCCTAAATAACTATATCAGTGACATTCAAAACGTTCTTGTCGAGTAACAGATCCCGTCCTATTGTTATTCTAATTTTGTACCCCTCGAGTGTGATAAGGTACACAACCTAAATAGTACGGGCTGGTAAATACCCATCGTCCTATTGCACGATCCTCGCACTCCCACTCCGCTCCCGTATCGAGTACCGTGCTTGCAGGCATTTGATATCTGCGCTAAGTTAACAAAACGTCGTAAATATAAATGAGCGTGGGGTCTCCGCCAATGAAATTGCACCGATATGAAATAAATGAAACCTGATTGGCGGACGGCAGCCCACAGCATAACGCTACTTCACATGGCAAGAGATCAAAGGACTGCACGTACGGCCACGAATAGCTGAGCTATGTGAGAGGGCGTATATTGGTACGAGCCGGTAAATACCACACTGCATTGTACCATGTGACCATAATGTCAAGTAAGTGCGGTCTCTAGGCGTGTGTAGCCATGCATCTAGACACAGTTCATTCCAATAAGATAAGTTACTTTTGAAGTAACTAACAAAATAGGCATCATCTTAATGTTGATATCTCCCTCTCAGATGGAAAAAGTGATGCTTATGCTCACTTTAAGAACATCCGTTGCTTAGCAAACATAGTGACTGTGTCCAAGTTGGAATGCCATTTGTCGGTTCCAAGCGACCAATGGCATTCCAACTCGGTCACACTCGCTGCTGTAACTATATACCGGTAAGATTTCTATCAATGAACACCCATGGCAATACGTACGACTGTGATTGGCTAATGAATCACACATGCCATGGCGAGTTGCATATGACAACTATTCACATAGAGTGAAATAGTTAATAATTTGTAAAAAAGTAACAGGAGTATAACTGTTAATTGCCTCTTTTCCGCGCATATAATCTTCAAATGAGCAAGGGTAGGACGATAGGTTTTCTATAAATGACACCGCGTGGCACACGATGGCAATATATAGAACACCATAGATAACAAACAGCTCGTGTATCATTCGCGGTTATTGCGGCTCATTGAGATAGTGTCAAAGCTTCTATTTGATAAGCATTACTAGAGACAATGGACTGGTCTATCTGTCACTTAAGCATCTAACGTCATAATCAAATTACGCGACTTGTTAGATCACGTCAATGGCGTAGGTCTGCCATGAAGACGTAACAGTTCAACGGCAAGCTTTTAGAATATATATTCGACCGACATTTAATAGAGAGATCGGTTTCTAGCTATACAAAGTCCATTTCTAGCAAAGCCCCACGTTTGCAGGAATTTTAACACTTTGACGCACGATTTTCGGCGCTCCAGAAGTAGAATATTTACTGACATGGTTCGTTGAATCAGGAACCGCATTTTGATCTCAGTTCGTTGTTACCATGGGTTACTGGTTCGTGAATTTCAAGAATAAGGGTACGTTTTCGTGAGTGCCTGCATCAGTGGTTCACTGAGGCAATTCGTGGTTCAAGCCTTTTGGCGCTCCAGAAGTGGAATATTTACTGATGCGGTTCATCGAACCAGCAATGTTGCTGCTTATGGCAGAATGTCTATGAAATACTAAGTTCATTGACGAGATATACATATATATCGTCAATGAACTTAGTGTTTCATAGACATTCTGCCATAAGCAGCAACATCTCCCAGGCAAATCAGTTTAGAATTGTCAACAGCTTGTCTGTATTGTCACCTTCAAAGTAATATTCTTGGAAATCGTGCGTCAAAGTGTTAAAATTCATGCAAACGCCGGGCTTTGCTGGAAATGGACATTGTATAGCTAGAAACCGATCTCTCTATTAAATGTCGATTCAATATCATGGCGGTATACGTTACTAACCCTTGTTTTATCCATACAATTCCTGCTCCTTGTTTTCAAAGTAATAGTTTGGCAATTGTTCACTTTTATAGCATATGTAAATAGGGCCCACACGCTACTGCTGAAGCTGATAACTGTAAGGATAAGTAAGTTGGAAAGTCGGCTGAGCATGCAGATGGAAGCAGACTATAAACCCAGAGCTATACATATATACCTATAAGTGATACAGGTTATCTGGTAGCAATATTTATTTGGAAAATATCTAGCCATTATATCTAAGTAAGTATATTTAATCATGGATAATAAAAATGTCATCATTTAACCATGTTTCTGTCAACGTGGTAATGTTTTACTTAGAATTCTTGACTTTATGTCACAAAGTGATATGAAGTCAATGGATTACTCTTTCAGAAATAACTGAGTGCCGTTAAAATATTGAAATCATGTAAGAATAAATTATGCTACATTATTAGTCGTCCCATATCAACAACGAGGATTGCTACTAACGTTATCCCCTGCTCCATCACCCGCGTCATGTCTGCTACTTCCCCCCCCCCCTCATCCACCATCACAACATTCATAAAGCTTTGTAAATGAATGTGTATATATCCGTTTATGTGCAGGACTGTATGTCGAATGGTGAATGCGTTGAGATGCAAAATGTTAATCTCATTGATTATAAAAAAGATTAACATCTTAGCATCTTAGGATGGTGAAGCAGGAGAGAGAGAGAGAGAGAGAGAGAGAGAGAGAGAGAGAGGGAGAGAGGGAGAGGGGGAGGGGGAGGGGGAGGGGAGGGAGGGAGGGTGGGTGGGAGAGAGGGTGGGTGGGAGGGAGGAGAGAGAGAGAGAGAGAGAGTCGGTGGGGTTGGCTGGCTGGCTTGCTGTCCGGCTGGCCGACTGGTCAGTTGGGTGGCTGGCTTATTGTCTGGCTGTGGGAGCGCTGGTTGGTTGAAGTATACATGATGGGTAGACATGCCACTCTAATGTGAAACTCAAGACATGACATTTCATTAAATATTGGCCAATGTTTCAATCTTATTTATTTTATTTATCTATGCCGCAGCTATCCAAGGTCAAGCGTCTGATGGCCTTCCTAAAACGCTATCTCCTCTCGGCCCACAACTGTTTCCTGTTCTCGAAAGACTTACGCCAGGTCCAAGGATGCTCTTTGCCCCGGAACAGAGGCTTAAGCTGCCAGAAACTTTGTCACCGATTGGTCCACAATTATTCCCTGTTCTTGAAAGACTTATGCCAGGTCCAAGGATGCTCTTTGCCTCGGAACAGAGGCTTAAGCTGCCAGAAACTTTGTCACCGATTGGTCCACAATTATTCCCTGTTCTTGAAAGACTTATGCCAGGTCCAATGATGCTCTTTGCCTCGGAACAGAGGCTTAAGCTGCCAGAAACTTTGTCACCGATTGGTCCACAATTATTCCCTGTTCTTGAAAGACTTATGCCAGGTCCAAGGATGCTCTTTGCCCCGGAACAGAGGCTTAAGCTGCCAGAAACTTTGTCACCGATTGGTCCACAATTATTCCCTGTTCTTGAAAGACTTACGCCAGGTCCAATGATGCTCTTTGCCTCGGAACAGAGGCTTAAGCTGCCAGAAACTTTGTCACCGATTGGTCCACAATTATTCCCTGTTCTTGAAAGACTTATGCCAGGTCCAATGATGCTCTTTGCCTCGGAACAGAGGCTTAAGCTGCCAGAAACTTTGTCACCGATTGGTCCACAATTATTCCCTGTTCTTGAAAGACTTATGCCAGGTCCAGTGATGCTCTTTGCCCCGGAACATAAGCTTAAGCTGCCAGAAACTTTGTCACCGATTGGTCCACAATTATTCCCTGTTCTCGAAAGACTTACGCCAGGTCCAATGATGCTCTTTGCCCCGGAACAGAGGCTTAAGCTGCCAGAAACTTTGTCACCGGTTGGCCCACAATTATTCCCTGTTCTCGAAAGACTCACGACAGGTCCAAGGATGCTGTTTGCCCCGGAACAGAGGCTTAAGCTGCCCAAGACTTTGTCACCGATTGGTCCACAATTATTCCCTGTTCTTGAAAGACTTATGCCAGGTCCAAGGATGCTCTTTGCCCCGGAACAGAGGCTTAAGCTGCCAGAAACTTTGTCACCGATTGGTCCACAATTATTCCCTGTTCTTGAAAGACTTACGCCAGGTCCAATGATGCTCTTTGCCCCGGAACAGAGGCTTAAGCTGCCAGAAACTTTGTCACCGGTTGGCCCACAATTATTCCCTGTTCTCGAAAGACTCACGACAGGTCCAAGGATGCTGTTTGCCCCGGAACAGAGGCTTAAGCTGCCCAAGACTTTGTCACCGGTTGGTCCACAATTATTCCCTGTTCTTGAAAGACTTGCACCAGGTCCAAGAATGCTTCTTGCCCCAGAACCGAAACCACTGGACGCTTCCTCACGTGTTGTTGGTGGGTCAGATGCTGCGCCACATTCTCATCCACACATTGCTACACTTATGTATTGGTTGGCAGACAAACAAGAATTCAGATTTATCTGTGGCGCTAGTTTGATTGACGAGAAATGGCTGTTCACGGCAGCACACTGTCTGCAACATGAGTAAGTTTTAGTCTGAGATCAGATACGATATAAATTGTGCTACAATATAAGAAATATTGGGTTGAATATTTTCAAACTAATTTAACTGAATGCATATGGCAGCAACATATTCCAGTCAAATTAGCTTCAACAAATACAACAAACAGTCTACAAAATAAATTTGTTCCTTGTGGAATTAGGAAGCTGCGAGATTTCAGGGGTGAAAATGTCAGGCAATAAATATCTGGCCATGAGCATATGAGTAGCTATGTCACAGCACACAACTCTTATCACCGCAGTTTTAAGTCAATTAACAAATAACTATTTGGAAATATATATTTGATCTAAAACTCTTGCTAGTTTTTAGTGTTACTAGAAAAGTGAGAGGCATAGCTTGACATGGATCCCAGAGTCTCTCTAATGTTGAAACAATCGACCTTTCCAGTTTCAGCTAAGCCCCTCCCATCTCTATCTAAGCTCCACCCACACCTTGTCCGTGTTGGGATCGATCGATCTCTGAACTCTCTGACTATCAATTTCCAGCAAACTATACAAGTAAGCTGTCAAATATTTTGAAACTAATTTGACTGGGCGCTGTTGTTGCCTATGGCAGCAACAGCGTCCAGTCAAATTAGTTTCAAAATATTCAACAGAATGTTTATTAAATGGTAAAGACATACAATTCATACAACGTGTCGGACTATTAAGAGTTAAAGACGGCCTACATCGAATCATTCATGACGTCATGATTATGACGTCAGCCTACACGTCACATACGTCGTTGATTATGAAGCCATATGACATCATATGATGAATCGATACACTTGGAAAGGTCCTTTTATACAGATAGCCATACCAGTAACCTGCCCGGAGTTGATTTCATAAACCTTCTACAGCAGTGAAATGTCTCCTTCCAACTTTGCAGATTTTAACCAATTAAACTCCAATTGTCATAGAAAACTGCTTCACCGGGGAATTTTCTCAAGTTTTATGAAATCAACCTCTGGCCGATCGTATCTGGAGGAAGTGCCTGAAATCACCGATCCTTATTATTAAGAGCGATTAAACAAAATCTGAATGCAATTTAACAGTAAACGTGGATTAAATTAGCGAGACCTGATCATATTATATAAACCCTTTAACACCTATATCAAGTTTAACGCGCAAGCTGGTCAAAATGGCTTCCCCGGTGGTCTTGAGAAATGTCTATTTTGAGAGCAAAATAAGACAAAAAGATAACCGAGCCAGTCATTTCAGTGATAAATTTTCAAACATATCTTCTCTTGGTCTGCAAATGGAGTAATCCAGTTTTAGATATGCCCCGCCCATCTTTAGCTACACTCCACACACACTTCGCCCATGTGCACTAGCAATTTCTAGAAAACTGTAAAGGTAAGCTGTTAAATACTTTGAAACTAATTTAACTATGGCAACAGCATGTTTATTAAATAGTAAAGACATACCATTCGTACAACAACGCTTAGTCGCTCATCAATTAAGCGTTCATGACGAACTTAGTTATGCCATTCATGACGTATTTGATTGTGAGGTCATCATACAGGTCGCGTAGGTGGTTATCACGTAATACAATTGGCTGAGAGACTGGAATCCTCCATTGACATTTTTTATGAGAAAATTGGAATTTTCTGAAACAAATTTGAAGGTTAAAATTAGGCCACCCTGACAAGGTTGATTGCCTGGCTTCGCGTGTCTCTGGCGTCAATACTATATAACTACTTATTGTCTATTCAGATGTGGGTGAAGCTGATAACATCTAATTATTATTTGCTTTTATAGTACTGATGTGAAGAACTTCCGGATCGGATTGGGATATCACAATCTCAAACAAAAAAATGGCAATGAGCAACTGATGGAATTCGAGCGCTACATTATGGTATTATTATTATTATTATTATTATTATTATTATTATTATTATTATTATTATTATTATTATTATTATTCTAGTCAATGGACGATTCCAGTTTATCCACCAATAATATGACGTCATAATCAACTACGTGGCGTGTAGAATGACGTCATAATCATTACTTCATTAATGACGTAGTTAAGCTCGTCAACAACGCTTAATTGATGACGAACTAAGCGTCGATGCACGAATTGTATATATTTACTATTTAATAAACATGCTGATAGGCAGCACCCAGTCAAATTAGTTTCAAAATATTCAACAGCTTACCTCTATAGCTTTCTGGAAATTGATAGTTAGGGAGTTCTGGGATCGATTGATCACAACACGGGCAAAGCGTGGGTGCAGTTTTTCTAAAGATGCATTGCTAAAACTGGATACCTCCATTAATTAATTTGTGCATTGCAGAATGTCCAAACAAACGAGTCAGTATGTAAGCCTACGTGTGTGCGTGTGTGCTAGTGCGTGTGCACTCGCCGTGTAGTTATGGATGGCAACAACTATAACGTTTATCAATTAATATCAATGTTATGATGGCACATTTAGCACAGATAAATGCGTGATTTACTTTCACTCGGCGTATTAACTCTTTCACCCATGGACTATTTCTTAATGGGCCTTTCCACTGCATCCATCCATCATATGACGTCATGATCAACTATATGTAGAATGCCATCATAATGAATGACGTGATAATGGCGTCATGAATGACGTAGATAAGTACGTCACGGACGCATATTTGAAGACTGGCTACGTGTTGTTGTACGAATTGTATGTCTACTATTTAATAAATATTCTGTTGAATATTTTGCAACTAATTGGACTAGGCGCTGTTGCTACCTATAGCACCTAGTCAAATTAGTTGCAAAATATTCAACAGCTTATCTGTATAGTCTTCAGGAAATTGATAGTTATGGCATTCGGAGATCGATCAATCCCAACATGGTGACGTGTGGGTGGAGCTTAGCTAGATGTGGGCGCGGCATAGTTAAAACAGGAACGGTCCATTTCTAGGCAATACAAAGTTGCTAAATATTTTGAAATTAACTTGATATGGAGCAGTTACATCCCCGATTACCTCGGCAATGGTTATTGTGTGTTGGCTGAAATGATTAAAACAAGTAGCTGCAGTTTCATTTATTCCCTACGTAAAGTAATGCATTATATAACGTTCAAATACAAAAAAAAGAAACCAGGTCATATTTTAGGACGTTAATCGCCCCTGGATATATTATAAAACATCGAAATGTGCTTTTAGGAGATGCTTGCTATAAAATCACCAATAGGTACCGATCTTTGTTATATGAGCTCAAATGTACCGCCACCTTTTGAACATTCTGTTTCCTATCTTTCATACACTGATTATAAATAGCGGATCTGAAGCTATTTATCAATCGTTTCAAATTAGCATACATTCATCAGTTTCAGGATGTTCCCATAATTTCCAATTTTCCACAGCTGTCAGATTTTTAACGATAAAGTCCAACGACAACGACTACGAGCCCACATGAACACAATTTCCTGTGATAAGATTTGTGTTAGATTGAATCTATAGTCCCCCCCACCCCCAGAATCTGCCATTGCCATTCCGACAGATAAACAGACACACATACACGATATAGCTCCAAATGCTCTACCTCTTTCATCTACTAGTCGATGGCGAAATATTGCAAGTAAATCACAGCTACTGGCTATAATCAGAATAAGGTGTGATATGATCATCCTACCAGCAGTTACTTCCCCTGATAAGGAAGGTTACAGGACCGCTACTGTGCCATCTGTGCTATCAGGCTTGAAACTAATACATAGTATCTTAACCCTTTAACCCCCATATCAACCAAAACGGCTTCTGCAGCGGTCTTGAGAAGTGTACATTTGCAGACCAAGAGAGGGCTGTTTTTGAAAATTCACCACTGGAATGACTGGCTCGATAACCGTTAACCTACATTTGTGAGACTATATCATTATTTTGCTAAGAATAATTACATTTAACAAAACTATACAATTTCAGAAACAAACTTAAAGGTGTATATTCACAACAATATGCTTGAAACTAGAATTGCTAAAATTGTAAACTCTTAAAAGCTTAAATTGTGTGTCTATATGTAATGAAACGAAATAAATATTACGAGTCCCTAATTCAATTTCACAAATTTCACTGCCGCCGCAGTAGTAGTAGTAGTAGTAGTAGTAGTAGTAGTAGTAGTAGTAGTAGTAGTAGTCGCCGTCGTCGTCGTCGTAGTAGTAGTAGTAGTAGTAGTAGTAGTAGTAGTAGTCGCCGTCGTCGTCGTAGTAGTAGTAGTAGTAGTAGTAGTAGTAGTAGTAGTAGTAGTAGCAGCAGCAGCAGCAGCAGCAGCAGTAGTAGTAGTAGCAGCAGCAGCAGCAGCAGCAGTAGTAGTAGTAGTAGTCGCCGTCGTCGTCGTCGTAGTAGTAGTAGTAGTAGTAGTAGTAGTAGTAGTAGTAGTAGTAGTAGTAGTAGTCGCCGTCGTCGTCGTCGTCGTCGTCGTAGTAGTAGTAGTAGTAGTAGTAGTCGCCGTCGTCGTCGTAGTAGTAGTAGTAGTAGTAGTAGTAGTAGTAGTAGTAGTAGTAGTAGTAGTCGCCGTCGTCGTCGTAGTAGTAGTAGTAGTAGTAGTAGTAGTAGTAGTAGTAGTAGTAGTAGTAGTAGTAGTAGTAGTATGCGTTAATGTTGTTAATAATAGTGACTATATTTGATGAAACGTCTGTACATTAGCTCGACATGTATGAAATAAGATATTAATTAATTAGCTCTCTGCTCTCGTACTCTGCTTAAGCTGACTAGTATTTACTATTTTCCTTAATAAAGGCACATAATTTCGATAAAGCTATAACGTTTCTATTCGACAATAACTCATTGAATTTATGGTAATTTGGCTGGTTGTAATATTTCTAAGTAGTGATTTCCTTCCATCCATGAGAAAGTTACATGAGAATATAGTAGTGGAATTTATAGGTAACTTATGCTTGGCTGTTCTGAATCTAGCTAGTGTTATTCGGTTGATATTATTTAGTTTTATAAGATAGGTCTCGGGTTCAAATGTGGTCTTGTATATATACTATACCTTTGGACAATATGTTGATTTAACCTCTCCATGTTTGTAAGAACTGGTCTATTAACACTTGTAGCTTTACAGTGGCGCTATTTGTAGTTTGCATTTCCCACACAAATCCCATCCCAACGCTATTAAGTATATCATTTTCAGTGCTAATCCATTTATTTTGGACGTGGTCATCAATCAATGATGGGATCGAGAGATAAGCAGTGGTCCAACTTTTTTCCACGATTCCAACAAACGTCTTGCTCCAACAAGCGCCAGAGAAGTTGTGTAGGCTGGTGAGACCTTAGGCCTTGTACCGCCCAATTACTTCCACACGTTCTGGGACATCAATGCCTCTGTATTTCGCATCCTTGTTAGTGAGGAACTACAGGTGAGTCGAGGTGACAAAGCGACCATTAGAGACGAGGTCCATCAAGACAATAAATACATTAATATCAGGGAACTATACATGAACGTCTCTGAATGCGCTGTCATGGATACTGTCAAGAACATGGAGAGGTATCAAGCTGTCAGCCTTCTCATGCTCATGGACTTTGGAGTTCTCTTCAAAAGTATGAGGGGAATGGACCTTCACTAAAGTGTTGTAGGCGACCAGACGACAGAAGCCCATTGACGCTAAGGTTCTAATGCTCATCTCATTATGCATCTCATAATCGGCAATAGCAGCTGCGGCAACGGTCGTTCTCTTCCAAATAGTCATCTATTCTCTTACTTATGATGCGTGTAAAGAACTGACTAATGTAATTGAACGCAAATGCTTTTGGTTCATCGGTAGGGGCCTTTACCTTTATAAATAGGTTTTATTAATCCGTCACTCCACAATTCTGACCGGTATTTAGTACATTATTGAAAAGAGCGAGGTAGATGGGAAGCATTAGAGTTTCTGTAGATTTGATATGTTCATTAATTATCCCATCAACTCCCGCGGCTTTATTGGTTTTGAGTGACTTGATTCCCTTGCTAATTTCTGTTTCGGTGATTGAAGTCTGTCATTTATTAATTCATCGTTGTCGGCAATCTGATTATCCGGGATGTTATCACTTTGCATTACTGACTTTTAAAGAATTATACATATCATCAAGATTTATAGTACATGGATCGGGTTTTGGATCTGTTGACCTGATAATTTTGCATTATTCTCGGGGATTGCTTTTACTCAGCTGCTCTATTTTAAAACTAAGATCCCGCTTGTGGGAAGCTATCCCATTATTCATTATGGTGTTATACTGTTTGCTTGCATCTATCATCTCTTTAAGGTTAGTAGTGGTCTTATTATTCCGATACTCATTTCTGTATTTATGATATTCTTTACTTGACGAGTGCCATTCAGGATTGAACCATTCACCCTTTCATTCAGCAGGTTGATTATTATATACTTTTAACCCTTTAATGACTAAATTTGTTCAAAAAATTAGAATATTTACTTATTGAAGGTCCATTTGCAGGCCAAGTGAAGACTATTTTTGGGAATTTAGCACTGGAATGACTGGATCAGTTATCGAGCCAGTAATTCCAGTGGTAAATTTTCAAAAATAGTCTTCTCTTGGCCTGCAAATGGACATTCCCGAGACCACTACAGAGGCCGGTTTTGGCCGGCTTCATCTTGAAAGAGTTAAACTTCCAAATGTGCCGAATGCGGCGTGTTGGAATATCTTAGCTAAGTCAGCTAACATTATCATAAAGACGGTTATTTGTCACACATTCTGCATATTCTACTGATTTATTAGGTTTCCCTCCGGCAGGCCTAAGTTTTGCAGGAGCGGCCGCATCGCTAACTACATTAGCCAAAGAATTAGTAATATGTGGTGCGAGACCATGGAAGTCATATGTCAATTGTATGTATGCGTGAATGGCAGAAAATAAATGTGAAAAGCCAAGCACGTTAAGCTCGCTAGCTTTATCTAACAGTTCAAATGATGAAATTGCGTAGTCAACCACCCTGCTATTTGTGCACGTTACCGTTGCCACTGTCAATCATGCCGTTATATGGGCATAGGATGTTGCATTTTCATTTATATCTAAAAGCTTCCGGCCATATTTAGCTATATTTGTTTCTTGATTTCTACGTGCAGATACATATTTCGCCATCCATGGTGCATATTCATTGTTACTTTCCAGCTGGCAGATACATATTTCGCCATGGGTGCATATTCATTGTTACTTTCCGGCTGGCAGATACATATTTCGCCATGGGTGCATATTCATTGTTACTTTCTAGCTGGCAGATACATATTTCGCCATGGGTGCATATTCATTGTTACTTTCCAGCTGGCAGATACATATTTCGCCATGGGTGCATATTCATTGTTACTTTCCGGCTGGCAGATACATATTTCGCCATGGGTGCATATTCATTGTTACTTTCTAGCTGGCAGATACATATTTCGCCATGGGTGCATATTCATTGTTACTTTCCGGCTGGCAGATACATATTTCGCCATGGGTGCATATTCATTGTTACTTTCTAGCTGGCAGATACATATTGCGCCATGGGTGCATATTCATTGTTACTTTCTAGCTGGCAGATACATATTTCGCCATGGGTGCATATTCATTGTTACTTTCTGGCTGGCAGATACATATTTCGCCATGGGTGCATATTCATTGTTACTTTCTAGCTGGCAGATACATATTTCGCCATGGGTGCATATTCATTGTTACTTTCTAGCTGGCAGATACATATTTCGCCATGGGTGCATATTCATTGTTACTTTCTAGCTGGCAGATACATATTTCGCCATGGGTGCATATTCATTGTTACTTTCTAGCTGGCAGATACACATTTCGCCATGGGTGCATATTCATTGTTACTTTCTAGCTGGCAGATACATATTTCGCCTTGGGTGCATATTCATTGTTACTTTCCAGCTGGCAGATACATATTTCGCCATGGGTGCATATTCATTGTTGCTTTCTAGCTGGCAGATACATATTTCGCCATGGGTGCATATTCATTGTTACATTCTAGCTGGCAGATACATATTTCGCCATGGGTGCATATTCATTGTTACTTTCTAGCTGGCAGATACATATTTCGCCATGGGTGCATATTCATTGTTACATTCTAGCTGGCAGATACATATTTCGCCATGGGTGCATATTCATTGTTACTTTCTAGCTGGCAGATACATATTTCGCCATGGGTGCATATTCATTGTTACTTTCTAGCTGGCAGATACATATTTCGCCATGGGTGCATATTCATTGTTACTTTCTAGCTGGCAGATACATATTTCGCCATGGGTGCATATTCATTGTTACTTTCTAGCTGGCAGATACATATTTCGCCATGGGTGCATATTCATTGTTACTTTCCAGCTGGCAGATACATATTCCGCCATCCATGGTGCATATTCATTGTTACTTTCTAGCTAGCAGATACATATTTCGCCATGGGTGCATATTCATTGTTACTTTCCAGCTGGCAGATATATATTTCGCCATGGGTGCATATTCATTGTTGCTTTCTAGCTGGCAGATACATATTTCGCCATGGGTGCATATTCATTGTTACTTTCTAGCTGGCAGATACATATTTCGCCATGGGTGCATATTCATTGTTACTTTCTAGCTGGCAGATACATATTTCGCCATGGGTGCATATTCATTGTTACTTTCTAGCTGGCAGATACATATTTCGCCATGGGTGCATATTCATTGTTACTTTCTAGCTGGCAGATACATATTTCGCCATGGGTGCATATTCATTGTTACTTTCTAGCTGGCAGATACATATTTCGCCATGGGTGCATATTCATTGTTACTTTCTAGCTGGCAGATACATATTTCGCCATGGGTGCATATTCATTGCTACTTTCTAGCTGGCAGATACATATTTCGCCATGGGTGCATATTCATTGTTACTTTCTGGCTGGCAGATACATATTTCGCCATGGGTGCATATTCATTGTTACTTTCTAGCTGGCAGATACATATTTGGCCATGGGTGCATATTCATTGTTACTTTCTAGCTGGCAGATACATATTTCGCCATGGGTGCATATTCATTGTTACTTTCTAGCTGGCAGATACATATTTCGCCATGGGTGCATATTCATTGTTACTTTCTAGCTGGCAGATACATATTTCGCCATGGGTGCATATTCATTGTTACTTTCTAGCTGGCAGATACATATTTCGCCTTGGGTGCATATTCATTGTTACTTTCCAGCTGGCAGATACATATTTCGCCATGGGTGCATATTCATTGTTGCTTTCTAGCTGGCAGATACATATTTCGCCATGGGTGCATATTCATTGTTACATTCTAGCTGGCAGATACATATTTCGCCATGGGTGCATATTCATTGTTACTTTCTAGCTGGCAGATACATATTTCGCCATGGGTGCATATTCATTGTTACTTTCTAGCTGGCAGATACATATTTCGCCATGGGTGCATATTCATTGTTACTTTCTAGCTGGCAGATACATATTTCGCCATGGGTGCATATTCATTGTTGCTTTCTAGCTGGCAGATACATATTTCGCCATGGGTGCATATTCATTGTTACTTTCTAGCTGGCAGATACATATTTCGCCATGGGTGCATATTCATTGTTACTTTCTAGCTGGCAGATACATATTTCGCCATGGGTGCATATTCATTGTTACTTTCTAGCTGGCAGATACATATTTCGCCATGGGTGCATATTCATTGTTACTTTCTAGCTGGCAGATATATATTTCGCCATGGGTGCATATTCATTGTTGCTTTCTAGCTGGCAGATACATATTTCGCCATGGGTGCATATTCATTGTTACTTTCTGGCTGGCAGATACATATTTCGCCATGGGTGCATATTCATTGTTGCTTTCTGGCTGGCAGATACATATTTCGCCATGGGTGCATATTCATTGTTACTTTCTAGCTGGCAGATACATATTTCGCCATGGGTGCATATTCATTGTTACTTTCTAGCTGGCAGATACATATTTCGCCATGGGTGCATATTCATTGTTACTTTCTAGCTGGCAGATACATATTTCGCCATGGGTGCATATTCATTGTTACTTTCTAGCTGGCAGATACATATTTCGCCATGGGTGCATATTCATTGTTACTTTCTAGCTGGCAGATACATATTTCGCCATGGGTGCATATTCATTGTTACTTTCTAGCTGGCAGATACATATTTCGCCATGGGTGCATACTCATTGTTACTTTCTAGCTGGCAGATACATATTTCGCCATGGGTGCATATTCATTGTTACTTTCTAGCTGGCAGATACATATTTCGCCATGGGTGCATATTCATTGTTACTTTCCAGCTGGCAGATACATATTTCGCCATGGGTGCATATTCATTGTTACTTTCTAGCTGGCAGATACATATTTCGCCATGGGTGCATATTCATTGTTACTTTCTAGCTGGCAGATACATATTTCGCCATGGGTGCATATTCATTGTTACTTTCCAGCTGGCAGATACATATTTCGCCATGGGTGCATATTCATTGTTGCTTTCTAGCTGGCAGATACATATTTCGCCATGGGTGCATATTCATTGTTGCTTTCTAGCTAGCTGGCAGATACATATTTCGCCATGGGTGCATATTCATTGTTACTTTCTAGCTGGCAGACACATATTTCGCCATGGGTGCATATTCATTGTTACTTTCTAGCTGGCAGATACATATTTCGCCATGGGTGCATATTCATTGTTACTTTCTAGCTGGCAGATACATATTTCGCCATGGGTGCATATTCATTGTTACTTTCCAGCTGGCAGATACATATTTCGCCATGAGTGCATATTCATTGTTACTTTCTAGCTGGCAGATACATATTTCGCCATGGGTGCATATTCATTGTTACTTTCTAGCTGGCAGATACATATTTCGCCATGGGTGCATATTCATTGTTACTTTCCAGCTGGCAGATACATATTTCGCCATGGGTGCATATTCATTGTTACTTTCCAGCTGGCAGATACATATTTCGCCATGGGTGCATATTCATTGTTACTTTCTAGCTGGCAGATACATATTTCGCCATGGGTGCATATTCATTGTTACTTTCTAGCTGGCAGATATTCGCAAGTTGTTCATCAGTTTCTAAAATAAAGATTACTAGTCTTTGCATTAAAATCACCTATAAACGCCACTAGATCTGTATTTTTCATCATTGGCGTAAATTCCCTCTCGATAACATCAAACGCTTCAACAGAGGAAATATTAGAAGTTTGGGTGGAATATAGACTACAGATAGTATTGCATGGTCTTGTGTATGCGTGATGGTTCCAGCTGTGCTTGTTCAAATAACAAATTCATTGTCTGATTCTATTACATTAACCCTTTAACGGCTAAATCTATTCAAAAAAATTAGAATATTTACTTATTGAAGGTCCATTTGCAGGCCAAGTGAAGACTATTTTTGGGAATTTAGCACTGGAATGACTGGCTCGGTTATCGAGCCAGTCATTCCAGTGGTACATTTTCAAAAATAGTCTTCTCTTGGCCTGCAAATGGACATTCTCCGAGACCACCACAGAGGCCGGTTTTGGCCGGCCTCGTCTTGAAAGGGTTAAATTGTATTAATTTTATTTTTCGAATTCGCATTTTCGCGTTCAATAAGCTATGTTTGTGAAAATTAATAACGTTCATTTTAAAATGTATAACCTTTGAATAATGAACGATAGTAGTCATTAAATAAACAATGTACTTTATATATTAGGCCATATTACCGAAAACATTATAATATGAATAATTACTTTTCCAGTGCCCTGGATATGATGGTACAGCAAGTGGCTATCCTAATGACTGCGCATTGATCGAGCTTAAAGAAGCAGCAAAACTGAGTGATAACGTCAAACCCATTGCCTTGCCAGACAATGAGAATCAGAATTTTGTCAATGGAGACTGCTCTATCGCTGGCTGGAGAAAAACTGATGGTGAGCATTTGACCACACGTGCTGTGAGTAGATTGAGTAGCGGTCAATATGTCCATCCACAGAGAGAACATGATCAGATTCCTAAGGGCATATAATATCCCACCCGACCTACTTATTGCCATCGAATCAGGTTATTCCAAGATTAAGGCGTCCTACAGTGCGTGCGTGCGTGCGTGCGTGCGTGCGTGCGTGCGTGCGTGCGTGCGTGCCGCCGTGCGTGCGTGCGTGTCTGCGTGTGCGTGTTTGCGTGAGTGTGGGGGGATACTCTTGTCCCTTGCTTTCTCAGCATTGTCTTAGATTATGCAACGAGAAAAGCTTTGAAAGTATGTGAACAGCTTCACAATCACTGACTTGGACTTTGCTCATGACATTGATGAAGTCGAAGAGGCTACAACGTGTTGAACACGCAGATTTGAAAGTAGGACTAATAGCAAGCGAGAAGTAGACCAAGGTTTTTGCCTAGAATCATATGCCTGAGGATGTGAGAATCAATATCATTGATAGAAAATCGTTAGAAATTGCTACACACTTCAAGTAACTTGGGTCATGGGTAACCAATGCCGAGAAAGACATTAAGATCAAGAAAGCACTGATCTCCCCATCAGAGCAATTTGAAGATTTGACTCTTTGAAGCAACTGTCGAGTCAGTACTCGTTTAAGGATGCGAAGCATATACAATAACAACCAAGCTCCGGTAAGGACGAGACGGGGTTTTCACCAGAGTTCTGAGAAAAGCACTAAACATTGGCAGGAGCACGGAGCAAACAGAGAACTGTATGACGACTTACAACATCTCTCCTACAAATCCGGCAAGGAAAATTAAGACTAATAGGTCATTGTCAACGCCGTATCGAAGAGGCATCCTCAAAGCGTGTGCTTTGGACAGCAACTCGTGGGATCACCACACACACGCCCGCCCGCCCGCCCGTCCGCCCGCCCGTCCGTACGCACCCACCCACGCACGGACGCGCGCGCGCACGCACGCACGCACGCACGCACGCACGCACGCACGCACGCACGCACGCACGCACGCACGCACGCACGCGCGCACGCGCGCGCGCACGCACGCACGCACGCACCCCATCTTGCAGTTGCCATAGACTGCAATGTTAACTTTTAATACTTTAAAACTTGACATTAACATGTCTCAATTTCAATGCAAACTCACAGGAAAGTTGTTAAAATGATTTGAAACTAATTGTATTGGAACCATATGCATTAGGCAGCAACAACTCACGGTCAAATGAGTTTCAAAATATTCAGCAGACTATTCCGTACACTAGAGATAATTTGTCGTGGCTGGTCTGTTAAGGGTAGAGACTTAAGATAAACGTCATTCTATGTGCAAAAGAGAAGTGACTATTCTCATAGGCTCACATCACAAATTCATCTCGGGATATATAGCGTTTTAACTCCAATGTTTTAATGCATACATTCATAGCGAGAAGTCGTCATGTAACGCAGTGCCACTCAGGGCATTAAAACCATATACAAGCCTACAGTAGCCGCCATGCCGAAAGCGACCACACCAAGCATTGAATAACAGATGGTCACTCAAGACAGGTAGCACAACCTATGAACTTTGGATCACAAAATGGTGACTCCTTTTGCGAAAGTGTCTTTACTGACTGGTTTAAAGTACAAAATTGTAAAACAAAATATCACCGCATACCAAATTCTTAACAAACATGATTCAGATGTGGAACCGTTTAAAACTACCTTTATTTATTTTTGTCAAGTTTATATAAAGTTCGTTTTAAAGTATGACACTTTGAAATCATGTATAGCTTATACATAACACGGATGATAGATCTATTAATGTAGAGTTCTTGTAATAAAAGGATCCAGTTCCTGCTTATCTCCGGCCACGTTGTACGCGCGTTTGCATCGATTTCTAACACTTTGATCTCTGAATGTCAATGGAGGAATAAAGTTTTAGCTATATTTAGCTACACTCCACCCACACATCGCCCGTGTTTGGGATCGATCCATCCCTGAACACACAGAGCATCAATTTCCAGGAAAATATAAAGGTACGCCGTTGAATATTCTGAAACTAATTTGACTGGGTGCTGTTGATGCCTATGGCAGCAACAGCGCCCAGTCAAATTAGTTTCAAAATATTCAACAGAATGTTGATTAAATAGAAGACATACAATTCGTACAACAACGCTTAGACCGTCATCAATTAAGCGTTCGTGACGAAACTTAGCTACTACGCCATTCTTGACTCAATTGATTATGACGTCATCGTACACGTCACCTAGTTGATAATGACGTAATCTGATTGATGGATAAACCGGAATAGTCCATTTCAAGGTAACTATACAGGTAAGCTGTCTCAACAGAATGTTTTAGATTTAAAACTTACCAAAGTGACAATTCAGACTGTTACTGTGCGGGCTTTGCCTCTTTGGTGTCGGACCTATGTCGTTTTATTGTGACGTCAGCTAGCGAGTGATGTATTTTGATAATGATGTCTGATAGCTGAACGATATATTGGACACGTCCATTATTAAAAAGGTATCATCATGATGTCCTTCGATAGGTGCATCCACTGTTGTGTCTGATGTGCTGCAAGAAGTCAAGAAGGACGTGATCACAAACCTATCATGCGCGTGGAAATGGCGCATCATTGGAACTATCATGGACACCCATATCTGCGTTTTCAAAGAAGGCATTTCTGCATGCAATGTACGTATTCACTGCTATCTAGGAATCATGATGAAATCGGTCTGATAATAGACATCCAGCAAAATTGTATGTGTTCTCTGTTTTCCTCGTTGTTGAGAAAACCTAGGTCAGGATCATTGATAAAATGGTATTTTGTGTTGATGTACTAGGTCTATATCAGGACGTAATGCAGCATAGGCCTATAATAATAGCATAAAGTCCAATTTGTGTACTAATTTTAGCGGGCCGAGTTTGACATTTGATTTTGCATTTCTATAAATATGCATTTACCCAGACAAATATGTTTCTTTAACTTTCGCCAGTCACAACAATCATGGGCTATGGCACATATTGACTTTTGTACCAACGTCACTGTAAAGTTTCCCTTTGAACAAAATGGTTTTATAATGATTGGCACAAAGTCAATAAATATGATTTACGTACCAATATTAGGGATACCGTGTCTTAGAAGTATAAAGAAGCACTTCTCTCGTAGCAATCTGGTGAAGAAGAACACGTGTATGAAGAACAATGCATTGCCCTGCATAAGCAGTGATAACGCAGCTTAGTGGGCGGATGCTGGGCCAATACCGGGCCAATACCGGGCCAATTCGGCCCCGAATTGGTCCAGTACTGATCCAGTAAGCTGGCCCATCAGGGAGTTTACTTCTCTTTACAAGATTGTTACTTTTAGTGAGGATTCATAGCGTTTGTGCTCGGGGTATGGGACTTATGGAGCATAGAATACTATCAGATTCAATATATGCAATGCGCTATTATAGAAATAAGAATAGAAATTTAGAAATTCCTAGGTTAGATTAATTTAGAAAATTCTATTATAGAAATCAGAAGAAAACCCAGCAGTTATAATTCGTTAAAATAACACCAATTCATTTACCAGAATGTATCACAAAGAATTATCTTTCTGGTTTAGCTATTCCCCGCCCATCTCTAGCTAAGCTCCACCCACACCTCGCTGGTTCTCTGAACACCCTGACTATCAATTTCCAACAAAACTACACAGGTAAGCTGTTGAATATTTTGAAACTAATTTGACTGCAACGTGTCGGACTCTGAGATTTGATAACGGCCTATGTGGAACCCTTTGTGATGTAAAGATTGTGACGTCATCATACACGCGCTGAGCAGATTGTGACGTCATACGAGGTCAGATGATGGATGGATACTCTGGAAAGGTGAATTATCTTTAAGTCATTGCTTCCAATATTATTTGCATGGGAGTAAATGGACATTGTCCTCGTTGTTAACACTGATCTCACATCATTTCCACGATATCGTCATATGGATATTACGTATCAATAGTAGCGTAATAATGATGTTTTGTGACATTATGTTAAGGCGCAATTAAACAAACCAGCCATTGTTAACGGTACCGCAATTCACCTTTCCAGAGTACCCACCCATCATATGACGTCATAATGAGCTGCTTGCTGTGTACAATGACATCATAATGAATGACGTCATGAATGACGTCGATAAGTACGTCACGAACGCATATTTGAAGACGGTCTATACCTTGTTGTACAAATTGTTTGCTTTTACTATTTACTAAATATTCTGTTGAATATTTTGAAACTAATTTGACTGGGCGCTGTTGCTGCAGGCAGCACCAGCACCTAATCAAATTAGTTACAAACTATTCAACAGCTTTCCTGTAGAGTTTTTAGAAAATTGATAGCTAGGGCATTTGGGGATCGATCAATCCCAACACGGCGAGGTGTGGGTGGAGCTTATCTAGTGATGGGCGGGGCATAGCTAAAAATGGAAAGGTCCATTACTCTATTTTCTTTTGGAAATTTGATCATATTGAAAGAGTTATTTGGAGTGGAAAGCCTTAGAAGCTGAGCCGACTAAGTAATAAAGGCAATGCATCAAAATATGACAAAATTACAACTAGACACAAATACGTAAAGATTTATCACAGATATAGGGGAAAGGGGGCAAAATTGGATCCCCTAAGATAAGATTGCAATAAATCGTGAATTTCAAGGAACAATATAAATTTAATTACTCTATTTGTAACACATCTCCAATGGTAAACTTGTGGCAGTGCCTTAAATAATTACGATAAGAACGAAGAGTATTAGGATAATTTCAAAAATCTTTTGTGGTGGTCCAATTAAGACGCCATGGAGGCAAATTTGGACCACTATGAAAGCCAAAATTGGACCACTCAAATTATAACTGTTTTCTTTCCATACGGCCTAATCCGGATTGTATATATTAACAAGTATGTGATTATGTGTTGCTATGTTCATATGGCATAAGCAGTCACACTTTTCTATAACAACCGCTTGCTTTCGGAGCCAGGATATGGTGGCTCTTTAAGATGGGTGGTTGCAATACCACCTGTTTTGAAGAAACTCCATATTTTGTTCCCAAAAGCTATTTACCATAGCAACTGAATCATAGTAAGCGACTGTCCGTCTTTAGTGAGCATATTTGTAGGACCATATAGTGGTCGCTATGGACATGTTTGACTGTATATGACATGCATTGAGAGCCATCCACGACTAATTTGCATATCATCCAATGCCAAGAATGCACGATTTTTGGCCTAGCAATATTGACATACCGACCATTTGGTGCCATGCATGGCAGATGCATTTTTCATATTGCGCTTTAATCTGGCTAATCCCCGCATAATTCGCATACATACTGGGAGACAAAACCTATGTCGGCACATGCAGTGTGCACCCCTTTTTCGCAGTTTTGACATTGGGTCATATGTTCTTTAGTCGATTCTGTAGACATAAAACAGAACCATACATCTGCGTCATTTGCATCAGATACTGTCTTAGCTCCTTTTGTACTTTTGTTTTTGCCACATTTTCTACATTTGCCACCTTTCCCCACATTTTTAGCTGATGTGGACGTAGACGCCGTTGTTCTCGCATTTGTATCCGTGGTCTTTGTCAGTGTTGCATTTGTAGTTGCTGCGTTAGTTTCCAATGCTTTACTGAAATTAATTGTTTTTTAGACCGACTGTTACCTTTAGGCTTGCCTCTTTCCTTTGCAATCGCCAACGTTTCTTCGTATGGACTCGAAGTTAAAATCTGTGCTTCGCTCTTGCGCGTTGACCGTGTTGCTATCTTTAGTACCTTGCGGGGAATAGGCGAAATGTCTGTAACTGATACTCGTTTACACATTATTCTTGAGGGATTCCACACGGCTGACGTAACAGTGCTCGTAACTGGATTGAGTGTAGTCTCAGCAATGTTGGAGTCAGGATTGCAAGACAACATTGGAAGTGTGCTCGCTTGCACACTGAATAGGCCTACAGGGTTGGCAGAAATAATGGTATGTTGACTAGGCCCAAGATCGGTAATGTTGTTTGAACGTAGAATATGCGCCTGGTCGGATACCATGATGGAAACAGTAACAGAGATAGTGTTCGTAGAGTTGTCGTCACTCGGGGTAGTTGCGTGATCCGTCGCTGTACTAACACACGGGGTAGTTGTGGGATCTGTCGCTGTACTGATACTCGGGGTAGTTGCGTGATCCATCGCTGAACTGACACTGGGGGTGGTTGCAGGATCCGTTACTGTACTGACACTTGGGGTAGCTGCATGATCCGTCGCTGCACTGACACTCGGGCTAGTTGTTGGATCTGTCATTGTACTGACACTCAGGGTAGTTGCTGGATCTGTCGCTGCACTGACACTCAGGGTAGTTGCGGGATCCGCTGCTGTACCGACACTCGGAGTAGTTGATGGATCCATCGCTGTACTGACACTCGGGGTAGTTGCGGGATCGGTAGGTTGTTTTGATAAGGCAGACGGTTGGAATTCATGCTCTTCGAAGACATCTCTTGTGCATGGCCAAATACCACATTTATCAAAGCCACTAACAGCATTTGCCATTGTGGCAGATTTGATGCATGCTTGTCCGAATAATTTTGAAACTTGGAATGTTGTAATTCCTCTGCCTGGATTGTCTGGTAACCACCGTTCAGCAGCCTGGTTATAGTATGTGTTTAGGGGTTTAAAAAACGCCACATCCAGTGGCTGCAATCTATGTGTTGTGTGTGGTGGTAGCGAAAGCATAATGAGTCCCTTTTCCCGAGCCATATTGATTGCTTCCAGATGCTTAGTGTGTGAACTATGACCATCCATAATAAGGAGAACTGGGATTTCCTATATCGGCTTCACAACAGACAGGAAATGTTCTATCCATAATAGAAATCGTTCTTGATCCATCCACCCGCTGTCATTACATAACACTAAGCTCCTCTGCGGAGCACCATCTTTCAGCTCATCTTTCATTCGTTTACGTTTAAACAATATCATTGGTGGAACATACTGTCCCGATGCACTGACACAGCAAACAACAGTGGTGTTAACGCCGCGCTCTGCACTTGTCATTGCACCAACTTGATGCCATCCTTTCAATGCTAATATTTTCTGTGGTGTCTGTACTGTTGTTAGACCCAACTCATCCATGTTAAAGACTCGCGTTGCGTCCATTGTGTTCTTATCAAGAATCCCTTCTAGCATATCGTATAATTTATTCACACTCTCTCGGTTAAAACCTGATGCCCCTGCTAAAGATGTAGCCTCTAGTTGACGTAGTGCAATTTGAGGATGTCTCTTCAAAAACTACTTAAACCAGTCTTTTCCAGCGCTTTCCTTATCCTTGTTGAAAACGTGTCGAATGCCATTTCTCTGTGCATGTTGGAATGCCAGTGACATAAGATCTCTCCTGGTAAGACCGAAAAACATGCTTTCTAGTTTTAAGACGTGCTCAACCAATACCTCTTCTAACTCGACTGGTAGTACAGTTGACCTACCAAACTGCCTTGTCGGGCCATTTGCAAATTTATTCTTAAAGTCCAGATGCCGTTTTAATGTTGCCTTAGGTACACTGTAAGTTCGAGCTGCTGCATTCAAACCAATTCCTCCACCTCGGAGTGCAGACAGCGCACGCTCCATGTCATTGGATGACCACTTGCCATACTTTTCCCTGCAACAGATTAAATGTTTTGGTTAGCTATGCCTACCATGGTGTTCAATGATTTCTCTATGCTAATCAGTTAAATAAAGTCAAACTTGTTCTAAACTACCAATATTATTTGTAAATGCTTATGTGACCCCAAACACTGGTTAGACTGATAATTAAACAATGCATTTTTATCAACCACTTCTCTTTACTGACCATGTTTTGGTGGTCGCTAGGGTGTACGTTATAGACAGGCTTGCCTGTATATCAATCTCTCAACCACAACACGTGTGCGTGCACGAACACACACGCACGCACACACACGTACACACGCACGCACGCATGCACGCACGCACGCAAGCACGCACGCACGCACGCGCGCGCGCACGCACGCACGCACGCACGCACGCACGCACACACGCACGCATGCACCACCACCGCCGCCACCATGACGACCATCACACCCACCACCATTGCCATTACGACCATTCACACACATTTCTGTAGGCTATTCCAGTACGTCAAGTTATTAAGACACATGAGGGTAATTTGGACCACATGAGGGTAACTTGGACCACCGGTCCAATTTGACCTCTTTACACTGGTCCAATATACCCGCAATACGGGAAGTCAGAAATCATTGTGGGTCACACAGTACACCTTAGAATGATGTGATTGAATATTGCGCTGGTGCATTAAGGGATAGCTGCCTTTTACCATCATAGATCATTTTATTACAATACGCCTCGCACGTGGCCTGGTTTATGAATTGTTCATACTCTCTTTTTTACATTGATTATAAGCATATTCATTTAAGGCTTACCTTTCCGTCTTCCTTCGTTGGCCCGCCATTTTTGCATGAACCACGTGTTGTGATGACTTACTGCTACCTAGTGAATGACCAATCAGCGGCCTCGTTACTTAGGTTTTGGGGGAATGGGCATGGTCCAAATTTCCCGCCGGTCCAATTTAGCCACCTTTCCCCTAATATAGATATATTACATTTTCACATAAGCCCCATTTTCAATAAACAATTTTCACAATACCGCAAGCAACTTATTTATATGACGGTCAAAAACGTAAGAACTGGGTCAATTTATAAGGTCATACACATAATTTTTCATTCGTGCTCCATATCATCCATATGCCCACGTGCTTTTAAAGTTGTTGAATAAATTGAGGGATACATTTCTAGCTATGCCACGCCCATTTCTAGCTAAGCTCCAATCAAATTCTTGCGAGTGTTGGGATCGGTTTATATACTTTGAACCCGGAATTCTCATAACCCCATTTCAAGGTAACTATAGTATACAGTTAAGCTGTTAAATGTGTTTAAACTAATTTAACTGACTACTGTAGCTGTTTATGGCTACAACAGGTACCAGTCAAATTAGTTTCAAATTATTGAACAGAATGTTTACTAAATCGTAAATCCATCAAAGATGGACTTCATTCGTCCACTCGAAGGATTCTTGCATGTTCACGCGCCATTCATTACGCATTCTGAGGGTGACATCAGCCCACATGTGACGTGAATAATTATGACGTCATATACTTGAGTGGCAAATCGGATTCCTCCATCGATTAAGAAGCTAAGTTAATTTACAGAGATCAATATTGAATATCACATCTGCACCAATTGCGAATCCGCGCCGCACCACACATAAACGTACCCATATATCACACAATTGACGTGGTCGGTCTGATGGTGAGTGCATTTGTGGTATGAAAGTTAAGGTTGTTTGCAGATATGTGCTACAGGTATTTTTCCGCTGGGTATTTCTGTATTATTATCCCACTGTACTAACTGTATAAATGTAAAGCACACTTAGCACACCTCATATCCTACAATTGTAGCCTGAGAGAATAAAGGTATCTCTGACTTGACTTACTATCCCAGTAACATTCAGCTTGCCTCCTGCCTCATTCCCACCATCCCCAACTCCACCGTCCACCGCCATTCACCATGTCCGATTGAGAACACACAATGAAAACACGAGGTCTCTTAGGCCGTGTTCTGACTAGAGACTTAATCAGGAATGATACCATACTGACGTGTGTCGTTATTCCTGCTTAACTCTCTAGTGAGAACACGGCCTTGGTGCGATTGATGATTGATGTGAGTATATGATAAATTAAGGAGTATTAAGTCTCATGTATTATGATTTTATTGATAATTTTTAACCAACATTGTTCATAAAATCCAATTATATCAGTAATGTTGCCAAATATACACTTTACGCACATGTTTATTTTCTATGACGTAACCAAGAGGCATCACTAGCGGCATAAGCAACCAATAAATTGTTAAAACACGCCCCATTATCTACACGTGCCATTTGATTATTTATGTAGAAATACTCGACTAAAATCTTTGACCTAGTGTTTGGAGATATTTGTCTTGTATTACTTCAGGGTGACAGCGGTGGGCCATTGTCATGTAACGTAAATGGACGCGAGGTACTGGCCGGTTGTACATCCTGGGGTCTGAGCTCATGTTCAGGCAGTTTGCCGAGTGTCTACACGCGTACAGCTAAGTACCTGGACTTTATCAGGAAGTACGTGCCCATCAACTGAAAAATGGCACAACAGCTGGATATGATTGCATACAGTTTCCAATATATGCGACTGTATAAATGAATACAAATCCAAGATTAAATTGTTTAATATATTTAGTTGTCGTTTTGCTATCATTTTAAAGGAAGCCTCATCTCATCTCAAATGTTTTATTGTACTGGTAGACTATGGCATATATATTCCATAGCATTCACTTCCCGGCGCATTCCCTTATCTGTATCACAATTATCTGCCTTGTAATGTCACATTAATGTTGAACTATGATCGCCGCTATTTTGTCTCCTCAAGTGATAGTGTGTGACGTCATGTAGATACAAATATTACACATTTTTATTATTTAATGATTAGAAAGCTGGATATTCAGAAAGTAGTTTGGCTGAAAGTTGTTTGGTGTCTAAGACAGCAACAGCTTCCAGTCAAAGTACTTTCAAAATAGTCAACAGGTTTCCTGTGTGATTGTTTTCCACCACGCTGTCAAACTATAGCGTGTACCTATATGATTGATCCGTATGACGCAGAAAACATAGGGCTCTTTTCTGTTTGGGTGAAAGGTAAGTCATGGCAGCCTGCATATACTGTAGAAATGGCACGCTAGAGATGGGCGGGGCACAGTTAAAAATGAATTCCTTGATTCTCTCATACCACAGCAAGTACAAACCCCACCTCGCACAATACCCTGGAGCAAGGCAACTTTGATTGCATTCAATATGGCTCTAAAGGACTTGTACAAAATTTGTTTTATAAATATGTTTCAAGATCAGTGAAAGATCAGTGGTTATTCATTAGGAATAATAGTAAAGTGCTAACAGAAAAGTATGTATCATTTAAATTAAACAAAGGACACCAATGTCTTCCACGGATCACCCCTATCATCCGCAAGGAAATAAACAAAGAAACAAAAATTTTACCCAATAGAGCAAAGAAGACCCTGGGCGAAATGCAGGTCTTACAAAAGTGATGTACAAAAACATATTAGAAGTGCTTACTGGATATGTGTTAAATGATATTCTAGCCAATGTGAACGATAAGTCACAGGAGAGGTTCTGGGACTATGCTACGTGTCAACAAAGACTGGAAGGAAACTAGCCACAACTCTTAATGCAAAGGGCTTCTTAATCATCAGTTTTCGTCTGTCTTCAGTGCCGAGGACAATATGCACGCGTAGGTTTTGAGAGACCACATTGCCGTCAGCCCCCGATCCTACAATACATAGTCCATTGTTCCCAGTACCAAGGCGTTATACCACATGATTAGGAAGCTAATATCGCATCTGTTTATTAAAAAAAGAAGAGCGCAGTAAGCCATCTAATTGCAGACCTGTATTCATGACAGACATTTGCTGCGAGGCGTGCGACCAACCACAAATGATAATGAAACACTAGGGCCAAGTTCGACCCGCTGACTATTAATAGTCAGTTTTCTGGTTTACTGAACATGCGCAGTTGTTATGCCCAGTCGGACGCAAAATAGTTAACAATAGTTCGTTGGTTCCAGATTCCCTATTGAATTACTATTGCTGAAATGTTGGAGCCGGGTACCAGTCTCCATTAACCCTTTCTGTCGTCTGTTTTGATGCTTCAAAATGCAGTTAAATTAGTTTCAAAATATTCAACAGCTTACCTACATAGCGTTCTGAAAATTGATATCTTCCGAAGCCACGTGTTTTTTAATGCTTCCAACATATGTCTTAACATAGATGTGATACGATGAACGTGTGTGAAAAACATGGATGTGATACCACCAGCGTGTGTGCTAACGTGGATGTGTTACCACGAGCATATATGCTAACATGGATGTGATACCACCAGCATGCGTGCTAACATAGATGTGTTACCACGAGCATGTGTGCTAACATAGATGTGATACCACCAGCATGTGTGCTAACGTAGATGTGTTACCACGAGCATGTATGCTAACATAGATGTGATACCACGAGCATATGTACTAACATAGATGTGATACCATGAACGTATGTGATAAACATGGATGGGATAGCACGAGCATGTGTGCTAACATGGATGTGATATCACGAGCATGTGTGTTAACATAGATGTGATACCACGAGCATATGTGCTAACATGGATGTGATAACACCAGCATGTGTGCTACCATAGATGTGTTACCACGAGCATATGTGGTAACATGGATGGGATACCATGAAAGTGTATGATAAACATGGATGTGAAACGACCAGCATGTGAGCTAACATAGATGTGATAACACCAGCATGTGTGCTAACATAGATGTGATACCATGAAAGTGTGTGATAAACATGGATGTGAAACAACCAGCATGTGAGCTAACATAAATGTGTTACCACGAGCATGTGTGCTAACGTAGATGTGATACCACGAGCATGTATGCTAACATAGATGTGATACCACGAGCATGTGTGCTAACATGGATCTGATACCACGAGCATGTGTGCTAACATAGATGTGATACCATGGGCATGTGTGCTAACATAGATGTGATACCATCAGCATATGCGCTAACATGAATGAGAGCATAGGCAGAAACAGCAGCCAGTTCAATTAGTTTCAAAATATTCAATAGTTTACCTATTTAGTGTTCTGTTCTGCTTCCAACATATGTGCTAACATAGATGTGATACTACAAGCATGTGTGCTAACATAGATGTGATACTACAAGCATGTGTGCTAACATAGATGTGATATCACGAGCATGTGTGTTAGTATGAATGTAATACCACGAACATGTGTGCTAACATAGATGCGATACTACGAGCATGTGTTCTAGCATGAATGTGATACCACGAGCGTGTGTGCTAACGTGAAAGTGATACCACGAGCACGTGTGCTAACGTGAATATGATACCATAAGCATGTGAGATAACATGGATGTGATATCATGAGTATGTGTGCTAACATGAATGTAATACCACAATCATTATGCTAACGTGAATGTGATACCATGAGCATGTGTGTTAACATAGATATGATACCACGAACATGTGTATTAACATGGATGTGATTTGATGGGCATGTGTGCTAACATGGATATGTTACCATGCGCATGTAAGCTAACATTGATGTAATATCGCGAGCAGGTATGCTAACATGAATGTGTTACCACGAGCATGTGCGTTAACATGTGATATCGCGAGCATATGTGTTAACATAGATGTGATACCATGAGCATGTGTGTTAACATGGATGTGATACCACGAGCATATGAGCATATGTGCTAACATAGTTGTGTTACCACGAGCATGTGTGCTAACTTAGATGTGTTACCACGAGCATGTGTGCTAACATGGATATGATACCACGAACATGTGTATTAACATGGATGTGATTTGATGGGCATGTGTGCTAACATGGATATGTTACCATGCGCATGTAAGCTAACATTGATGTAATATCGCGAGCAGGTATGCTAACATGAATGTGTTACCACGAGCATGTGCGTTAACATGTGATATCGCGAGCATATGTGTTAACATAGATGTGATACCATGAGCATGTGTGTTAACATGGATGTGATACCACGAGCATATGAGCATATGTGCTAACATAGTTGTGTTACCACGAGCATGTGTGCTAACTTAGATGTGTTACCACGAGCATGTGTGCTAACATGGATGTGTTACCACGAGTATGTGTGCTAACATGGATGTGTTACCACGAGTATGTGTGTTAACATGGATATGATACCAGGAGTATGTGTGCTGACATAGATGCCATACCATGCGCATGTGTCTTTCATTGAGATGTGTTCAGAATCTGCATAGAACCCTACCTGTTGGATGGTCCTCTCTGAGAAGTATTCGGCCCAGAAGCCATCAAGACGACAGATGGTATGGACCATACAGTCTCTGTAAATAGTGGCATCTATTGGTATAGTTTGTTCTAATGTTTCCATCTGCTAAAGGTCAGGTGTCCATGCTTTGCCTAAAGACGATACTCTACATCCTGATACTATTGAGTCGGATCCCTTCATTAGCGCGATATTCGCGTAATATGCCTACGACATGAGTGGTTAATGTGTATACAGCTGATCATTTTGCCTATAATCTGTTCAGCTATCCACTTCCACACTTTCTGTCTATCGGAATATGACTAATGCTCGTGAGGAGTGACATCAGCACATATGGAATTTATCAAGTCATACAATGATTTCATCTAGATTTTCTGCAACAGTTACTATTTGTGCAGCTTTCAGGCTGGTTAAATGTACTTGTGCATATTTACAGGTCATGGTTTTCACACTGGTTATGCATAAAGCATAATGTACTGTAAATGGTACGTGGACGGGTTGGTTCAGGTATTCATTAGAATGGCAAATATAAATTGTCATAAATTAGCCCTTCTTGATAAGTTACATTGTGGCTAAACACAATCGACGTTTAAAGGTGTATATTCACACCAGAATGCTTGAAAATAAAATTGTTAAAATTGTATACTTTTTAGGCTTAAATTATGTGCCTATGTCTAATGAAACGAAATACATCTTAACATATGATGATTTCATTGCGTATAAATGAATATAATTTTTTAAGTTGCGAAATTAAAATAGAGGCCCGTGCCTCTATTTCAATTTCGCAACTTAAAAAATTAAATTCATTTATACGCTTCTAAAAGTATACAATGTAAACAATTTTATTTTCAGTAATTTTGCTGTGACTGTGCACCTTTAAACAACTTTTTGTCAGTTGCGTCGTATCTGTTTCTGTTTCTGTTTCTAAAAATATATAAAACAATCTTTGAGGCCATCTTGAATTCCAGGCTGAAGCCTGTGACAAGATGGATTTCGCCGCAGATTTAGCATGTTTCATAACATATATTTCTTGAACTTTCGTGGAATTTTCCACTCGTTACCATTCTTTCTCAGGTTTTAGATGTCTATTTAGCTTATTATTCTTGGCCTGCAGTGTCTATGTTCATGCATGCCAGTGTCTATGTTCATGCATGCCAGTGTCTATGTTCATGCATGCCAGTGCCTATGTTCATGCATGCCAGTGTCTATGTTCATGCATGCCAGCAATTTATTATTTAAGTTCATGTGAAATATTGTCATCCAGTTAATTACCTTTCATGACACTATATTGAAGCAGTATTGGGGCATAAGTGCAATAATATATGATGATTAATACTCGGTTATTATCCTGTAATCCTGGCCTCTATAGTAACAGCAAAATGGGTGGTACATCACCATTGTGAAAAAACTCTGTTTCAGCACGATGTAATGTTATGGAGTATCTATATCAGAGCTATCACCCTGGCCATTGGGAAATGTGGTGGTTGGAAGCAAATTCACTACTATACATGTCAACAGTATATCAAACATTAGACAGACGATTCTCCTCCACAGGAGTAATTTCTATTTGGCAACTTGACATTTAGCAGATAAATAGATATATCTACAGGGCGCATCGTATCGCTAGATATTAGTTATATTACCTACTGGAGTTAGACGCTGGAATGGCGCTGGACCGTAAGACCATATGATCTTGACAGCGGATAGAGGAACTTGGAAGTCTGTGATGGACCGGTCTTTACATGCTGGTAAGTCTACACGATATTGAGCCGAAACATAGCGTGTACATGCTGCTAGTCACAGCAGGCTATAAGTGATAGTAAGTGATTCCAATATTATAATCAAAATTATTAATAAACCTTAATCATTTAACCCTCACAGACGATAAATGACAAATTAATTAAATCTGAAACGATTGTCTCACCAAATATTTGAAATGTTAGATATTGGTGATTTTATTTTCATCGCAAGCGTGAAAATCACTGCAGATTTCGTCAGGACACGATGAGTTGATGACAATTTTTTTCATTTACAATAAACACCCCTGTATAACATCTCTCGTGTGCGGTCAACTTTAACAAAATTCACGTCAGCATCTATATCTAATGCGACCAAATATGCATAGTGTGGAATTAACAGGGTAAACGAACACTTTTGAAAGATAATGTTCAGGGTTTTTACCAAGCGTATATGTCTATTAAAAACCAAGCTTATAGGTCTATTAGCAATGGTTTCTAGGCAGTAATCGGTGTATTCTGATATAACACTCACTGATACAATCAGAAATGATAGCTTGTACAGATAATGGTAATGGTTTAACGTAGACACTGGTCGCTATATTGCATTAGTGTTGTCGTGGAGATATTTACGTGAGATGCCTGTTGATTTTTGTGAATTTACCCTGCTGGTGATGCACTGACTCCGTTTTCGTTATAGCTATTGGTGGCAGTATGAGTACAGAGAGGGATTTTAAACGAAATGGTTTCCGTCTAAAAATGTCTGAAAATATTCAACAGCTTACCTGTATAGTTTTCTGGAAACTGATATTCAGGTAGTTCAGGGATTCATTGGTCCAAATACGTGCGATGTGTGGGTGGAGCTTACCTAAAGATGGGCGGCCATTGCTAAAACTGGAGTCCTACATTTACAATATACATGCTCTTCAAATCGGCAGCAAGTTTCACCTGACACCTATGATGATGATTATTATATTATTTAGACTGAAAGCTGTTTGCAGCAACAATTTTCTTTCAAATTTGTATCAAATCTGTATCAAGTAGCACTGTCATCATATGATAATTAATTTTGACAATAATATGCTGTCTATGACAGCACCAACTTTTATGCACATTATTGTCAAATCATACAACTGCTTTCTAGTATTGCCTCCTGGAGCTTGATACACATGAGGTGAACGGTATGGTATTTACACTTTAAGAGCTGGCGGACAAATGACTATTTGCACGTGCAGAGGGGAGACCTATTTTATGAGAAAGGCCTACAAACAAGCATCGTCCTATCGCGATGTGACAAACAATAGACTCACGGTCACTCAACGGATATAGGGTCTAATAGTTACAACAAATATGAATCAGGGCATTGCATATTAGGTAAATTTGTTAAAATCTATATGAATATTATATCTCATGTTTCTCTATTAAATGGAACATGAGAACAAGGAGGTGGCCTAATTCAGCTGTTTGCCATCGGTGTACTTTATCTTTGTCCCGTAAAGGGATAGGGTGGGGTATTGCATGTCTGTCTGTCTGTCATGCTGTCTGTCTGTCTGTCATGCTGTCTGTCTGTCTGTCATGCTGTCTGTCTGCCTGTCTGTCGGTCGGTCGGTCGGTCGGTCGGTCTTGCCTTTCTGTCATGTCGCATGTATATTGTTGTAGTTGTTTTTATATATATGACACATGTAGCATCTTAAGTGCTAGGTATATACAGTGAAGATATAAACACGAGATTATTAATACTCCAGTCAAATGTTTGTCTGCTGGTCTGCTCGTCACTTTGGTGACACCAATACGTCTAAATCGGTGATATGTTATCCGTCACGGGCATTATAGAAAGATGGATAATGACAGGACGTTTCGGTACCACTATCTGTAATGGAGCAGGAATACCATCCGCTGTCGCAAGGGTAAATATTGCATAGCTTCTATCTCTGAGATCGTATTAAACTACACTTCGCCATCTCAGTGCATTTGGATGGGACCTATTATATGTCCTGACCACGACGAAGGAGAGAACGTCTGTGCATGGGTCAGCTTGATGGCGAACAATCTATTGCTTTAAGATGGCGTGTGATGAGCAAGAACCAGCCAATAGAGTCGGTGAGTCATTGTTACACTCCCCATATGAAGAGACAACCACACAACAGTTCTAAGTGTATAGATATGTGTGTGGTAAATACCTTAACTGAATGGATGTAGCCAATCTGTCACTCAAATATCTGACATTATAGTAAAATGTGTCACATGTTAGCTGACGTCACAATCAAAATGATGTAGGTCCATCACGATAGTGGCAATAGGACATCGCAAAACAGTATGAAGTGTATATCTTGGGTGAATTTACAATCTAATAAATATTCCGTTGACTATTTTGAAACTAATTTGAAAGGGAACTTTTGTTTCATATTCAACAGCTTACCTATATAGTTACCACGAAAAGGTCAGGTTTCTTAATGTTGAAATTTATTTCAAACTGCGTACGAAGTGTGTGGAGTGTAAGAGATGTACGGGGTGTAAGGCTTACAGTATGGCCAACACACGTGGTCTAGAGGGAAGTACAGCACAGCACGTCATGGCACAACATGGCAATGCATGGCACAGCATGACAGGCATGGCACAGCACGGCGCAACATGGCATGGTTTGACATGACACGACATGGCATAACATGGCATGATAAGGCATGGCATGGCATGACATGGTGCATAATGGTACATCATGGCATGGCATTACTAATCTTCGCTGCGAGTATAGAGCCACTATGCGGTCTGCATACATTACTACTACTATGCACTGTCAGAGTGTCTGTGCTGTAGTGCACTGTACCGACATGGATATTTCTCAAGACCTCTGCAGTGGCTGGTCTTGGCCGGTTTCGTCCTGAGATGGTTAACCCTTACCTTGACAGGCCTAAGCCGTCAGAGCGTGTTACACCCGATGTAGCTGGACTTGATTCACACTTCCATGTGAACCCGACCAAACACGGCCTCTGCAGTAGTCTTGAGGAATGCCCATTCGCAGGCCATGAGAATACTATCTTTGAAAATTTACCACTGTAATGACTGGCTTGATAAGCGAACACGTCATTCCAGTGGTGGATTTTCAAAAATGTCTTCTTTTGGCATGCATGTGGACATTCAATCAGCAAATAATTTAAAGCAGGTTAATATCACAGAGAATGGAGGAATCCAGTTTTGGCTATGTCTTGCCCATCGCTAGCTAAGATCCACCCACACTTCACCCGTGTTGTGATCGATCGATTTTCAATTTTCAGAAAACTATACCGGGTAGATGTTGAATGGCAGCAACATCGCCCAGTCAAATTAGGTTTAAAAATATTCAACAGCATGTTTATTAAATATTAAAGACATACGATTCGTACAACAAAGCTAGTCCTTCATCAATTAAGAGTTCGTGATGAACTTATCTACGTCATTCATGCCGTCATTGATTATGGCGTCATCATGCACATCACATAGTTGATTATTACGTCAAGTGATCGATGGATATACTGTGAGCACTTTCAAAATTGACCTGCTTTATGAAACTGAATAAGGAAATGTAATAATTTGGTGATTGTTTTACAGCAAGAATTCTTGAATTAATGTTTATACCACATGGTCATATAGTTTGCCTTAATCTTAAAAGGGGCCTATGCATTGCCTATATTCTTCTGCTTCCTCTTCAGTGTCCGTGATAGCTGGTTGTTCAAATCGAAAGGTTACAAAATCTCACTGAGTGCCCTGTGCTGTTGAAATGTACTGTTTTAATCTCATGTCTCAAAGAGTCCGAATGGCACACACTCTATCTTGACATTTAGCCTGTCTTGTATAATGTATCTCGCAGACGTAAATGACATATTTTAGTTACCCTAGCCCGTAAGTGGAAGGTGGTATTGCAATTGGGCCTGCCTGCCGGCCTGTCTATTTACCTGCTTGCCTGCCTTTTAGAGTTGTATCTAAAAAAACTACTGATCCGTTTAGCTCAAATTTTAACACAACGAATGAACTGCACTTGCTATGCAAAATTTGGCTGTGATCCAGATAAAAGAACGTGGAACCGAATCGGATCGAATTCTGGATCTGTGGATATCTTTTAACACAAGGAAGAGCATGGCCATACACTAGGATTCCAAACTTTGGGTGCTATCCATTTCTCATGTCATAGGAAGAGCGCAGTACTAGAGTCTATGTGTAACAGCCCATTGTCATTATACATACAGATGGTATATGCCACATGGTCATGGTACATATATTAACCCCAACTATGGTGTATTTGGGGCTCCGACATATCGCTCTACAATATGATATGCTAATGAGTTCTTACCGATAATAAATATGTTAAGTTCCTGTTAATGGGTCAAGTGTGTTTCCCATATAAAACGCATATTCTGAAGATGAAGATGGGATTACAAAAGTTGATTATGTCTACAGAACAGTTTTAAATAAGACAACACTGACATTGTTAGGGATACTTATTTTCGTTGAAGTATTTCCGTGATACCGGTTTTCGTACATACAGTTTCGTAATGGCTGGGAACATTGGGAAGATTGAGCCATACGATGATAGTGTGGCAGAGTGGGTATCGTATACAGAGTGTCTGGAATAGTATTTTGCAGTAAATGATATCGGAGAAGAAAAGAGAGTTGCTGCATTGTTGAGTTTAATAGGTGGTAAGATGTATACGTTACTACATAGCCTGACGGCACCAGCTAAACCGGCAACACAATCTTACGTAGAACTTGTCAAATTCATAGAGGATCACTTAGCACCAAAACCGAGTGATGTTGCGGAGCATTTTCGGTTCCACAAGTGTGAACAGAGAGACGGGTAATCGGTGAGCATATGTTGCAGAATTAAGGAAGCTCTCCCAGCACTGTGAGTTCGGTGACACCTTGAATGGTGTTATTCGTGACCGACTAGTGTGCAGCTTATATGCAAAGAACATTGACCTGAGAAAAACATGAAATGTATAGACTATTAGCATATAAGCACAATCATGGTGATAGTGTTCCATAGTGAATGTTTCCGATGTGGTGGATCACACTCATCCGCCGTATGTAGGGTCAAAGAAAAGGGACATATTGAACGGAAATGCTACAGTAAAAATAAACAGTCGGACTGAAGACAAGTAAATACACGCAGACCTCAGAAATTATACACGGTACAAAAAGACAATGATGAAAATAGTGACAAAAGTAGTGATGACGTAAAAAACGTGCGAAAGTCCAGATCTAATGTTATTTGGATCAAACCGAACGTAGCTAATAAAATTTTGAACGTGGAACTTGATACTGGGCGGAAGTTTCCATCATTTCATTTGCATCATGTAACGATATGTATCCAAATATTAAGATTGGAACTATGCCCGTCGTGTTAAAAACATACACTGGGGAACAGTTATTTCCAAAGGGTAAATTGCGTGTTCCAGTAGAGTATAATGGCTGCACGTGCAACTTGGACTTACATGTCATTGACTCAACAGGCCCTGCACTGTTTGATCGTGAATGTCTACAGAAGATCAAACTTGACTGGCATGAAATCAACGCAGTAAGATATATCGATACAGCGACAGATTCTCACCTGCAGTCTTTGCTTAGTAGTTATCAGGAGGTCTTCCTCGATGAAATTGAAACATTAAAGGGAACAAAAGCTATACAAATACTGAAGGAAAATAGTAATCCTAAATTTCATAAGGCCAGAAAGTGCCATATTTGCATATTGCAAATGTATGTTGTGGAAAACGTTTCACAAAATTGGATTTGCGTCAGGCATAACTCCAGATGGAAATGAATGAATATTCTAAACAGTATATGACAATAAACACACAAAAGGTTGTACCGTTATAATCGGCTTGTTTTTTTGGGTAGTCTCAGCTCCAGCTATTTGGCAGCGAACCATGCACCAGGTCCTAGCAGGAATTCCAGACACGGTGCGTTATTGATGACAAGATAATCACCGGTGATACTGTCAATTAACATTTGCAAAACCTTGAACTGGTGCATAGGCAGCTAAAAGATCACAATCGCAGGGCTAGCTTGGAGAAGTGTCAGTTTTTAAGGAATATAACATTTTGTGGACATAATATTAGCGCCAACAGTCTGCAGAAAACGCCAGATAAAACTCAAGCTATCGTAAATGCACTGACGCAACAAAATGTTCAACAATTCAGATCTTTTGCAGGCTTGATAAATTAATACTATAGGTTTCTTTCGGATCTGTGAGCTCTTATGTATCCACTGAATGAGTTGCTTAAGAAGGGTCAAACTTGGAAATGAACATATGACTGTGAAAAGGCTTTATGCAAGCAAAGCAGCTTGTCACATCCGATATTGTACTAACACACTACGATCCCAACAAAAACTTAAGGCTCCCTAGGGATGCATCACCGTATGGAATTGGTTGTGTTTTATCAAATATAATGTATGGTGGTACTGAGAAGCCTATTGCATTTGCCTCGCATTCACTTGCGCCATCGGAGCGCAATTATTCACCGATCAATAAAGAGGCTTTAGCACTTATATGGGGTGTGAAGAAACTTCATTATTATGTATATGGCCGAAGATTCACGTTGGTTACTGACCATAAACCATTGCTTTCGATTTTGCACCCACACAACGGTATCCCTGCTATGACAGCCGCTAGACTCCAAATATATGCACCTTTTCTACCAGGGCATGATTACGACATCGAGTATGGGCTTGTTAAGTGATGACGTATTTCCGGATTCATTTCGATTGTTTAATACACAAAACAATGGTTTTGTGATGACGTCATAAACACGCACTTTTGATGTAATAAAGCAAAATACACACTTCCGGGTGCGAATCACGTGCAATGAATTCATACTTAACAAGCCCATAAAAACACTGAAAAGCATGCTAATGCTGATGCCTTATCGAGAGCGTAGCCAAACTGACGTTTAATTAGACACTGATATTTATGTTTACCAAGTATCACACGTAGAACAGTTCCCGATGAACAGTGATGATGTTAGAATGGCGACACCTCGCGATCCAATTCTAACACGGGTTCGTGAATGTGTTTTGAATGGCTGATCTACTAATGAGAAGGAATTTACCCCATATTACAGACGACAGAATGAACTTTCTATAAGTGGCGGTTGCATATTATGGCGCATACATGTCATCATACCAGAACAATTACGTCGATGTGTATTAAGCCAGCTCCATGAAGAACATATTGGCATTGTTAAGATGAAGGCTCTTGCCAGAGGTTACATATGGTGACCATCAATGGATCATGAGACAGAACACTTAGCAAAATTATGTACGAGCTGTCAATCACATCAAAATATGCCTCAGCAGGCGCCGTTACGTCCATGGGAATGGCCAAGTGCACCATAGAGAAGCGCCCATGTAGATTTTGCAGGGTCCTTCCACTCGCATTATGAAAACAACTACAACGCAGTAGACTATAAAAGTCTTGCATGAAATAGTCTCCCATAATGGACTGGTTGAGCAATTGGTTTCGGACAATGGGCCACAATTCACCTCGGAGGAATTTCGTATATTCATGCAGCAAAATGGAGTAAAGCATATTCGTTCGGTTCCATTTCACCCAGCAACAAAATGATTAGCAGAACGATTTGTTCAAACACCCATACGTGCTCTCGCTCTGCGTTCCATGGGAAGGGAATAAGTGGCAATAGAGAAAAGATTGGCGAGTTTCCCACTGACTTATCGGAATACACCGCATACAACCATTGGTGAAAGTCTGGCTGTATTATTCCATGGTCATCCACTGCGATGTAGGCTAAACATTTTGAAGCCAGATGTCAGACAATGTGTTGATAACAACTCATTTGCAAATGCCATCCGCAAACCTAACGTGAAAATTTGCAGTTTTGACATTGGTCAATGTGTCCTTGTACGTGAATATCGAGGTAAGATCAAGTGGATCCGTGGAACAATCAAATATTGCTTTAGGTTCATGTAGCTATGAGGTTCGAGTTGGCCCAGATATGCTGTAGAAGCGCCATATCGATCAAATTCGTGCTTCAGTTAATGACACTTCGTCTGGTAGTAAAACTGAAATGAGCGTGACATATGAACCATTCATGGCCCTTCGTATTCCAACTGTAATCCCAACAGAGCGACCTAGTAGTAGGAGCGATGACGTTCAGGACTTTGGTGCTGAACTTAGTGTACCTCCGGACATCATTGTATCCAGTAATGACTCGAGCTGCGGTCAAACAGATACTAATTCTGTGCAAACCCCAATCCTGCAAGAGTATGCAAGTCACCAATTCGACTGGATTTATGAACATTACTCTTGCTCATTTTCTCCCTATTCTATTCTTTCTCTGCTTATCTTACTCTTAGTCTAGTACTTTCTTACATACTCATACTACAGTAATTCATTATAGTAAATTTCTTTCTCGATAGCAAGGTTGTCTGGTAGAGGAGTGTGGTGTATTTGGGGCTCAGATATATATATATATCGCTCTACAATATGATATGCTAATGAGTTCTTACCGATAATAAATGATTCGTATCTCGCGAGATCTCCTTCGATACGAGATCGAGAAAAGTATTCTTGAAGATGCCACGCCTCTGTTTTTAGATTGATAATAAATATGTCAAGTTCCTGTTAATGGGCCAAGTTTGTTTCCCATATAAAACACAACACCAACGGGAACACGAGTCGATCAAAGTTCTAGCAGAATGTCTGCACCGTGCTACATGAACGACAGCATTTCTGTTACAATAGTGGCCAATGGCCTATATATGCTTTCTCGCCAAGAATTAAAGAAAGTTACCAAAGATTGTACTATGGTCGTTATGTAGCGACAATGAAAGCAAACAGTTTGACAATGTTGTAGCAACCATGGCGGATTCCAGTTTATCTATCAATCACATGATGTCATAATCAGCTACATGAGGTGCATGATGACGTCATAATCAATTACGTCATGAATGACGTAGCTAAGCTCGTCATGAACGCATAATTGATAACGAGCTAAGCGTTGTTGTACGAATTTACAGTTTAATAAACATGCTATTGAATATTTTGCCATAGGCAGCAACAGCACCCAGCCAAATAAGATTCAAAATGTTCAACAGGTTACCTGTATAGTTTTCTGGAAACTGATAGTCTGGGAGTTCTATCCCAACTCGGGTGAAGTGTGGGTGGAGCTTACCTAAAGATGGGCGGGGCATTGCTAAAGCTTGATTCCTCCATTTACAATCTACATGCTCTTCAAATCCACACCAAGGTTCAACTGAAAACTATTATTATTAATTATTATTATTATTATTATTATTATTATTATTATTTTATTATTATTTAGACTGAAAGATGTTGCAGCAACAATTTTCATTCAAATTTGTATCAAATCTGGAGCAAGTAGCACTGGCATTACATGCTAATTATTTTGACAATAATTTGCTGTGAATAATAGCACCAACATTTATGCCCATTATTGTCAAAGCATACAACTGCTCTCTCGTATTTCTTCCTGGAGATTGATACACTTGCGCTCAATGGTAAAGAAATATATACACTGGAGAGTGTACTGCTATGAATACGTTCTACGTGCTTATGCTTCAAGAGCTGGTTGACAAATGACCACTTGCACGTGCAGAGGGGAAACCTGTTCTATGAGAAATCCCTGCCTGTAGGCCTACAAACAACCGACTCAACGAATGTGGCGTCTAATAGTTATAACGAATATGAATGAGGGCATTCCATGTTAGGTAAAATTTTATCTACTGGCTGAGACGGTATTTGTGTCTTTAGAATTTAATACTATACCCACTAGGCTATGAGAAAGGTGATGGGGATGGTGTACTACCGTGACAATAAAGGAGAAAATCGACATTATCATGGGTGGAAACTCGCGGAAAGTGAAAAATTGATCATTATTAGTATATTGTCAAAATATATGTCATTATCACATGCATAACATCCTAAAAGTATGTGGATCAATGCATTCGATGATAGGAATGCAATCAAAATCAATATTTATGTACGGGTCTATGAATTAGACACTTGGCCTTAATTGATTATTTTTAAATAGTCAGAAATGACTTCGGTTTCATTTTATGACGTCTCAATTTCTTTGATTTTCTCAGCTCTCACCAAATCATTCTTAACATATTATGCATCAAAAGTTGTCCCATTCATTTCTGCCTCGGCTGGCATGATTGACAAGACAAGCTGTGTCGTTGTCTCTAAGGTAATCACTAATATGTTACCATACATATTCATATGTTCATATGTTTCACAACAGGGAGAGTGAGATATCTCATGATTAATGGGTGTAAGCACTTAATAACCTATGACTCAGACTAAAAGCAGTAGGGTTGTCTTAGAGGAATCGTTATGAAAATATGACTGTAAGAGGAGTAGGTGCGGAAGGTATGATTGATCAGCTAAAAAAACCCAATGACTCATAGCCTGAATGCGATAAGCACACAGAATGATTGGCGTGGAGGAGTAGGTTCAGAAGCTATGATTGATCAGCTAAAAAAACAGATAACTCATAGCCTAAATGCGGCAAGCATACAGAATGGTTGGCTAAGATGAATAGGCGGGAAAGTTATGATTGATCAGCTAAAAAACTGGATAACTCATAACCTAAATGCGGTAAGCACACAGAATGATTGGCGAAGAGGAGTAGGTGCGGAAGCTATGATTGATCAGCTAAAAAACAGATAACTCATAGCCTAAATGCGGTAAACGCACAGAATGATTTGCTAAGAGGAATAGGTGGAGAAGTTAAGATTGATCCGCTAAAAAAATTATGACTCATAGCCTAAATGTGGCGAGCGCACAGAATGATTGCATTGTGGGAATTGGTAGGTGAAATATGACTGTTCTATCCAATACCCGAGGATTCGTTCATATACATTTATAACGAAAAATTTGGATATGTTGGTGGACTCGAATGCTTGGATATGTTTGAACACATATCAGAAAACTATGTCTCAAATCATTAAAAAAATGAATGAGAGCGGCGCCTACCCCACTTCTATACTACTTACATCTATGTAATAATCTGAAGTAGTGTACTAAAGTACAGTTCACATTTAATACACCCAAGTCTCGGCTGTCTAAAGTCATGTACCCTAAAAGAAGCAGAATTTTACAATAGGTAGAATCAGAACACATTTTTTCAGGTTCACATCTTTCCTAAGTAAGGCAATACCCCTACATCTATCCAAGCAGAATACTATTTTTCAAATTTTATCACTCAAATGATTAGTTTTATGTTAGAATTAGTCATTCCGGTGATAAATTTGAGGAAAATAAGCCTCTACCTACATATCGATGAAAGCTTATGACTCTAAAAGCAAAAATGATCATATTAGACAGGTTAAGTATTTTGCGATATGAATTATTGCTTATGTAGGTTTATTGAGCTCAGTAGCCACATTTGACATCTATCCCAGCTGTACTTTTATTGAATCCAGCGCACGCGCGTTAGCGTGGCACGAAACATTAGTGCGAAACATTAGCGGGAAAATATGTTATTCTTTCGTTTTGCTAATGTAACCCACTGTGTAACAAAAAAAAAACCTAGTCCAATTTAGACACGGGTGAATCTTTTGAAAACTTTTTAATACAATAACTGATTATATTATCTTTGTAAGTCAGTCAAGTGATTTCATAAAAATAATCTTATAACCCCAAACCACAAAGCCTTGATAAAATCAAAATAAGAATTGTAATGAGCTTTTTTTATGTATGCAAGGGTTAACCACAGTTTTAACAGACGCTCATTGAAGGTAATGATAATTACAAGGGTATGGATAGATTTTAAATGTCTCACCATATTGGGAACCATCAAACAATTATTTCAATGGGCAAGAACTCTTGACATGCACAATATTTTGAAAACAATTTGATTGAAAGTTGTTGGTGGCTTGGCCATCAACAACTTTCAGTCAAATTATTTTCAAAATATTTAACAGATCTGGGGGTATAACCCTCGTAATGTGCTGTCTGCAAAATCTCAGCAGTCAGACAGTTAATTCAGCATAGAATAAATATTTACTTACCCTGTTTAATTGTATCTCTGTACATATGATATCACCGTCAGATGGTGATTTTAATGTTGAGCTGAGTAGACGTGTTAAAATGGAGGCTTCACAAAAAATGTTTAACATGGAAGACATGAATACTGACTTAGTAAGCGTTGTTAACCGTATTCCAAGAATCCGCAATGAATTTGAACATTTCAAGCTTTGTGAGGGAATATTTCTAAAGAGTTTCACAGTTAACAGGATCACATTTGGGAATATGCTCTCATGTCTAGAATTCTGTCATATCGTTAATAAAAGGCCACATCGACCCCCACCCCGTGTTCAGATATCTATATGATAAGATGCACAATTGCTGATCTAAAAAATTATGAAGAAGAAGAGAATGTCAGGGACACATCAAAAGAAAATGCCTAGTCAAATATTACCCTATAATGAACTTTTATAATTACCACATTGTCTGTTATTAAAGGGGTGTTTTGTAAATATGCTACACATAGTTGCGTCTCTATTTTGTGTGAAATAGCAAATTCGGCCTTTCAGATTGACTTAAGCATTTTTATTTAAATTATTACATATCAGTCGGTTTTCTGAAAAATTTTGAGCAATCGTTCACCTATATCACGTGCTCTTTTGGACAGCAAACATGAAGACTCCACGATGTCTTCATCTGAGATTCCTGATTTTTCACTAAAATCAGTATCAACATGTGATAACCTATTATAATTCTGAGTAGAATAATTGGTCGATAATGGTTGTTTCCCCATAGGCACTCCAGATTGTTCATAGAACATTCTAAATTTCTGAAGTACTTGAGAGTGAAGATCAGCTTTTGAAGATGGATGGATATCACTTCTAGTGAGAATTCTTCTGATTTCATCATCTAAGCTCACTGCTTTGCGTAAATATGGGGTGCTATTCATCAGATTTATATTTGTATGTAAATTGTTAATCAATTCATAAGGAACAACGGTTTGCTAGTCATTGTAAAATAGGTCTATATTTCATCACAGTTTTTCTAGTCATTCTTCTTTGTCTTCTTCTGTCTATAAACAATACAAGTTTCGTGTGGTAAGATCTTGCTTCTCAACCTTAGATCATCGGGGGGGGGGGGGGGGGTGTTCTGCTTCAAGTCTATAATTAGAAATGAGGGGGGGGGGGTGTTCTGTTTCAAGTCTATAATTAGAAATGAGAAAGGCTGTTCAGTTGCATCCTTATAAACATCTTGTAAAAATTTACCATTTCCTGGAAACATCTGATGAGCAAGAAGAACACATACGCTTGAAACATTCTTAAAGAGGACAAGATAATGACAGTTGATCGATATGCCCCTATGCTCTCTCCCTTTATGAAATAGATTTTGAACAATGTGAATAACATTACAGTTTTGTGGTGTGACTCGTTCGTCAACACTCTCCATTAAATCATCAATAACAATGAGTGCTGGGATTACTCGGTCAAGGTCAAAGTTAAACCCCTCTTGAAATTCAACATCGTTCTGCAGTGTGATATAACCAACTTGCCAAGCTCCATAACAGCAAATCACTCGTTCAGGGCAGGGATGAAATAAGCAATGTTTTTAACTGATTAGTTGTTTAACTAATTCTGTCTTCCCTGACTGAGTTGGGCCAGCAAGTATTATATTTGCAGGATGAGCGAATTGTATCATTGTGCACATCTCTTCTGCTTCTTCTCCATTAAAACTCTTTCTTAGAGAATAAATAGATAACAACTCAATGTACAGATATATACTTGTTTTTAATATTCGAAAACAACAGATTATAACCAGTAATACATCAAAAGCAGATACCGAGCAATACATTAAAAAAGCCAATACATAATCAATATAAGAATAATAAAAAATACAATCAATATAATAATAATAATAATAATAATCAATATAATGAAAACCATAAATTTTATAAATCAGTTTCACGGAATTTATATGTTTGTTAGGACAAAAATGCCAAAAGACACGACCATCACCTGCTTCAAAAAGAACACTTCCATTACACATGCGACCCTTGCTATCTAAATCCGTATTCAAATGATCTGGTTGTACATCACCCACACTATTTGGTGATTTAGGCATATTTATAACCATATCAGATTGTTCCAATGATTCATTTTCAGTTTCGAGTTCGTCAAACACACTAATGTTAATTCCAGCATCTGGCGCTGGTGTCTCGTCAATCATCACTTCATCCTGGAGGTTTTTCTCATCATCATCATCATCATCATCATCATCATCATCATCATCATTATATAACTTTCTAATACCTAAAACATTAATCAATAACGTGCATGAAAATGTATGCTCAAACATCTAATTTAGTTTTTTCCCAAAATATATTATTGTGATTTTAAGTTCAGTGTCATTTAAGGATAGATGAATACCAATCTCAATGAAAAGACAATTAACAGGTTTACCATCTCTAAGAATGTCAACCACTGAGTGCCACTGATCTAAATCTAACATCAGTTTGGGTTGAAGACAATCCCCTAAGCCATTTTCATTTGTCTATATGGCTGTACCCGCTTTCTTATTTGAATGTGTTTGTAGTGTTCTAATAGATAAATGGTCCTGATACATATCAAGCATCCTTTGAGCCATTGTTTTCAATTACGTGATTCTATCTCCCAAATATGTTTCTTCAAAATATCCCACTCATAATCTGTCAGATATATACCTCGTCTTGTTGCTTTTCAATATCTATCCGATGTAACGTAGGAGCTTGAAAGAATGGTCTTATATCAAAACACGGATATTTTGATGAAATACTAACTTTACAGCCGGTTCAACTTCATAAGTATACTGAGTCTCTACTACACCATCTTTACTAATTGGCCAATGAACAAATTCCTCAAATGAATCTTATCACAAAACTTTTTAAAACAATCCGGGTTCAAATACAGTCCACGTTTTGTAGGGTAACCACTTACTCCACTGAACTGTCTAATATCAACTACATGCTCTCTGTGTACTTTTATCACATGTACATATCTTATGCAACCAAGATTGACAGGAGAAGAGCGGCCAACAAAGTAAAGTAAGAAGTGTCCATTGAAAAAGTTACAAAGTTCAAATATCTTCTGAAATATTTTGAGTTCGAGTTAACTGCTTTTAGTGAATTTTTCACCTCTTTTATACCTTTGGTACATAACACTCATCAACACTACATAACTTGGTTCTCAAACGTATCTTTCCCACTCATTTCACTCAACCAATCATTCTGTGTGCTTACCGCATTTAGGCTATGAGTCATCAGGTTTTTTTGCTGATCAATTATAACTTTCCCACCTATTCCTCTTAGCCAATCGTTCTGTGCGCTTACCACATTTAGGCTATGAGTCATTGGGGTTTTTTAGGTGATAAACCATAGCTTCCGCACCTACTCCTCTTACCCAATCATTCTGGGTGCCCACATATCCGAATTGGTGGTGTAAGTTACACAAGGAATGTTAATGGAGTTTTTAAGTAATTAATCATAACTTTTCACACAATCAAACAACTCAGTACCCGTTTGATGTCTCAACACTTTTTAACATATTTCTCGATATATCTAAGCATTCGAGTCCCACAACATATTTTAATTTTGTTATAAAATATATATGAACGAGTCCTAGTGTATTGGATGTAACAGTCATGTTTTCATAATGATTTCTCTAAGACAATCTTACTGCTTTTAGTTTGAGTCATAGGTTATTAAGTGCTTAAACCCATTAATCATGAGATATCTTACCCTCCCTGTTGTGAAACATGGGGAGGGGAGAGTAACCAATCAGGTTCGACCAGGTTTTTGATTGACAGGCTAAACTTGGCCATATATAAAGTGGTTCCCACATTACAAATCAGTTGAGAACCAGCAGTCATAGGGAACACTTCATGCTTTAGAATGCCAGTGTTTCAATACTAGATATCTGTTCAATCAGGATGAAAGTTCAGGTCTTCTCACAAATACCCTTACAGTCAATAAAGTTGTACGCCCATTACCATACAGGTTACATCATTTCATGTTTTTATTTTTCAGTTATCGATTGGATTTTACAAATGGAAGCTTTACACATAACAACACTAGGCTGTAGCAACCTGTAAACGTGAATTTATGGGGTGGGTGGGGTGGAGAGTGGTACAGTGTGGTGGGGTTTTTACATACTGTGTATGGGGAGGTGGTGGGATGATCCCACCCTAAACATCAACCACTGCCGTGCGGTAGGCACCCACTCTCATTGGTGGAGAGCTCTGTGACATCATCTCTTTAGCATATTAGCCGCACCCATTCATACACCCATATCTAGGCATACGGGTGGGGCTAATATGCTAATGAGATGACGTCACAGAGCTCGCCACCAATGAGAGTGGTCGCCTACCGAGCAGCTATACTACTTACATCATGTTCACCATTTGAGGAAATTTGTGTTCATTCCACCAAATATGTTTAATTTTTGCAAGTTATATAATTTAGGGCGGGGGGGGGGTGGCGGGGGTCACATAATATCCATTTTTCTGCAGATAAATATGCTATTTAAGTGGACAAGCATGCTACTAGGAGGGGGATTTTTGGTGTTTAATGGAAAAAGATATTTCATCGGAAATTTAAACGAACACCATTTTAAGCCAATTTTTCAAGAAAAATTTGTTTGAAATTACAAATTTATCAAACAAACATCTACAATTGTATTGACTGTGTTTAAGCGATGGAATCTAATGATACTTGCCATTTTTAGTATATATAAATGTGATATTGACATGCTCCTTAACAATACCCTGATATTGCTGAATATTCGACCATGATAATATCAACTTTCTCCTTTATCCCCGGATTACCTTCACTTTTTTAACGCTCAAATGGGTCTAATTTTCAATTTTGAAGAGTGATTTAGGGGAACTTTCATGTACACAAATACCCCCTCAGCCAGAAGACTGTATCTCATGTTTGTCTATTAAATGGGGCATTAGAACTTTAAGGAGGTAGTCTAATTCAGCTGTTTCCCATCGGTGAACGTTATCTTTATCCCCAAATCTTTGTCTCTGTACTCAAGGGGGTGGGTGGGGTATTGCATTCGGGTCTGTCTGTCTGCCATGTCGCAAGTATATTGTTGCAACTGTTTTGATATATATGACACAATGTCATGTAGCATCTTAAGTGCTAGGTATATACAGTGAAGCTACAAACACGACATTATTAACACTCCAGTTAAGTGTTTGTCTGCTGGTCTGCTCGTTACTTTGGTGGTACTAATACGTCTAAATAGGTGATATGTTATCCTTCCCAGGTATTATCGAAAGATGGATAATGACAAGACATTTCCGTACCACTATCTGTAATGGAGTAGGAATAACATCCTCTCACTTGTATGCCTCTGAGCGAATAAAAAAGTGTACTTGAAAGGGTAATATTACATGTATTCTGTCCCTGGGATCATATTAAATTATCACTTGCTGAATAAACAACTCGTGTGTGTATGGGTCGTGACTGACTGGGCGTGAACATAGGATACCGGAAAGCTGACGAAGCATACACGTCCATTCCTGGTTAATGATTGGACATCTCCATCACAATGCATTTCGAGCAGACTTATTATGTATCATGATCACGAAGAAGAAGGAGAGAGTACGTGAGCCAGCGTAAGGGCGAACAATCTATTGCTTTGGGATGGCGTGTGGTAAGCAAGAACCAGACGATAGAATTGACGAGTCATTACCACATTCCCCATATGAAGGGGCAAATGGCCAACTGTTCTACGTGTATGGATATGTGTGTGGCGAACACCTTACCTGAATGGAGGGAGCCAATCTGTAACTCGAATATCTGACGTTATAAAATACGTCACTTTGTTAGGTGATGTTACAATCAAAATTACGTAGGTCAATCACAATAGTGGCTATAGGCCATCGTGAAAGCGTATGAATTGAATATCTTGAGTGAATTTACAATATAATAAATATTATGTTTTGAAACTAATTTGACAGGGAACTTTTCCTACATATTCAACAACTTACCTATATCGTTATCACATTCAGGTTTCAAAGTATTGAAATTTATTCCAAAACACTTGCGAAGTATAAGCCATATAAGGGGTGTAAGACTTAGAGAATGGCCAGCATGAAGTTAGTATACGCCAAAGCGATAACGGGACGACACGGCACGGCATGGCACTGCACGTAACGATATGGCATGGCATGGCATGACGTGACACAGTATGGCACGGCCGGCATGAGATGGCATGGCATGGCATGGCATATCACGTAACGTTGCACAACCTTAGGCTAAGCTCCACCCACACGCCTGTGTTGGGATCGATCGATCCCTGAACTCCACGACTATCAATTTCCTGAAAATTATGCAGGCAAGCAGTTGCATATGGCAACAGCGCCTAGTCAAATTAGTCTTAAAAATTCAACAGCAAGTTTAATAAATAGTAAAAACATACACTTCATACAACAATGCTTAGTCCGTCATCAATTAAGCATTCGTGACGAACTTAACTACGTCATTCATGACGTAACTGATTATGACCTCAGCCTAAGCCTCACTTAGTTGATTATGACGTCCTATGATTGATGGATGAACTTGATTCCTCCATACATTACCACACTGTGCTGCGCTGGTGCATGATGTGCTGTGTTGTGCTCTGTCTGCTGCGCGTGACGGCTCTGCACTATGCATACATGTATATAGTACTGGCTATAGCCCAACGTCTACGGACATTACTGTTAATACGCATTACACTGCGCCGACAGTATTGCTATGTACTGGCACTACTAAGATGCACGGTTCTGGCAATATTGATATTCACCATATTGTATGATAGCATCTTTCAACCTAGCCAGCCGTTTCCACAAAATCGACAAGTTTGTAATTTTAGAAACAACAGGATAAGTCTCTGAGCTCTGGTCATGAACGCGTTGACTAACGATTTCCTGTCATGCAACCATAATGACGGCTAATGTTAAATTATTAGACAGATGGTGTAACTTGAATCAAACTCGGAAAGCGATTTGTCATTTTTATCTGGGATTATTTTCCCTCAGTCTGCATGGATTATTTTCCCAGAGATGATTTAAGCTGAATTAGACGAAGACTTTGTACCAAGAACTGTTATACAGCTTCAAATATTTTTCCATGGAAACTAATGGCTTTGTGACAAATCTGAAAGTAAGTGAGTTTCCACTTCCTGTGTTGTATGTCTAATATTACGATGGACATCTTGTATTATAAAGTCAATAGTTTATTATTATAGATTACTCGAGGATAACATGACTTAGAAACTAGTCATTTTCTTATCCGTCTTTGTCACATCAATCGAAAGGTGTTGATCTCCCCCAGTTAATCTCCCCGATTGACTCGTATTGGTATCCTGAAACATCGAGCTGACCATCCGGTGGTAGTGGTTGTCGTAATTCCTTGATCCGACCCTGACAGTAGTAGAAGTAGTAGTAGTAGTAGTAGTAGTAGTAGTAGTAGTAGTAGTAGTAGTAGTAGTAGTAGTAGTAGTAGTAGTAGTAGTAGTAGTAGTAGTACTAGTAGTAGTAGTAGTGGTAGTGGTAGTGGTAGTGGTAGTAGTAGCAGTAGCAGTAGCAGTAGCAGTAGTAGTAGTAGTAGTAGTAGTAGTAGTAGTAGTAGTAGTAGTAGTAGTAGTAGTAGTAGTAGTAGTAGTAATAGAAGACTAGTAGTAGAAGTAGTAGTAGTAGGAGGAGGGGTACTATCAAACTGTGGTAGTTAAAATGAAAACTGGTGTTTTAACAGAGATTTCTTTAAGGAAATACTCTACAACACTATAAGCAATTGGCAGTGTCAGATAGCTTTAAAAGTGTTCTTCTTATACATATAATTCATATTCTGAACGGCCTAACGAGTATCCTACAATATCAATTTTAAATTGCCATGGCATGGTCAAATTTAACTACTTTCAAGTTGAGGAGGGGTTTATCAAACCGTGTTAACAGGACAGAGTAATCAATAAAACAAAGTATGTAGGGCATTAATGTCCTATAAATAAAAGCAATGGCAAAATAAATTTGTCTAGCTGAGAAACAATTCACCTTTAATTGGTTTCCGCTTAGTTTTCTGTTTAAATATGGATTTAAAGATAGGTCTGCTAAAAATTAAGGATGGCAGCCATTTTAAAGCTCAAATCACATGATCCGATGACAAATTTACAAGCGTAGCTATTTGACATTTGTATTAAATATTTTACATGAAAGTAAAGAATGAATATACATTCATTGTGTGCTAAAAGTTTTCGAATCCAACAAGTAGTTTTCCAATAGGACATGCTTAAACATAGATACCACGGTTTGAAAGATACCATGGTTTGATGATACCCTACCTAGTAGTAGTAGTAGTAGTAGTAGTAGTGGTGGTGGTGGTGGTAGTAGTAGTAGTAGTAGTAGTAGTAGTAGTAGTAGTAGTAGTAGTAGTAGTAGTAGTAGTAGTAGTAGTAGTAGTAGTAGTAGTAGTAGTAGCAGTAGTACTGGCAACGCGATGACTTCAATTTCCGTGCTAACCCTGCCTATGGAGTGCACCCCGTAGTTTATTTTGTTGATCATCATTTCCCCGGTCGGGCATCGAACCATCATCCGGCAATTCTGCATAGCATCAGCAACCAGACATCTTTCCAGTGGACCACCGTGCCAAAACAGAATCTTGATTTAGCGGACCAGCTTTCACATGTCAGATATACTGATACACTGGCGAATTCGTATGAGACTATCTTTTGGATGCACAGCGAAAACATGCACAGCATCAAGACCAAGTGTGTCGTTTTCCAAGTCGCTGACAACAGCATCGCCAATCAATCTATGGATGATTTCAAAAAGCTGACACATGACCTGTTATCGCTGTGCAATTGGCATATACCCGATGCTGTTATCTGCATGGCACATGCGTTACCACGTTCTCTTGAATCCGTATCATTGTCTGATACTTACAACTGGAAGGTGGAACTATTTAATAAATGGACCCTTCCACTTTTAGCTATGCCCCGCTCATCTCAATCTAAGCTTCACCCACATCACATCCGTGTTGGGATCGATCGATCTCTGAACTCCCTGACTCAATTTCCTGAAAACTATATAAATAAGCTATTGAACATTTTGAAACTAATTTGACTGAGCATGCTTATTAAATAGTAGAGACATACAATTCGTACAACGTGTCGGACTATTAAGATAGGTCAAATAGAATAATTTATGATGTAATGTCGGTAATGATTATGACGTCATCCTACATGCCGCTTAGCTGATTATGACATCATATGACATCAGATGATAGATGGATATTCTGGAAATGTGAATTCCTGGATCACTTGACGTACCAACATTTTCACATGATTCACTACACATCATGGATAAGGAGTTATACGTGCCGGACGGGGTTCATCTCACAAAGGTAGGTTTGACTCATCTGGTCAGGAACGTTAACCAATAAATCCCATAATCGGTCTAATGACTTATAGTCAGGTGGCTTGGCAACAAGTTTTAGGCAAAACGTTACTTGGCGGAGAAAAACACCAAATTTGGTATGAGTCTTCTTTTGGGCCTAACAATTGATTTTAGCCTAGGAGCCATCCTCACTGTTTCCGATTTTCCTAGATGGCGGCCAAAGTCCAAAATGGCCACCGGTAAAAACACCATATCACATATCTCTAGGTGTAGGAGTCACAGGTAGCGAAATGAGGTGTCAAACCAGTGGTGTTTTAGGTCACCGAAACTGATTTTGGGCAAGGTGCACCGAATATACTACTCATTTTCAAGACGGTGTCCATAAATCCAAGATGGCCACCGTTGAGAATGAAATATTATATATATTTCTGGATGTGGGAGTCATAGAGAGACAACTGAGGTGTCAAACCAGGGTTTTTAGTGGTCACTGAAACTGATTTTGGGCAAGGTACCCTCTCTATGTTATTAATTTTCAAGATTGTGTCAAAAAATCCAAGATGGCCGCCACAGAAAGTCAAATATTACAATCTCTACTTGTAAAACTCATGGGCATGAATATATAATACCAAAACATGGGTATTTATAGCTAATAATATTAGTGGGGCGGATTAACTTAACAATTGTGCATTTTGAAGCACCAAATTTGGCATATGCGTAAATATTTCTAAATATCTTCAGATGTGGAGGCATTGCCGAATCGACACATAGACGGACATTTTCCAAGATGACCTCCAGAGTGGAGTCGAAATATATAAATATGTTGGAAAACGGCCGTCTATGTGTCGATTTGGCAATGCCTCTACATCGTATATATATATCATGAGAAATGCTGTAAAATTTACTTTTAAAATAATATTTGGCCATGGGTAAATTTAGAAATTATTAATCAAAGTAAAATGAAAACGCATTATCAATATTTTAGTAAATATTGCTTGGAATTTGTCGTCTGCTTTCGGAATTATGTCATTAAGCAACACAGACACTCCTCTATTAATGTAGAATTTGCTTGTACATATATATATATATATATATATATATATATATATATATATATATATATATATATATATATATATATATATATATATATATATATATATATATATATATATATATATATATATATATATATATATATATATATATATATATATGGCCTATCATACACATTATATTTTCAGCTAACAATAGCGCATTCCCTATAAGACGATATATTATATTTAATAAATCATGTCACAAAACTTAATCAATATGGAGCTCGATTTTAGTCGCTGCGTTATCTGCCAACATAAAACAGCTGAGCAGTTAATATGTCCACTTCTTTGTCCAGGAACGAGTGCTTACAGGACGTCTGCCTATCAGTCATTCTTGACGAATGCAGAGCAGTTTCGTGAGATTGATCAGCTGCCAACTGAACTAAAATTCTGGAGTGATCAAAGTATTGACGATTTCGTGAACAATTCTGCATCGTGGCATAAAGCATGCCACTTAAAATTCAACAATGATAAACTGGCAAGAGCACGAAAGTGAAAGGATCCCAATCCAGATGATACTGAACAATGTAGGCAACCAATTAAGTGTCGGGCGATTACCATTAGGCAATGTTTCTTTTGTGAGAAAGGTGTGGAGCAGGGTGACCTCCGTCAGGTTTCAACATATGATATGAATGCCAATCTAAGAACTCTGATCACGGAACTGCAACTCTCATAGCAATGGACGCTAAGTATCACCTAAATTGTTTGACCAACCTGAGAAATCGGCATCACAGTCACACGAGGCAGTTACCCCAGGCAACAGTGAACACTGATGAGAAAATGAACGAGTCTAGGGAATTTGTTGAACTTAGTGTTACATTGAAAACTCCTTTAATAGTGGGACTCTTCTCTTTAAATTATCCGAGTTACACCCAATGTACGTAAATCGTTCCGAGGAACTTGGCAGTAAAAAGACTATCAACAATACCAGATTGATGGAACGTTACTTGAAATGTTTTCAGACGCACAAGTGCAGCAGGATGGGAGAAACGTCATTCTAATATTCAAAGACGGGAAGAAAGACATGATCAAAGATGCTCTGACAAAACGTGACTTCTTTGAAATTGCCCTGATCCTGGCCCGAGCAGCAGCAATTGTTAGAAAAGATATCTTCGCCCATGAAGGATTCAAATTCACTGGTCAGTTTCCAACTGGTTGTCAAGAAGACTCATTGCCCTCTAGTCTGAAATTTCTCATCTCCGTGATACTCAATGGTCCAATCTGAAAAACTAAGAGAGGCACGAGTCACAGGTGAGCCTAACCATTGGCCAAAGCCTAATCTACAACATAAAGAAAAGGAAGCCTAATTTATCTGTCAATCTCCGACACACTATAGACCGAGAACCTCCTCTAACTATTTATATTGGAATCCATATTCATTCACTGACTAGAAGCAAGAAGATTATCCAGCAGTTATATCAAAGGTGGATCAGTATTTCTTATGAGAGGGTGATGTAGATTGAGGACTGGCTCGCCACTGCTGTACACGAGAGGTTTGAAGATGGTGGCGCAGTAGCTCCAACTACTCTCCGGAAATGTCTCTTCACTGTAGGAGCACTTGACAATCTAGACCATGATCCTAGCTCAACAACTTCAAAGACATGGTTCCATGGTACTGGAATAAGTCTTAACCAATTCCCAAGTGAGAGGGAGCCTGGTGTGATAGACAGCCCGTTGCAATACCATCGTCTGGAATATAGAATTCTCTTCCAGATAGTTATGCCTAGGTTCCTACTGTTTCCATGAAGATTACAGATGTTTCTGTTCCACAGAGTAAAGTTCAAAATAACGCGTCTGTCTTAGAAGATGCAAGACGTGAAGAATATCAATGGATGGAACATGCTCTCCAACTTGTTAATGAGATGGAACTGGTCAAGGAGAATTCGCTTGCATGGCCTGCATATCATGCCTCTCAGCAAGAAGACATAGTGGAACCGCAAGCTGTGTGTGCACTACTCCCTCTATTCTACGAAAAGTCTGCGACACCTGCAATGATTAAACATGGCATGGCTGTCCGGAGGCAGGTAACAGAGTATCTCAACGCAGGACAAATCCCTGTGATGACATTTGACCAACATCTGTTTGCTCTCGCTAAATATATATAATGGAAGTGTCCAGATACACATGGTGAGGATGTGGAAGTGGTTATGATGTGTGGATTGCACACAGATATGGCTCTCTGGAGGACAATAGGAGATTTGCTACAGGGTTCTGAGTGGACAGTAGTGTTTACTGAGGCTGAGGTGGCTTCATCTGGAATTGCTGAATCATTCTTGAAAGCGGCACATCTTACCAGATCTAGCCAGACCTCTGGCCATATAAGAGACATTAAATCTGTGCCGAAACCAATCAGAGATGAGTTTGAGGATCAGCACCACTGAGTAATCTCGAAGACTACACATCGGTATTCTGCATCGCAATTGATCAGGCACATGAGCAAAAAAATACAGTTGTGAAAGGGTCCGGTGGTGCAGAAGGCCTAACTGAGAATGCAGTTGCCTTCAAATGCTGAATGGCATCTGGACCAGAACTAGCTAGACTCGTGAAATAATTCCAGAGGGAATATATTGTTGATGATGATCTGGACAATCCTGCAAAATTCTAGCACCATGAACAGCGACATACAGCACAGAAGATGTTTCAACAACAGGTTGATAGCCTATCTAAAGTCATAGATAAGATGGGCAATCCCTTCCTAGATGACTTCCCCGAGTTAGTAACGCTTGATAGCCGAGATTGCACAGATGAGGTCATAGTAAATACAGTTCGTACATTGGAAGGCACAGGCAAGAAAAATACCAGGAGTATGTAAAGGCAGTGCTTGAGGATCGCACTCGCTCCATTCATGATCCAATCTCAAAGAATTCATTAGCCTTATTCTCAATAAAAGTCAAATCAACATCCAAGGACGGCAAGAAAGTAAAAGTTCTTCAGGACAATGTAGCAGTTTTCGGTCAGCTATACATCTCTTTGCAAAATAGGCATGGTGATATGGACGAATTCTTTGCCCACGAGGCTCAGTGATATCCGCCTTCGCTGTCCGACTTTGGAAAGCTAAATCTGCCTGGTACAAAATCTCAAATTTTGCAATGTCTTGAGGAGCCGAGCCGGTGGGAGACGCCTTCAACAAATGACAGCAAAGGTTCTGGACTCCACTACTTGCCCGTTACCAATGCCACGACATTCAATGAATATGCAGACAAGGTATTTATTAAGTACCTGGAACGGCAGTTACAGACTACAAAGCGAGTGGACGTTGTATGAGATACATACATAACAGATAGCATGATGGAATCAACCAGTGAGAAACGAGGAAAAGGTGTGCGCAGATAGGTATCTGGTGACACAAATCTGCCAAGAAACGAATGATTTCTTTCGTGATCCGATCAACAAGAAAGAGCTGGTTGAGTTTCTTTCCTCAAAGGATGAATACTTCAAATACACCCCCACCCCATGCAGTTCAGTATATATCACAGCTAATGAAAATGTTATATGTGTTAGATCTGAGATTGAAATGGTCAGCTGCAATCACGAGGAAGCTGATACGAGGATCATGGTTCACGTGAAGCATGCACTGCAGAATGGTTAAAAAGCTATCCACGTACGCACTGTGGACACAGATGTTGTTGTTATCCTTGCTGGCATGTTCCATGATCGTTCACAGATTAATTCCCTAGTAGACCTCTGGATTGCCTATGGAATGGGAAATAACTACACACATTACAGTATCCATTCCCTCTGCGTGCGCTTTGGTGAGCCTAAATCACAAGCTCTACCCATATTTCATGCCATATCCGGATGTGATACAACGTCAGCATTTAGAGGAAAGAGGAAAAGGTCATTCTGGAAGGCATGGCATTCCTATGAAGTGGTCACCGAGACTTTTGTGCATCTGGCCACTCAGACTTTTGAAAATGTTGAGATGGTATCTGAAATATTTCAGAAGATTGAGCGCCTGGCTGCCCTGCTATATAATAACCTAAGCAATCTGACGAGTGCAAACACTGCCCATAGGGAGCTATTCAGCCAGTAAAGTCAGAGTGTAGCCAAAATACCATCCACACAGAATGCACTTCTTCAGCACACAAAGAGGGCGGTGTACCAATCTGGCATCTGGACTAGCAGCATGTTGACACAACAGAACCTTTCAAGTCCAACTGAATTTGCTTGGAAGAAAGTAGCTGAGTCTTGGGAACCTGTCTGGACAACGATTCCTGAAGCTTCTCGTGCTTGCAGAGAATTTGTCGAATGTTGCTGTAAAAGAAACCGCACAGCGTGCCAATGTAGCAAAGCTAATTTACCATATACATCTCTTTGCCGATGTAATTGTTCAGGCAAATCATAGGCCGATGTTAGGTTAATTGTACTATGATACCTGTCAGTATGCTGCAAAAACTGTGGATTTAATTCACATTTCACATCACATTTTATACACTGTAATTAATGAATACAATGGTCTCTTCGGTAAAAATCAAGGTTAATGACAACAAAAATTCCAGTGTACGGGCACATTATTTTTCTTACGCACCATTGTAACCCTGTTTGAGCAGAGATAATCCATTTTCAACTGTGAGTGGCAATCATCCAGGATTTGTGGCTGTGATATTGGTACAGAGCCACATTAGCATGGTAGCTTGCTAAGAATCAGGTTCTGCGACCACTTTGTGTACCTCATTTGGGTTTCCATGCCTTCAACAACCAGAGATATGGACGTCCACGTGGTTATGACGTCACGGCAATATTTTGAAGATAATCAAGAAGAGTTTTCCCTGGATAACTCAGCCATTTCTCAACTGATTTTGAAATGGTCTACAGATTCGGAAAGCCCGTCGAATTCTGGTCTTGATTAATGCCAGATTTAACAGGAACAGGCAATCAATAAGGATTACAGAGTACCAGCTAGGTACACTAAACTCGTTTTATACTATTTGGGTACGTCACATGCGGCGGATGACCAAACCTAAAGGTTTTATAGGTGATTCGGTCATTCTTATGTGAATGTTTCCTTGCTTTTCGGCCTGGACGGCATAGGACTAATTCTTCCCATGTAAGAGGAGTATTTGTAATTGTAGGAAGAATGGCTCATTAAACGTGTAACAGCCTCCGATCATCATAAAAACGTGGTACTACTTTTCCTTTGCGGAGCCTCACCTTTTAATTAGTGTGAGGCGGTTTTCCAGGTTGGATGATTATAAACTTGCCTATTCGAATTTTAGGCTGGAGTGCCTGATGGGGTGTGTGGGAGCCAGGTGGCATCAGCGGTAATCTCCCGGACTCGCCCTCGCCACTCCTCCATCACGCTGTGGTAGTCGCGTCTTTGGGCGGCCCTTTTGTTTAAAGCATTTGATTCAACTCACTGGAAATAGTAGTAAATGTCACGTGGCTCTAAAAAGTACGTGGTTGATCGGAAACGTACATGCTGTTTGTGACGATGGTGAAAAATGCTGTTGCTGAGGTGTAGTCTGTTGTAAAGGCGAGAGATAGAAATATATATGTTACATCAAGATTTTTATAATGTCCCATATTTGCGCGAGTTCTTTTATCATGCGTCTTGGTAGGTGTCTGTAATAGGTAGTTCTCAGCCCGTGTAGAGGGGTGAAGCAATCTCGCTGAAATGTCGGATATAACGGGGACAGTACTGACATAAAGCAAGGAAACTCCGTGTCTCCGTAATTGAAGAGGGCCGAGGCCACTCTGCTACTTCCTTAGTTTTTTATGGCTGTGTAGCCACTCCATCACCGGATATGACGTGTCCCAGGAACTCGACGCTCTGTCTGAAGAGATGACATTTCTTCGGTTTGAGTTTCAAATTAGCCGTGCGGATGCTAAATAGTATTAGGGGCCAATTTCCTAATACTATACTCCCTTTGGCCTTTCCCGGTGAGGTCTGTCTTCATCACGGGACGCCGCACAGCTCCTCACACAGGAACGCAGCGTAGGCTAGGTGTCATTCCCGCATATGCATATGAAATTAAGGACTATGCCTATAAGAAGTTATAATCAAGGGGTAGGACAGCTAGTCCTACTGAGACTCCGGCTCATCGAAACATGATCGAGAACAAAGTCCACGGGACACTAGTCTAACATGAGATCGAGAACCATGCCCAAGAAACATGATTGAGGAACATAGTCTCTGGTATTTTATGTGATGCCCCTCTCACGCATATACCCTCCCGCTTCCCAAAGAATCACATTTCATGATCTCTGATCACGGGAGGCATGGCTCGCAATATGAATGCTTGCCATGGCCTGACTCTACATTGAGCCATCTTGACCCGATGTATAGACTTGATCAAGATGACCGGCCGGCGACCCAGTCGATAGCGATCACCATCTGAGCTCACACTCAGGGGCAACCAATGGTCTGCTCCGTACCTATCTGCCAACAGAGTACGAACTTTGACCGTTTTCCCCGGCCTTGCCTGCAGAGCACCTCCGACAACCCTACGTAATTGCAGAGACTTGTGCCCTGGGTGTGGACTGTCATCCACGTACCACGTATGTCCACTTGCTGAGACAGGATGAACCAACAATCTCAGTTGCCCGAACAATACGCCGACTAGACGGTACCACAGTAGGATGTTAATTCATCCTTCGTTAGACACGGAGGCCTTCAGTATCTCCTCTGCCCTATATTACAGATTCTACGTGCCCCCCAGACCCTTGCAGGCCCACTGCCACCTGCTATGAGCCCCCTTCGAGGAGCCTATCCCTCTTGGTGCTCGTTGTATTTTGGTACCGTTAGGAGTTTGACGGTTTCTCTGGTTGCAGTGTGGTGTGGTCTGGAGCGGGAATTGTAGAGAGAGGTCGGTTAGGACACCGCTCCCTCCAATGTCCTGGCTGACCGCATCCGAAACAGGTGTTCAGAGGCGGTGCGGAGCTGGTAGAGTTGGCTGACCTAAACTGTGTGGTGGCGAGGTTGGTGCTGAGTGTTGTTACTAAATTGGTGAGTGCGGAGATCTGCTTATTGATCTCTTCTATCCACTCTCTCATGTTGCCATTGTTGTTGTTGTTGCGCTGGTTTCCGCGCCCTGGGGCTCCGTTGTACTCTCCTCTGCGGGCATGGCCCCCTTCCTACAGGCGCTTGATTCTGACTGGGCTTCTGCATATCCGATGGTGGTGGTGTCTGTGAGGTTGGTGTTGCTGATCTTGGGGGAGCACTAGCGGGCGGAGCGATAGCTGCACCCTCTATCTCATTGATAGGATGGAGTTGGCATCAGTTATTCTTCTCCCATTCTAGAAAGTTCTCAATACGAACCACGGTTGCTGTTAATTGGGCCAAATTCCCGTGGTCGCCGAGAAATAGCTTTTCTTTCAGAGCAGGTTCACCGCTTAATGCATCGATGAAAATATCGAGATGCAAGTGAATTACGCCCTCCGTATTGGTGCTCGGATATGCGGGGGTGACTAGCCTCCGAATTCGGCTAGCTAACTCAGGAAGAGTTTCTTCTGCACGTCGTCGGAGATTTTAAAGTTGGAGATGACTGGTTTCTCCGAGGGCTGTGTCACCAAATCGCTCTGTCAGTGTTCCAACTGTGTGTAGGTGGGTGTGCAATCCGTTCCCAGACCCACAAGAAATTGAAGGGCTTTTTCGGAAAGTGTTGCGGCAAGATATTCACCCATTTGACGATCATCCCAGTGGTTAGTCCGACTTATTATCTCGAACTGTATTTTATAATTGGTCCAGTCATTCTTCCCACTAAATTCGGAAGGGAGGATGACTCGGCCAAGACCGCGGGAAGAATGCAGTGGTTGAAATCCAGGTGGTGCAGGTATCTGGGAAGTCGATGATTGGATTGAAGTTGGTCGTGGTGCCAGTGGTGGTGGTGTTGGTGTTTTCCATCGATGCCGAGGAGCCAGGACACGCGTACTCCAATTTAATGAGTCCACCCGATTTGTTGAGCCATAGACCGGCATGGGTCTATGCACGGGAGGCAGATTGCGGTAGAGAGTGTGCGGTCATTCCTCCTGTGGTGAGGACTGTTGTTCCTCATATGGCGGTGGTGCAATCGGCTGGCAGTCATGATAAGTTGCATGACTGATATACCAGCGAAATGGTGGTGCCGATTCCTCCCGATAACTCCGCAGTGTTCTCCTTGAATATAGCGTTTTGCTAGAAGGGGGTGGTGCGGGAGGTTGTCTATGTTGTGGATTATAACACAGCCATACTGTCTCCGTGGATGACACAGGTGAACGATAGTAGTCTGAAGGACTGTAGATATGCCCGTAGTCAGGTCTTTGTCAGAGTCGTCCAGGATTCGGCCCTGATGGTGTTGGCTGGTCGCGGACATCCGAGATGGTTCTGAATTCTGTTGCCGCCTGTGAGGCATCTTGAAAAATGCCATCGCTAACAGGCGAAAACAGGTTATAGTGTGGCGTTGTTGATCCCGCTGAATTTCTGGCATAGTCGGTGAGCATGTGTACTGAAAATCCGTCGTATGAGGCTACCTCTTGATCGAGGGAGTCTTCGCTGAATGGAGATGGTATTGAACTGCGCTCACTATATGCTGTGGGCGTGAGTTCGCTGCGCGCTATTACTGATGTTCTTCGAGCCTCACATGGTGCGCCACTTGTAGCTCGCCGGGTAGTGTCGGGCCATTCCGATGTATCATGTCGACTCGCCGCGCCACAAGTGCATGACGAGTGATGATGCTGGTTAGCATCCGGTCTCGGGGTGACGGACTTTGAACGAGACTGCCCTGCGGGAAACAAAAACCGGCTCCTAAGGCCGGTGGAACTCAATCATTCCGGTGGGGCCGTGCGACCATTGTCGCGAACATTAAACACAACAGTCTCATCCCAAGAATTTGTGTCACCAGTATGCCTGTCCATAGCAATTTCGTGATCTATGGACTTACAAGATTTGATTAGGGGAACGAAAAATATAAGTCTATACAATGCGTTTAGCTAAACAACTAAAAATATGCTAGATAAAACTACAGTAAGAGCATACGAAAATACGAGGCATAGAGGCAGGTAGATGAACTTTTAAACATGGGCCTCCCAGAGGTACCACACAGACTCGTAGGTCCGCAGAGGTATCCCAGCAAGGGAGGCTCCCATACACGAGACATAGCTATTTAACTTAATATAAGTTATTATACCTCTAAGCTGAAAGGAAGAAAGCTATCTCAGACGAAAAAGTGATGTGCCTCACGCGGGCACTACTCCTAGTGCTAGCTTGGGTGAGGAGTATTATCCTGGCATGGACCGTCATCGCTGAATCCTTGCAAGAGGCAAGTGCCTCGCGCAGGCCTCCATCTCGGGAAGGTGTCGCCATGGCTTAAGCGGGAGAAGAATAGTAGGCAAACATGGGCCTACTCTAATATTTCAAACAAAAATGCTGTAGAAAGAAAAGACCATACCTAGTGAGATTATGACTATAGGGGTGCGTACGCTTTTACTTGAAGATGGAACGGAAGATTCCCGATGGATTCCTTCGTCACCATCTTATGTGATTTCTAATATGCTGAGTTAGTAGTTGCCGCTTTATTTCTGCGGGCCTTCTGCTTTGCTTAATTCCTTTTAGTTGTTTTCAAAACAAGAATTAGTTTAGGCTTCAACTGGCCGATATCTACCTAGCTATTAGACACGGCTGTCACGGAGAACAGATGCCCTAGGACATCAATACTGAAGACAGCGCTCATACATGTTACTTAGTAGGACCTCCGAACTGGATAAGAATCCGGACATTCCACTTCATAACCACATAAAACATTACAGGACATGGTTTACATTTCACGAAAGCATTATTAGGCCATCTCTCTTATCGTTATCGTGGGGGTAAGAGAGGCAAATTCACACCGTAAATGTCCTTCCCGCAAGGGCGTGGCAGATCTAAATATCATGCCCAGACATCTTAACAGAATTCGGTGGGAATACATATCTCGCCCGTCACCGGGTCCTATTGAACTAACCATTTAACCTGTCATTAGGTTTATATATACAAGTTGCCAGTTTTGCACTGCGGTGCGGGAGGATTGTCAGTAAATAAAATAATAATTAATACAGGTGTTTTCGCAGTGCTTTCCTACATTGGCTTAAAGTACTATCTACTAAGTATCCGAAGATACACGGGAGTGTATGTGATACCGCACCCTAGCCATCACCGCTCGGAAAATAGTTTCCCAGAGTCGGATCAGCCCATGGTGCGGATAGGGACATCCAAACAATTAAGAAGCCACAAGGCTGAGTGGAGCATGAAGAGAGACAAAATCTTAGAGTTATGAGTCTTATCGGAGTGCAGGGCTAGATTATCACACTACCGGAAGAGAAGAGTATATTACACAGTATGTAATGAAGAAAGTGTCTCTAATCATTTTGAACCTATCCTATCAAGCTGTGTATAGAACAGGTTAGTTGGTAGCATGCCGGGCTAAACAAAGTTATAGCATGGACAGTGACCTCAGTGAAAAATTGTTGGTGGCGGGAGAAAGTGCTGCATATATAAATGTTGTTGTATAGTGTTTCCTACGTACACTGCAGTCTTATATTTTCTATAACTAAGCAAAACAAGTGGACGGATGGCCACTGACCATATACATACATAATCTAACCAGAACAAACAATACGGTGTCAAACGATTAAGATATATATATTAATACAGGTTAACGAACCTACTATAGTACGGTTAGCAGCACATTGAGGAAAATGATAATAATTATCTACAGATACAGAAATTATAACTATCGGTCCTAAGACCGCTACGGTTCCTTTTAGTCATCAGGACCATTTTTACGGATACGATATAATTAACAAAACCTATATAGAGAAATAATCAAACTGTGAAGTATAGTTACTGGAATACTTGGTAGTCATTCCCAAGTCAGGCTACCGTGTTACTGAAATTGACACGTCAATCCGTAGTCGACGTGAGATGATGCGCTCTTCGGAAGCTGGAAAGTTGCCGCAGGCTGTTTCCTGCAAGCTGTTTTCCGCAAACAAGACTTCCGCAAGAACACACATGGTGGGAGTGCATTGCTTAGCGCTGTAGGCCTAACAGAATGTCTAACGAGCAGTCAGTGAAAAATATGATAGTACTATGTGGCGAAGAAAGATCCCGTACATCGATGGCACGGATGGAAAGTGTAAACAACCCGATCACTAGCGGGGGTTGTCAGAGGCAAATGAAGATACAAAACAAGGCTTCACGGTGCTGGGTACGTCAACCAGCTCTGAAGACGCACCAGGCAGAGTTTACTTGCTACGGTCGAAAGTCGAAAGAACCGACACGATATGTGCGGCGGCGATTGAAATACCACTTTTAAGCGTGGCCAGCAGATCCGGCGAGTCATCCATCAAAGAACATCCTGCCTCTACATCTGTAGACTCACATATTCAGGCCGTAAAGGCCTCACCGCAAATTTGTGTTCCGAATGTGGATGTAGTATTCGTGAACGATTATCAAAAGTTCCAAATTACTCCTGCAGATGGGGAGTTACAAAATTGTTTTAGTGCGTACAGATTCAACCTGTTCGGCCCCTGGCCGAGGATGCTCTCGATCACTGGATTGCTTCTCCTTTTATACTCTCCGTGACGTCACAGGCGCAGGCTCCAACCAATCATCGGTCGAGCAACAGCCAATCAGCGCGTCGCTAATAATAGCGTAGTCGAACGTTCTAGAACATTCTAGAAGCTTTACGTCCACGTGGTTATGACGTCACGGCAATATTTTGAAGATAATTAAGACGAGTTTTCCCTGGATAACTCAGCCATTTCTTAACCGATTTTGAAATGGTTTACAGATTCGGAAAGCCCGTCGAATTCTGATCTTGATTAATGCCATATTTAACGGGAACAGGCAGTCAATAAGAATTACAGAGTATCAGCTCGGTACACTAAAAGTGCCATCCTATCTAGGTCACAACTACGCGCTCCATAGAAACAGCGCCCGGCGCGCGTATGCGCATAATGCGTTTTAACGAACGAACTCTCCCATAGGCATATATACGCTTATAGCTCTACCCAGAGGGGTGTGTTCAGGAAACGAATCCTAGACGGGCGGCGCGTATCCAGCTTAGCTGGTACGGCCGGTACCCGACCGGTCGTTCCGAACTACACCTATACACTTGTCACAATACCGCGGTCGTGCAAAGAGACAAAACAACAACAAATTAGTAGCTCAACCTCCTCATAACCATACCCGACCTGAACCAAGTAGTGATATTGAACATATTATGCCATCATTGTTCAAATCTAGGACGCGGGCCTATCACTTACTCCTTAAGAAAATGATAAACGCGTATTCATGAGTGCATTAAAACGCACCCAAAATAGGCATATGGTGGTTCCAAAAAATTCTTAATTAATTCACGAAAACCGTACCTGTTCAGGTTTATTGTTTAATCATTTGAACCCGAAAGAACAAATAGGCCTACTAAAAGGCGTCTACAATTTAATAAATACACTGTTTGGTCTTCTGATGCTGATTGGATTGGGAACAACGGCAGCAACTGATGGCAGTCGGTTGCAGTCGGTTGGCTTCATGATATTCAACAGCTTACTTGTACGACTGTCTCGAAAATTATATTCTGCACTTTGGGGTCCAAAGTGTTAATACAACAAGAGGTCCAACGGCCTGAGGCGCTCACCTTGACGACTAGCATTTGAACCAGTTGCATTTAAACAGACATGATGGATAATTTTCGGAAAATCAAGGATGGCCACCAAAAGAATTAGCCAATCAGAATTCTGTGTATCTCCCGTGCGCGTTAAACGCATAGCCTCACTATTGGGGCTAGTTGCGCATACCGCTGGTGGCCGGGGATAATTGCTGACTGTACATCTGCATCAGAAATAAAATGGTATTGTGATCTGTCCCACTGTACCCACGTACATCTCTTAATCTCCACTTCAACACTAGCTCCGATCAGACTGGCCAAAATGGCTTCTGTAGTAATCTTGAGAAACTGCTATATACGTTCTGAAGGCTACCCACTTAGGGTCCTTCCAGCTGAGTTTGACTGAAATCTGCCAGGCGGTTAATGAGGTGTATGCGTGTAACTGATTAACCAACACTTTTGGAAAATCCAAGATGGAAACCAAAAGATTTACCTATCAAAATTCAGCATACAAGATCTGTCAAAGCTTGCCACCATAGGGTCCTTCCATCCATGGCTGGTTGAAATCGTCCAAGCAGTTAATGAGGAGTAGCTGCTAAACGATATCTGGTAAATTTTCATAAAATTCAAGATTTTCACCGAAAAATTTGCCAATCAAAATTCTGTATACAATTTCTGAAACCTACACCCAGCCAAACTAGGCTGAAATCCGCCAAGCGGTTAATCGTCGTTACTGTTAAGTTGTCCATCGCTGCCACTTCATCTACGTATTCTTCTATAACCGAACAAGGGCACAAAATAACAAATCCTGCCACCATTGGCAGCACAGATGGACAGACATACAGACAGTCCATGCATAGATGGACAGACTGGCAGATATAGACAGATGGCCAGGCGCATCGTGATAAATCAGGTCAGCTGAGGCAAAAATCTGTCAGTCAATGCTGAAAGCGCTTTTTGTTAGTGTGTGCGTGCATGTGCTATCGCCATCAAACAATAGCACTCGGTAACAACCCTTGTTTTATTCTTCCTGTTATCTACTATCATACTTCCATGTCTTAACAAGTATTGTTAGTGCAGCTTAAGCTGTAAAAGACCCCCTCTCCCTCCCGGCTTTTTGTAGTGATCTGACACCCCCGCCCCCCCCCCCACCCCCACCCCCGTCCCGGCTTTTTGTAGTGATCTTATCCCACTCTATCCCAGCTTTTTGTAGTGATCTGACATTCCCCCCTCCCGGTTTTTTGTAGTGATCTGACGCCCCCCCCCCTCCCGGCTTTTTGTAGTGATCTGACCCCTTCCCGGCTCTTTGTAGTGATCTGACCCCCTCCCGGCTCTTTGTAGTGATCTGACGCCCCCCCCCCTCCCGGCTTTTTGTAGTGATCTGACCCCCATCCCGGCTTTTTGTAGTGATCTGACCCCTTCCCGGCTTTTTGTAGTGATCTGACGCCCCCCCCCCCTCCCGGCTTTTTGTAGTGATCTGACCCCCTCCCGGCTCTTTGTAGTGATCTGACCCCCCCCCCCCCCCTCCCGGCTTTTTGTAGTGATCTGACCCACCCCACCCCCGGCTTTTTGTAGTGATCTGCCTCCCCTTCCCGGCTTTTTGTAGTTATCTGACCCCCACCCCTCTCGGCTCTTTGTAGTGATCTGACCGCCCCGCCCCCCTCCCGGCTCTTTGTAGTGATCTGACCACACTTCACACTCAGAAATTTGCTACGTTTTATCTTTTTTCTAATCTACCGTCTTACTAATTTGGTCCATGTAGCATATGGGATTAATGACCACTTGCACCTCATTAGGGCTCTTTGTAGGTGGGGGGCCATATTAGACAGACAGACAGACAGACGGACGGACGGACGGACGGACGGGCGGGCGGGCGGGCGGGCGGGCGGGCGGGCGGGCGGGCGGGCGGGCGGGCGGGCGGACGGACGGACGGACAGACAGACAGACAGACAACCAGTCAGTCGGCCAGCCAGCCAGCTAGCCAAAGGCGCATTTAAGAGGATCAAAATACATGTCAAATTACTGAAATCATATCACATTTGACACAACCGCACTTGAAGGCCACGGAGGATACACATTTAGCTTTTGTGGTCATAAGAAATATATAATTACTGTTTGTCACAAAATATTATATAAGCAACATTTGGGAATGTTAATCCATGCTATAGAATTGTAGGATACAGTATATTCGGCATAAAGGACGCAATACCTGAAGCTGCACTAAGCATGTCACATCACACATTTTCTTTGCTCGCGTACAATATATTTATTCTGTAAATAGCCTAGTATAATACGAATGTACGTTAGATTTGGTTGATGGGAACTTAGCAGTTGTACCCTTTATTGATATTCTTATTAAACTTAATCACCAATCAGACAGAGCATATAATAATAAATCCTAATGACAAATACATCCTCATGAAAATTCAAATTCATAGTCGAATCTGTAAATAATTGAGATACACATTTTCATCTAAGGAACTGTGTCCACTGATAAGACGCACAAAACGGTCAGCGGATGAATGCTTGCGTGCGTTCTTATCTTCCGTGATCCGTCTGTTTAGGGTTATTGATTTGATTGGACTATGTCGAGTCCGTAATTTCAAGGTCCCGTTCAAGCCATATCTAGACTGCCTTTTATTAGCTCACCTGGTCAGACCGTCCGCCATCAGTCTGTCTGTCTGCCCATCTGTCTGTCCATCAAATTTTGTTTCAAAACGGTACTCCTAATTAAGTGCTCGGCGGATTTCAACCTAAATTGACTGGAAGAACCTTATGGGGTGGGCTTCAGCACATGTATACAGAATTCTGATTGTTCAATTATTTGGGAGAAAATCTTAGATCTTATGAAAAATTTACCGGAAATTGCCAAAACGCTACTCCTCATTAACTGCTTGGCGAATTTCTAATTAATTTGGCTGGACAGATACTATGGGGATAGGCTTTAGAACCTGCTCACAGAATTTTGATTGGTTAATTATCAATAGCGACCATCTTGAATTTTTTTTTTAAATGGCGGGAAATCGTTTAAAACTGCTTGGGCAATTTCAACCAGACTTGGCTGGAGGGATACTAGCCTGGTATGTTTCAGAATTTGTTTACAGAATTTTGATTGGTCAATTTTATGGCGGCCATCTTGTATTATCTGTAAGTTTCTGGAAATCAGTTAAAAGCTTACTCCTCATTAACAGCTTGGTCGATTTCAGGCAAACTCGGGTGGAAGGACCCTAGAGCCGTGCGCTTCAGAGTACACATACAGAATTTTGATTGGTCAATTTGTTCATCGGCCATCTTGAATTTTCCGGAAAATGGCTCGAAATCATTTAAAATGCTACTCCTAATTAACTGCTTGGGCGATTTCAACCAGACTGGCTGGAATGGTCAGCCTAGGGTAGTAGGTTTTAGAACTTGTACACAGAATTTTGATTAGTCAATATTCCGCCGGCTATCTTGGATTTTCTGAAGATTTTGGGAAATCAGTTAAAAGGCTACTCCTCAATAGCTGGAAGGACCTAGGGTGGTACGCTTCAGAAAGTCTACACAGAATTTTGACTGCTTGACTTTTGTGGGCTGGCCATCATGGATTTTCAAAAAAATGGGAAGTTGTATAAAACCTACTCCTCATTAATCGCTCGTGCAATTTCAACCAAATTTGGCTGGACGGATCCAATTGTGGTAGCATCTAGAAGATCAGCTCGGAATTTTTATAGGTTAAATTTTTGGCAGCCATCTTTCATTTTCGGAAGATTTTACAGAAACATTTAAAAATGGTACTCATTTTACAATGGCCCGATTTCAACAAAACCTGGGTGGAACGATCCTATAATGGTAGGCATCAACATATTAAACAAGAATCTTGATTGGTCCATCTTTTGGTGGGCATCTTGGATTTTCCGAAAATCATCCATCATGTCTAATTAAATGCAAATGGTTCAAATGCTAATGGTTCATGTGAGCGCCACTGGCTCTTGGGCCTCTTGTTTTCAGTCTATTACACCATTACAGCTAACTTCCCAGAGTTTTCACACTGATACCCATTTATACTCCTGGGTGGAGAGTGGAAAGTCGTGAAGGAGATTGCCCATGCTTCTAATGAAGTGTCTGGTTAGGGTTGCATTGACCAAGTAGATCTGCCTTCAACGTTATTGAAGTACTGTTATCAGGTCAACAGTTTACTAAGGCGAGGCTGGTAGTGTCAGGGAATAAACCCAGCTTACAAAGCAAATATATTAAGGCCATCGCATCCGCCATTCATTGGCCTCTATCGCAAAGAGAAATCAATGATGTTCCATAATCAGCTTTGACAATCCCACGTAAGCGCAGGCCTGCACTTATTACAGTTCATAGTCACTCGCAATTTACAAGTACGCCAGTAGCCGAGACACTTTTCATCAGTCAAAACGAATCAACGATATTGGTTTGCATGTGTCTTTGGCAGATATGAAATCGATGACTATAAAATCATGCGACCAAGGTTTGCTGTCATAAAGAAAGCATCCATAATATCTGTTGAACATTGGCCAACTTTATCACCATAGGCTGACACGAATTTCATCAGTCAAGCCGATATAAACTGAATTCAGAAACCTCTAAAAGAAATTTCTTTCCAATTATTGCAACAACATTTATCTGAATGGCAATCAAGCTGCCACTTATATTTATTCTTATCATTAGTTAATCACAAATTTGGCATCAAATAATAGACTAGACCACAAACCTGTCTGTAAATCACACTTTATGGAACACTGAAAAGTAATCACAAGAACGCATGATCACTTATCATAACTTGTCGGGTGCGATATGAAGTCGTTGCTAGACGACCATACATAGAAATAGCATGTATTGACCCAAATGCAAATGTTCGTTATCCGCGATCGATGTGTCTATAAAATCTGGATACCGTAATTAACTGAGAAAGTTGATTAAATGTATGCCTACTATATAAGTCAAATGAATTTTCCCGTGTTGATGAAAAATTTGCCATTCGTCCAAAGATAAATGTTAGTAAGTAACATAATTATTACTGAAAGTGGTATACTGATGTAGCGTGGTAAAGTTTCGATGAGACACATCGATAATATTAACAATTTTGATGGTTCCAATCTGTCACTCTGACATTATAATAAACAATACATCACATGATAGCGGACGTCACAATCAAATAACATAGGTCCAATACTAAATGGGCAAAGGCTAGACAGTAACCATCTGACTTGCATAGCATTCATGAATTTGCAAGTTAATAAACATTTTATTGATTTGTTTGAAAATAAAGGGGCCTACGGTACTGAAACTAATCTGACTGATAGGCAGCAACCGCTCGAATTACTTTCAAAATATTGAGCAGCTTATCTGTATAGCTACCTTGAAATTGAAATCCATGAATTTGGGGTTGAAATTGTATATATCGATACAAAGCGTGTATATATAGTGGGCGGAGCTTAGCTTGAAATGGGCGGTCGGTATACAAGAATCTATTATTTCCGAGGAATTAATTTACCTTTCCAGACTATCCATCTAGAATCTGACGTTACTTGAAGTCATAATCAGCTAAGCGGCGTATAGGATGACGTCATAATCATTACGTCATACATGATTCTATCTGACTCATCTTTAACTCTTAATAGTCCGACTCGTCTGATGTCCGAAGTCTGAAGACGAATCTATAAATACGTCATCACCGCTGACGTCATCAGCCAGCAACCAAAATGGATGCGTGCATGGCACTTTGAATGTGGTGCGATTTTAATGAGGGGTTCATAATTGAATGCCAGGAAGATTTGTTAAGCCACCTGTTGCTCTTTCCACCTTTCCACACACTCGGTCCTTCTACACGCACATCCCATACCCAACGGTCAACCTGATGGGATAACGTGACCTAACCCTCCTGAGGACCTGCCGGCATGGGAACACTCGTCTAAGCTGCACGTACTGAGAACCACAAGCACGAGAAGAACCACCATCATCTCCATCACCAGACACAACCACCACGAGAAGAACCACCATTATCACCATCACCAAAATCACCGCATACTTCAGCGGCCGTCTCTGTTCTTATACATTATGTCCCACCCTTTCTTCACGGGTTATTAGGGGCCTGCAACGAGCACAAATGACGTCACGTGACCTACGGTGACGCTACTAGTAGGTGACGAGAGAAGCGAATGTGCTGATTGGTCTGCAGAAATCACGTGACCTGCACACACCTCATTGCAGCCGTCAATCATCAGCATGTGCCTCCACCTATGCAACAATTAAACAGCGAAGATATAGACAGCCGTTCGCTGATTGGTCGAGAGGGTGATCTCGTCATCTCATTTGCATAATAGGCCAAGCCCACACAACCATATATGGGCATGGGAGGTGTCCTACATTTAAGCTAGGCCACCTCCCATGCCAATATACGGTCATACAGGCGTGGCCTGTTATGTAAATGAGATGACGTCATCACCCTCTCAACCAATCAGCACAGCCGCCCTATCGTCGCCTACCAGTGGCGACACATTAGGACACAATTTGATTGTAGATGTCGAAGGAACCCAATCAATTGCAATAATTCTCTTCTCTATGTTACAAATTACATATTATAATATGACAAATAGCATGTAAATGTAAACATGTATATTAGCATAGCTAAGCCATTGTACAGTCCACACTTACTTGGTCATTGATTTCTGCATTTTTACATTGATAACGCAATTTTAGGTTCTTCGTAATATATGCGCAAATACTGATGAGTAAATACAATGCTTCTACTACGGTAATAACGGAAATTCCCATCCAAAGTCCCATTTGGCCACCGATGTCTGACATGACCTGCATTCCGTCATAGCTATGTTGTTCTAGAATCTTTAGAACAGTGGTGTCTTCTAGAAATACGTTCAAACGTATAAAATGACCTTCCAAGAGAAACTCCATTTTTTCTTGAGTGGTACCATTAAGAAAGTGTTTAAAATAAAGGCGTTTTTCATGTTCATCGAACCTGTCAAAGAAATTATTGTATTTGAGCCTTTGATAAAACGTGTCTTTTTCCAAGAGTGTCGGCCATTTTATCAAGCTGTATTTGACATCGTAGACATACTCATTACATGGCGGCACAGAATGACATTTGTCAAGCATATTCTTTCTACTTTCAGTATCCATCGTTGTATTTCTTAAGCAATATAACTGATTCATAAACACATCGATGGGTTTAAAACATGTTTCACGTTCGTCTACATCGCCATTGTTAACATAGCACTTGGCAGAAAGTCGTGGCAAAGTACCACACATTGGTGTTCTTTGATCTGTGTCTAGAAGATAATTTGGTGAAATACATCCACACTGGTTTCTAATTAAGTTCTGCATGCATGCCATGCGACATATACTCTGGGAATATTTTGTTTCTCCATTGTCTTGTTCATCTGGGATGCATGATTTTCTAGAGGGGTCTAAGCGTCTGAACGCAGAGACTCGTAACGAGGCAGAAGCTGCAAAACCTGATGGCACATCAAAGCCACTATTAACAGGGTCTGGATATTCTTCCTCAGGATGCACCACTACACGAACACCGTCACCACTTAGTGCTGGCATTGATACCATGGGTAATGACTGCAAAACACCATTTATTTTTTCATTTATCTGAATGTCTGGTGAAAAAAGCTGAACTGATAATCCACGCCGTGGTCCCGTGAGCCAAGTCTCACTTGTGTCATACATAGATGTGACATTAAAGCTGTAACAGTTATAAAATGTATTTGAAAAGAAGTCAATGAAATTACTATGCGCACAATCATCATATTGAAAATGACATGTTGCAATAAATTTATTGCGATTTGTTGAAAATGGTGATATACGTTTCTTACCAACCATAGCTATTAAAGCCTCGGGAGATAAACTGTGATCCATGAGAAAGCTATACATTCGGTTGTCAACGCCTTGTGCATTTCTTAGGTAGCGACTTAGCAGATTTAAGTCACTGTGCCACATTAATAATATCCCTTCTAGAGAATTCGGAGATATGATATTATCTTGTGTTTCATTTCCACCTTCCCAACTGGTGAAGATCTCAACTGCCCTAGAGAAGTAAGATGGCCGGCCTTCTGACTCATCATACAGCTTAGTTAATGCACTCTCTAGATGGTATAAATCCAAATTATGATTGTTACAAATAGAGACGACTGGAAATGGAATAGCTTCATTTGAGACCTCAGTTAATGTGAGTTTGTGATCGGAAAAGTATTTGTGACCTAACCTTCCTATTTGCACAATGAGGATAATGAGCCCTATGCTACATATAGCTATCCAGATTGCTTTTTGTAGAAAGGATTTCGTTTGAGTGATATGTTGAATGCCATGTGCGGATATTGAGCCAACAAAATCTTTCATGCATTTGTCAAATGTGCTTTCATCTGCCATTGCTTGAAAATCTTGCCCTGAAAAACACACACAAATTATTACAATCGATTGACATCAGAGAATACATCATATCGTATGTTACTTTGACATATTTATAACATCAACCACAATTCATCAATATAAAAACAAAGAACAGACCATATTATGCATATATGTGGCTAGGCGACATGTCAATCCAAACTGAAACATTATTTAACACCGCGCCAATACACGATTGTGCACATGTCATCAAAATAATATTAGTTGATTTGGAATTATACAAGACAATATGTGACAAAAGACGTAATCCATGAAAGAAACATCTTTTGATTCGCTTTTTGACATAGGTATATGCAAATGGTAAAAAAGGTTCTCAAATATGATTGCGATGTTTGTAAGGTAATGGAAATGCTAACTGCTGTCAATGCTATAAATGGTCATCTCTGATTCTTTTTTTAATCTTGTGTGCAGTTACTGGAAAACTGACCAGATACAGAACTAAATACAACCAGAAATAATATCACATGCTGACACACCCACACCCGCGAGAGCAGCCATTTGTTTGTTGGCATGATATGCATTGGACAGACAGACTGACCTGATAATAGGATTCTCCCATGTCTTATGGCCCACCCAACGATGAGGTTTCATTGACATACTCCATGTAGTTGTTTTTGAATGAAATTGAAACATCCAACTGGGCACACATGCACGCGCTCTCACTTTCGTCCATTCCATGGTGGTGACATGGAGGAGAAAAGAACTGAACATTTGCCAAATATGTATTTGTGTACAACAACCACAATAGGGTTGACCTCTAACCACGCTGTCTCAACTTAGCAGACATATGCATATGCATGTAGTACAAATATGATTGGTCATTTCTGAAACATAGTGGAGGCAAATATGACGTCCGAATGAAATTTTTTTTACCAAGCTCGCAATGTCCTTGACATCTCATATAATGACATTTCACATAGTGTCTTAACGCTTTTATGGCAAAGACGGCCAAACCCGTCATCTGCATTGGTCTTGAGGAATGTCTATTTGCAGGCCAAGAGAAGAGTATTTTTGACAATTTACCACTGGAATGACTGGCTCCATAACAGTGCCGGCCAGTCAATTGGTAAATTTTTGACAATAGATTTCTCTTGAACTGCAAATGGGCATTCAATAAGAAAAAGGTTTGATAGTCTTCATCAAATGTAGTCATTAAAGAGTTAAATGTGTCCATACCGTATCACCTGGGTGAAGACAATCATCTGTTTAAGTTTGGTTTCGTCAGGATTGATCCCTGATAATTCAGGTTACTGACCCAATAGCTAGTCGTTTTGGCTTAGTATTGGTCCAGTAATGGCCCAGTAACTTGTGTTATCATGGATTAATCCTCAACCATAGCCTAATTCAAGATACAGAGCTGAACAAAACAAATAACTCGGGAAAAGTGATACACGATACATGATATGGGCATTGGTGCTCTTGGTGCTGATTAAATGTACATTTATAATCTCCCAGTTCCTTGGCAAATGCCGCGGTCATTCAATGGCCTCCCAGCTCCGTACAGAACTCTTAGAGCCATTATCCGTGGCCTGACTTCCTGTGCGCTAACAATCATAATGTCTTCTAGGAAACAGGGTTCGCCGATTCTCGGGATTACTCACACTAAATTGTTCTTCTCATTAAATTAAAGGGTAATCTAAATGTTTGTTTACTGATTGGCTTCGCTGGAAATCGGAGGTGTTGTCTTGCCAGTGAAGCAGCAAATAAGACTGATATATAGAGAGAGAGAGAAAGATGACACCTCCACGCCGGTCTCCTCCGTAAGTACCAACTTTGTTGGGAAACTAAGTCATCAATGATTGCGGGCTGACATCCGCATACTGAGGCAACTCTGATTATGTCTACCCTTCTAACAAGAAACTGTGCTCGACATCCTCGGACAACGCAATCCTCCCAGGAGCTTCCCATAGTTACGTGGAATGTACGTGGTCTGAGTGCAACATCAAAGAGGCAAACCGTAGGTGCAGACTGTGAACACTATAAAATCGATATCACATGCATTCAAGAGACTAAAGTAGCTAAACACTCAGAGCAGCAACTTCAGATAGGCCATAAACTAGTACTCATGGAGCAAAAACAGGCCACTTACCGTGGGTTAGGCTTCGTAATCGGACCAAGGGTGAGGATGTCATTAGTTTTGGATACGTCAGTGATCGCGTTGCATTTATCGACCTGACTATACCAACGCGAAAGCGCACCACCACTAAGTGTCGCATAGTCAATGCATATGGGCCAACTACCGAAACAACTTCAGATAGGCCATAAACTAGTACTCATGGAGCAAAAACAGGCCACTTACCGTGGGTTAGGCTTCGTAATCGGACCAAGGGTGAGGATGTCATTAGTTTTGGATACGTCAGTGATCGCGTTGCATTTATTGACCTGACTATACCAACGCGAAAGCGCACCACCACTAAGTGTCGCATAGTCAATGCATATGGGCCAACTACCGAAAGGGCCAAAGAGAACCCAGCTATATTAGATTCCCTCTATGCATAACTGAGCTCTGCCATTACTATCCCAGCTAGATGGCAACTGTTTGTGTGTGGCGATTTCAACCCCAAGCTGGGTAAACTTGGCATTGCGGACAAAAGTTCAGGACTTGTCTCATGCATGGGATCGTATGGAGACGGCACACGCAAAAGCAATGGAGATGCGCTTGTGGCATTCCTTAGTTCCAATGGCCTATTGCCACAAATACGGCTTTCAAACACCCATGCCGCCACCGGACAACATGGACTGGACACATTTCTGATTGCAAATCCCCAAAAGGTTCTAAGGCTACAAAGGCTGTCTTCAACCAAATAGATTTCATACTATGCAAGACAGCAGCAAAACCCCTACTTCGGGATGATCGTTCCTATGGAGGCACATACCTCAATTCTGACCATAAGCCGGTCGTTATCCGCCTCCATATATACCAGTTCTACCTAATGTATAAACGCCATACCAGGCAAGAGGGTAGAGTCACCTACAGCATACCCAAGCTCACCAGCGACACTGACACACAAATGGCATACAAAAAGGCCCCCAGGGAGCAGATAGCTAGCATCGACGTCAGCTAAAATCCAAACGAAGCCCTAACCAAAATACTGATATCTATGGAATCATCAGCTACTAGCACCATAGGTGTTCTAAAAAACAACAGAACTATGTATACTGACGACCCTCTCATAGTAAAACTGTCAGCAGAACAGAAATTGTTATGTCTGCGCATCTATCGATGTGTCCAAAGTGAAGATCGCACCAAACTACGCCAGGAACACAATAACATTCTGCGCCACATTAGTGAACACTTAAAAGATCTTGCTATCCAACAAGCAGACGCCCTAGCAGATGAAATCACTGCCACGGATGACTGCCACAAAATGTTTTGGGCAGCCTGAGCCCTGAGAATTGCTAACTGCACACCACCACTAACTGTACACAACTCTGAAGGACACTTTATCGGGACTGATCAGGGTAAAGCCGAGGCAATTCGAGAATGGTTCAAGGAACAGTTCACTGACCACGATGATGAGCCCAGGCACCCATTCTCTGGAGACCCCACACCATTATTAACACCAATTAATACAGCAGAGGTAGAGAGGCACTTAAAACCCTGAAAAATGGAAGTGCATCTGGACCTGATGGCATGAGCAATGAACTATTCAAATATGCAAGTGACATTATCTCAAAACCGATCACGCACATAATCAATTCAGCTTTTATGCACCACCTTCCCATCGACGCTGTAGGCCAAGGCATCCTTATCACGCTACCCAAGCCCAAGAAGCCACCTGCCCTCACCCCCCCCCCCTCAAGCCAATCTGCGGCCCATTGTGCTCCTTAACAGCATACGGAAAATCCTATCTAATGTCACTCTATGCCGCATCCGAGACAAGATCGACGACTTCACTGGATCATGTCAAAGTGGCTTCAAACATGGACACAGCTGTGCAGACATTGTATGGGCTCAACGCATGCTTGTGTCGGTAGTCATGTCCATACACTGGGATTTCCACAAAATGGGCATTGACATGTCACAAGCCTTCAACACAATTAAACGATCAAAGATCCTAGATGTACTACGCCAGACCGGTTCCAATGAAGATGAGCTACGACTAGTGAGACTACTGCTTGCAGACACTAAGATGAGAGTATGAGTCAAGTCAGTGAAGTCTGTAGAGTTTGAGACATCAATCGACTCCCCACATGGAGATGGTATATCCCCTTTTGATCTTCACCTGTTACCTGGCTGCTGCATTGAAATCCGTGCGGGAAAACTCCACAAGACCAACCCCCCCCCCCACACCGGTGTCAATACTGGGCATGCCACTAGAGATGGAATATGGAGACGATGTGGACTTTATAGATGAGGAAAAGAAACCCCTTGACGAACTTCTCCCAAAAGCTGCAAGCAAACTAAAAATTGAGAATCTCTTTATGAATGAATCCAAAACAGGGTTCACCCACATATACCTATCTACAAAGCATGAAACTATAGAAAATGACGACCCACTCCGGGGCGGCGAACCATGGAGGAAAAGTAAAATCCTGGGCTCACTGCTTTGCAGTACTGCTGACATTGCTGCACGCTGCATCATGGGGAACATAGCTATCCAGTCCTTCTGGAAGCTATGGACTCGTAGATCAAAGATGCCCGTGGTAAAAAAAACCACGTTTATACAATGCAACCTGCGTATCCTTGATGATGTATAACTGTAACAGCTGGGCAGCTCCAAAGGCAGCTCTAGACAAACTTGACGCCTGTCACCGCAAACACCTACGCACCATCACTGGACAACGATGGCCAGAGAGCATAATTTCCAACGATGCACTATACAAGATGTGTAATACACCGCCGCTGTCTGTAAAGGTCGCCCAGCAAAGATGGTCCATGTGTGGACATGTGCTAAGGATGCCAGAAGACACACCAGCACAGAGAGCCTTGGAATTCGCCCTACTCGGAGCCAGCAAATACAGAGCCAGTAGAGGACGTCACTGCATAACTCTGCTAAGCGTGCTACGAGGTGACCTCAAGAAAGCAGGATTAGGTACACTCAAGTCAAGAATGGACCTGAGGAAGCTAAGGATTTTATCTGAGGACAAGACACAGTGGGCAAAAGCGAAGAAGGACTGATTGCAGCTGCAGGATGTTTCTACTACTACAGCCGCAGAATATAGTAATCATATGTTATATATAACATATGATTACTATATTCTGCGGCTGTAGTAGTCTCATTTGCTGTTTTGCCGGCAAGACAAAACCTCCGATTTCCAGCGAAGCCAATCAATAAACAAACATTCAGATTACCCTTTAATTTAATGAGAAGAACAATTTACTGCCAGTAATCCCGAGAAACAGCGAACCCTGTTTCCTAGAAGACATTATGATTGTTAGCGCACAGGAAGTCAGGCCACGGATAATGGCTCTAAGAGTTCTGTACGGAGCTGGGAGGTCATTGAATGATCGCGACATTAGCCAAGGAACTGGGAGATTATAAATGTGCATTTAATCAGCACCAAGAGCACCAACGCCTATATCGTGTATCGTGTATCCATGAAAATGTAATGGGCCTTTCCAGAGTAATGACGTCATTTGACGTCATAATCAGCTAAGCGGCGTGTAGAATGACGTCATAATCAGTACGTTATAAATGATTCTATATGAGTCTTTAACTCTTAATAGTCCGACACATTGTAAGAATTGTATATCTCTACTATTTAATAAACCTGCTGTTGACTATTTTGAAATTAATTTGAGGCGCTACTGTTTCAATAGGCAGCAACAGCACCCAGTCAAATCGGTTTCAAAATATTCAACAGCCTACCTGTATAGTTTTATACTTGAATGGTGAGCCCAACTCCAACCCACTGTCCTGCTCATCCAAGTATCCATCACAAGGTTGCTTGAGGGTCAGAGCAGAGCCAGTATTACCAAATTCTACAATGGAGATTCGAATGAGATGCCAAGATCGCCTAACAATAATAATCGAGTCCTGAAATGCGAATGTTATAAAATCTAAATGCATAGCATTATGGCAGAGTGATTATGACTGTACATGGTGTTGCTAAAATGTTATTGCGTTGTCATATAACAACGGGTTACAGCTACACTTCTCAAAATAAGCAACACTGTAAGTTGAACGAATAAGACCGTTCTAAAAGCCTACAAGAGAAAGTAGTAATAAGTGATGAAAGGATTTTAACAATCCCTTACAGCATAAAGACGAACACACTGTGTATTAGGTCATCTTAATCTGGAACAATGACACATATGTTAAAACACGTTATAGTGATGGGTTAAATAATTTACTAATTTGACAGATGCTTCTTTCCTGTGTGCAGATGACAGTTTAAGTGGACTTAAAGTTAATTGATTCTGCATGCTCCTGTTTAACTTGGTTGTAATTGTGTTTCTCTACACTGACATATTATATGAAGGAAAATTTGGAAAAACTGTTGTGAAATGTCAACCGTTACAGAATTGTATATAGAAAACTGACAGAGTTGATGTGGGGCTTCCCACAAGAGTATTGCATTAAAAAAATTGTTGAGCAGTTTGGTAGTCAGTCAGTCAGTCAGTCAGTCAGTCAGTCAGTCAGTCAGTCAGTCAGTCAGTCAGTCAGTCAGTCAGTCAGTCAGTCAGTCAGTCAGTCAGTCAGTCAGTCAGTCAGTCAGTCAGTCAGTCAGTCAGTCAGTCAGTCAGTCAGTCAGTCAGTCAGTCAGTCAGTCAGTCAGTCAGTCAGTCAGTCAGTCAGTCAGTCAGTCAGTCAGTCAGTCAGTCAGTCAGTCAGTCAGTCAGTCAGTCAGTCAGTCAGTCAGTCAGTCAGTCAGTCAGTCAGTCAGTCAGTCAGTCAGTCAGTCAGTCAGTCAGTCAGTCAGTCAGTCAGTCAGTCAGTCAGTCAGTCAGTCAGTCAGTCAGTCAGTCAGTCAGTCAGTCAGTCAGTCAGTCAGTCAGTCAGTCAGTCAGTCAGTCAGTCAGTCAGTCAGTCAGTCAGTCAGTCAGTCAGTCAGTCAGTCAGTCAGTCAGTCAGTCAGTCAGTCAGTCAGTCAGTCAGTCAGTCAGTCAGTCAGTCAGTCAGTCAGTCAGTCAGTCAGTCAGTCAGTCAGTCAGTCAGTCAGTCAGTCAGTCAGTCAGTCAGTCAGTCAGTCAGTCAGTCAGTCAGTCAGTCAGTCAGTCAGTCAGTCAGTCAGTCAGTCAGTCAGTCAGTCAGTCAGTCAGTCAGTCAGTCAGTCAGTCAGTCAGTCAGTCAGTCAGTCAGTCAGTCAGTCAGTCAGTCAGTCAGTCAGTCAGTCAGTCAGTCAGTCAGTCAGTCAGTCAGTCAGTCAGTCAGTCAGTCAGTCAGTCAGTCAGTCAGTCAGTCAGTCAGTCAGTCAGTCAGTCAGTCAGTCAGTCAGTCAGTCAGTCAGTCAGTCAGTCAGTCAGTCAGTCAGTCAGTCAGTCAGTCAGTCAGTCAGTCAGTCAGTCAGTCAGTCAGTCAGTCAGTCAGTCAGTCAGTCAGTCAGTCAGTCAGTCAGTCAGTCAGTCAGTCAGTCAGTCAGTCAGTCAGTCAGTCAGTCAGTCAGTCAGTCAGTCAGTCAGTCAGTCAGTCAGTCAGTCAGTCAGTCAGTCAGTCAGTCAGTCAGTCAGTCAGTCAGTCAGTCAGTCAGTCAGTCAGTCAGTCAGTCAGTCAGTCAGTCAGTCAGTCAGTCAGTCAGTCAGTCAGTCAGTCAGTCAGTCAGTCAGTCAGTCAGTCAGTCAGTCAGTCAGTCAGTCAGTCAGTCAGTCAGTCAGTCAGTCAGTCAGTCAGTCAGTCAGTCAGTCAGTCAGTCAGTCAGTCAGTCAGTCAGTCAGTCAGTCAGTCAGTCAGTCAGTCAGTCAGTCAGTCAGTCAGTCAGTCAGTCAGTCAGTCAGTCAGTCAGTCAGTCAGTCAGTCAGTCAGTCAGTCAGTCAGTCAGTCAGTCAGTCAGTCAGTCAGTCAGTCAGTCAGTCAGTCAGTCAGTCAGTCAGTCAGTCAGTCAGTCAGTCAGTCAGTCAGTCAGTCAGTCAGTCAGTCAGTCAGTCAGTCAGTCAGTCAGTCAGTCAGTCAGTCAGTCAGTCAGTCAGTCAGTCAGTCAGTCAGTCAGTCAGTCAGTCAGTCAGTCAGTCAGTCAGTCAGTCAGTCAGTCAGTCAGTCAGTCAGTCAGTCAGTCAGTCAGTCAGTCAGTCAGTCAGTCAGTCAGTCAGTCAGTCAGTCAGTCAGTCAGTCAGTCAGTCAGTCAGTCAGTCAGTCAGTCAGTCAGTCAGTCAGTCAGTCAGTCAGTCAGTCAGTCAGTCAGTCAGTCAGTCAGTCAGTCAGTCAGTCAGTCAGTCAGTCAGTCAGTCAGTCAGTCAGTCAGTCAGTCAGTCAGTCAGTCAGTCAGTCAGTCAGTCAGTCAGTCAGTCAGTCAGTCAGTCAGTCAGTCAGTCAGTCAGTCAGTCAGTCAGTCAGTCAGTCAGTCAGTCAGTCAGTCAGTCAGTCAGTCAGTCAGTCAGTCAGTCAGTCAGTCAGTCAGTCAGTCAGTCAGTCAGTCAGTCAGTCAGTCAGTCAGTCAGTCAGTCAGTCAGTCAGTCAGTCAGTCAGTCAGTCAGTCAGTCAGTCAGTCAGTCAGTCAGTCAGTCAGTCAGTCAGTCAGTCAGTCAGTCAGTCAGTCAGTCAGTCAGTCAGTCAGTCAGTCAGTCAGTCAGTCAGTCAGTCAGTCAGTCAGTCAGTCAGTCAGTCAGTCAGTCAGTCAGTCAGTCAGTCAGTCAGTCAGTCAGTCAGTCAGTCAGTCAGTCAGTCAGTCAGTCAGTCAGTCAGTCAGTCAGTCAGTCAGTCAGTCAGTCAGTCAGTCAGTCAGTCAGTCAGTCAGTCAGTCAGTCAGTCAGTCAGTCAGTCAGTCAGTCAGTCAGTCAGTCAGTCAGTCAGTCAGTCAGTCAGTCAGTCAGTCAGTCAGTCAGTCAGTCAGTCAGTCAGTCAGTCAGTCAGTCAGTCAGTCAGTCAGTCAGTCAGTCAGTCAGTCAGTCAGTCAGTCAGTCAGTCAGTCAGTCAGTCAGTCAGTCAGTCAGTCAGTCAGTCAGTCAGTCAGTCAGTCAGTCAGTCAGTCAGTCAGTCAGTCAGTCAGTCAGTCAGTCAGTCAGTCAGTCAGTCAGTCAGTCAGTCAGTCAGTCAGTCAGTCAGTCAGTCAGTCAGTCAGTCAGTCAGTCAGTCAGTCAGTCAGTCAGTCAGTCAGTCAGTCAGTCAGTCAGTCAGTCAGTCAGTCAGTCAGTCAGTCAGTCAGTCAGTCAGTCAGTCAGTCAGTCAGTCAGTCAGTCAGTCAGTCAGTCAGTCAGTCAGTCAGTCAGTCAGTCAGTCAGCCAGCCAGACTGACAGGCAAACAGACAGACATACGGATGGACGGACAAACAGACAGACGGACAACCAGTCAGCCAGCCAGCTAGCCAAAGGCGCATTTAAGATCAAAATACATGAGAACCTTCACTGAAATCATATCATATTTGACACAACCGCACTTGAAGGCCACGGAGGATACACATTTAGCTTTTGTGGTCATAAGAAATATATAATTACTGTTTGTCAAAAATTATTATATAAGCAACATTTGTGAATGTTAATCCATGCTATAGAATTGTAGGCGACAGTATATTCGCCATAAAGGAAGCAATACCTGAAGCTGCACTAAGCATGTCTAATCACACATTTTCTTTGCTCGCGTAGAATATATTTATTCTCTAAATAGCCTAGTATATAGTGACTGTGCGTTAGGTTTGGTTGATGTTTACTTAGCAGTTGTACCCTTTATTGATATTCTTGTTAAACCTAATCATCAATCAGATAATAATAAATCCTAATGACAAATACATCCTCATACTCGAATCTGTAAATAATTGAGATACACATTTTCATCTAAGCAACTGTGTCCACTGACAAAACGCGCAAAACGGTCAACGGATGAATGCTTGCGTGCGTTCTTATCTTCCGCGATCTGTCTGTTTAGGGTAGAAGTTTTGATTTGATTGGACTATGTCGAGTCCGTAATATCTAGGTCCCATTCAAGCTATATCTAGACTGTTTTTGTAGCTCACTTGGTTAGCCCGTCAGTTCGTCTGTTTGTCCGTCTGTCTCTCCGACAAATTTTGTTTCAAAAAGCTCGTCATCAGGCCGTCTGTCTGTCTGTCCATCTGTCTCTCTTATAAATTTTGTTTCAAAACGCTACCCCTCATTAAGCACTGTTATGTTCTATCAGATAATGGTATTTGTTTCCATCTACCAGTCTCAATATGTAGCTTGTGTGTTGCAGTTCTGAGCCTGGTGAGAGCTTGTCTATGTCTTATATTTTTTACTTTGTCTAAATAACATTTATAGCTTAATGATTCGCAGAGATGTTTGTAAAATTTAGCTTTGTTACTTATATCTAATTGACCCATCCACTCTTGTAAATAATTATCATACGCCCTTTGTTTATATTCTAAAGTAAATTCATTTTTACTCACATTTCTACCCTGTGCTAGCCAGACATCGTTAAAACCCCTTCTAATTAGCATATCTTGTATCTTGGTCACCCAATTAACACATTGATTATTTGTCTCCCAATCTTTATATAAAACATCGTATACATTTTTAACCAATTTATTTTGTTGGCTATCTAATATTTTAAACCAGTATTTCAACATCTTCGATTCCCTAGTTAAAATGAGTGGGAGTCTTCCTAATTCTCCGTAGATGACACTAGTTGATGCACTTTGTTTGACGCTTAGCAACTGCTTGTAAAATTTTAGATGACACTTTTCGATGTCGTAACCAGTATGCCACCCCCAGACCTCACTGGCATAGCTCAAAATTGGCAAAATTAATTTATCAAATAAGATACACAAATGACTTGGTGTTAAACCTACGAATTTGTCAGAATATTTTTTCAATGCAAATATTGCTTTCTGTGCTTGCTCTGCTAAGCAATTTTGTGCTAAAGAAAAAGAGATATTTAAATTCATTAACCACTTCCACTTCATTTCCCCCGTACCAGAATGTATCGCCCTTCCCTAAACGACCCCCTCGTCTAAAAACTAGTGCTTTGGTCTTGTCTGTATTTACAGTTAGCCTCCATCTCGTGCAGTAATTAAACAAAATATTCAATCCTTTTTGTATATTCGCGTTTGTTTCGGACATTAAGACTATATCATCTGCATAGAGAATTAAAAACAACTTAAGTAATATTATATCAACCCCTTCCACCCCACCCCTGTTAAATTCCTCTTCTAAGTCATTTACATACATTGCGAATGAAAAAGGCGATACACTCTCTCTTTGGCGCACCCCTGTACTACATTCGAAGCTGTCAGAAATTTCAGAATTTACTCGCACTCCCGTTTTTACACTGCTGTACATAGACATAATGATATTAATTATATTTCCCCTAACGCCCAATTTTAATAATTTGTACCATAAACAATCCCTTACTACGTAATCGAAAGCCTTGCTGAAATCAACGAACACACAATAAAGTTTGCTTTTCTTATTTAATACATGTGAAATCAATCCACTTAAAACAAAAATATGATCTACTGTACTGAAACCCGCTCTAAAACCAGCTTGAGCTTTCACATACATTTCATTAGTATCTGCCCAATAATTTAACCCATTATTTAAAAACTTAGTAAATAATTTTCAGAGTGTGCTTAGTAATGTAATGCCCCTGTAATTTTGTACATCGTTTACTCCCCCCCCCCCCCCAATCTTATGTAATGGTATCAAAATTCCCTCAGCCCAGATTTTCGGTAAGTGCCCTACTAGTATATGGGGAATTAACTCATTTATCGCGTTCAGATAAAATTCATTTATGAGCATATTCGGTCCTTCACTTTTATTGTTTTTCAACTGTTTTATTGATTTGTAGATTTCCTCGGCAGAAATTTCGGAATTTAATTCATCAAAAATTATTTGCATAAGCGCAGGCCTGCAATTATTACAGTTTATAGTCACTCGCAATTTACAAGTACGCCAGTAGCCGAGACACTTCATCAGTCAAAATGAATCAACGATATTGGTTAGCATGTGTCTTTGGCAGATATGAAATCGATGACTATAAAATCATGTGACCAAGGTTTGCTGTCATAAAGAAAGCATCCATATTATCCGTTGAACATTGGCCAACTTTATCACCATAGGCTGACACGAGTTTCATCAGTCAAGCCGATATAAACTGAATTCAGAAACATCTAAATGAAATTTCTTTCCAATTATTGCAACAACATTTCACTGAATGGCAATCAAGCTGCCACTTATTTTTATACTTATCATTAGTTAATCACAAATTTGGCATCAAATAATAGACCACAAACCTGTCTGTAAAGCACACTTTATGGAACACTGAAAAGTAATCGCAAGAACGCATGATCACTTATCACAACTTGTCGGGTGCGATATGAAGTCGTTGCTAGACGACCATACATAGAAATAGCATGTATTGACCTAAATGCAAATGTTCGTTATCGGCGATCGATGTGTCTATAAAATCTAGATACCGTAATTAACAATTAACTGAGAAAGTTGATTAAATGTATGCCTACTATATAACGTCAAATTGATTTTCCCGTGTTGATGAAAAATTTGCCGTTCGTCCAAAGATAAACGTTAGTAAGTAACATAATTATTACTGAAAGTGGTATAGTGATGTAGCGTGGTAAAGTTTCGATGAGACACATCGATAATATTAACAACTTTGATGGTTCCAATCTGTCACTCTGACATTATAATAAACAATACATCACATGATAGCGGACGTCACAATCAAATAACATAGGTCCAATACGAAATGGGCAACGGGTAGACAGTAACTATCTGACTTGTATAGCCTAGCATTCGTGAATATACAATTTAATAAACATCTTATTGAATTTTTTGACCAGGGCGTACTGTACTGAAACTAATTTCACTGATAGGCAGCAATCGCTCGAATCACTTTCAATATATTGAACAGCTTATCTGTATAGTTACCTTGAAATTGAAATCCATGAACTTGGATTCAACTTGTATATATCGATGCAAAGCGCGTAGATAGTGGGCGGAGCTTGGCGTGAAATGGGCGGGGAAAAGCTAGAACGAGATCCCTCTACAAGAATCTATTACTTCCGAGCCATCAATGGACCTTTCCAGTTATTGCTAAGCCCCGCCCACCTCTAGCTAAGCTCCACTAACACCTCGCTCGTGTTGCGATCGATCGATCCCTGAACTCTCTAACTATCAATTTCCAGAAAACTATACAGATAAGCTGTTAAATATTTTGAAACTAATTTGACTGGGTGCTGTTGCTGCTGCTTAAATATTAAAACCATACAATTCGTACAACGAGGCACAGTTCGTCTTCATTTTATGCGTGTGTATACTTATTTACACGCCACGTAGTTAATTATGACGTCATATGATGGATGGATAAATTGGAAAGGTCTATTAGATATTGTTTTGAAAAATAATCAGGATTGTAAAGGTCGATACACACGACACAACAAGTTGTATATAACATATTTATATGCAACAAGTTGTACCGTGTGTATCCACTTACAACATGTATCATTGTATGCAACAGAAAGTTGGATGAAGAAAATAAAACAGTGTTCTATTTTCATCCAACTTTTTCATCCAACAAGATGTATGGTCAAGTTCGACTCCTAACCATAGTTAGCTAACTAGAATACCAGTCGAACTTCAAACAGTTAACTAGCTAGTCAACTATAGTCAACCGAGCGCCCGACCTCGGTTCAGATGGTTAGTGAGATATTTGCGTAAATTTCAAAATGGCGGACACTGATCGCTTGTCACGAATAAATGCATATAAAAGTGTAAATATTTCACCAAATAACTTAGGTTTGATGAAATTATGCTTTCCCATTGTATGTCAATGTCTTAGCGGACAAAAATAACCCATTTTCGTTGGTCATCGAAACAGACGACAGAAAGTGTTAATGGAGACTGTGGCACCCGGCTCCAAATTTTCGGCAATAGTAATTCAATGGGAAACCGGGTACTAACGAACTATAGTTAACTATTCAGCGGTTGGCTTGTCATAGCGGCTGCGCATGTTCAGTAAACCATGAAACTGACTATAGTTAGTGAGTCGAACTTGACCCATGTGTATCGGTTTCATCCAACTTTTTCATCCGACATTTTATGCGACCCATCAATAGACCTTTCTAGTTTTAACTATGCCCCGCCCGTTTCTACAACCTATTCTAATATAAGCGTTTATACCTAATCGAGTCATTCATTCTGTATTTAATTATGATGTCATCCTACACGTCACATAGTTTATTATGACGTCATAATTTTGTTGCGCTTTACGAGTGTTTATTTAGGTTAATGTGAAAATACAGGTTCGCGATAAATGAGGAGACATAATATTTTACTAATTCTGACATTTAACATGTAATGTTTTATGCCGCTTTTGGATTTTGCACAAATGTTGTATGAAACTTGTTTCGTGTGTATCGACCGTAAGCAATTCTTTTGCAGTTGAATTGGAATTGGAATTTGAGAGGGAAACACGGTGGGCTGGGTGCATGAGTATTTTCAGAATAAATGCAATTGCAGTAAATTAGATTTCATATGTAACGGACAGGTAGGAGCCTAAAATCAAGCGTCAGCAAGTACTAGATTATGGGGTCGGAACTCAGGAGAGAGTACTAGATAGCTTTAACCACAATGGCTTACATCACAATATATGAGTAAGTACCACGGTTTTAATTTATAATTTACCACATTCTTTGCCCGTGTATATGTATCAATATCACTTTACACGGTTAAACCTGTCGATATCAAACACGTCTTTGCCATAAAATAATGTTTGTCTGAGATTGATGGTAGAAACAACCAAGATAGTGTGACCACCCCACCCCACCACCCCCGCCCAGCTATGTGTCATCTGTCTTTAGTAAAGCGGAGGTGTTTGGTTTTGGCAGATTTGAAATATACCCCGTAATGCATGTATCAGTTGCATTGGTGCGATTATTTGCATTCTCTGATTGGTATGGGATCTGCTACTAATTAGAGCATAGAGTAACGAATACAGATAGATAGATAGATAGATAGATAGATAGATAGATAGATATTTATTTGCCACAATAGGCCATAGGCCCTTGAGTGTAACAACTCATATATAATATATATATATATATATATATATATATATATATATATATATATATATATATATATATATATATATATATATATATATATATATATATATATATATATATATATATATATATATATATATATATATATATATACAGAATACAATTCATTCATTAACCCTTTTATGACTAAATCGGCCCAAACAGGCATCTGCACTAGTCTTAAGAAATATCCATTGGCAGGCCAAGTGAAGGTAACCGAGCCAGTCATTCCAGTGGTCAATTTCAGTGGTCAGTTTTCAAAAATAGTCTTCACTTGGCCTGCAAGTAGACATTCGATAAGCAAATATTTTAATATTTTTACAAAATTTAATCACTAAAGGGTTGATGCAATATTGAGTTGTGATGTTAAAATGAAGAAAAAGACGTTCAAAATTGAAACTTTCGAATGTTTACCAAAAGGTGCCAAAATTACAATATGTTGACACAAGAGCGGTTAAAACACTTGCCATTGCACAATGTCCAGTGTATATCTCTTAATATACTGTATAAATAGATAGACCGAGTATTGGGGAAAGGATCAATCACTTTATGACACTTGACCGTCCGTAGTCCGTCCGTCCGCCCGTCGTCCGTCAACTTTTGCTTTAAACCGCTAATCCTCCTTAACCAATAGCCGAATCTTAACTAAATTTTGGTCAAAGGATGCTATTGTGCTCGGATCCGGAACTTCAATTTGGAATTTTGATTCATAAATTTTTTAGGTCAAAATCTTAGATTTTATTAAAAATTTACCAGAAATTGTCAAATTGCTTCTCCTTAGAATTTTGACCGATTTCAACTAAATTGGGCTGAAAGAATCCTATGGTCATAGGCTCTAGAAATTCCATTTAGAATTTTGTTGCGTAAAAATTTTGAGTGAAAATCATAGATTTTATTAAATATTTACCGGAAATTGTCAAATTGCTTCTTCTCCTTACCAGTTTTATGAATTTTTTTGCGTGAAAATCTTAGATTTTATTAAAAAATTTCAAATTGCATCCTACCATTTGATTGATTGTAATGAAACTTGGCTGGGAGAATCCTATGGTGGTAGGACTCAGACGTTCTATTCAGAATTTTGATTCATCAATTTTTCCGGTAGCAATCTGGTTTTTTTTGGAAAATGGTAAGAAATCGTTTACAATGCTACTCTTCATTAACTGCTTGGGTGATTTCAACCAGATTGGCTTCAGATCTTCTATTCAGAATTTTGATTCGTCATTTTTTTCGTTGGCCAAAAAAGTCTAATCATGAACCCCTAGGCTGATTTCAACAGAACATGGATGAAATGACCCGAGGCTAGGAGTGTTCAGAACTCCTATACAAAAATTTGGTTGGTATAATTCCCAGTGGCCATCCTGGATTTTTTTTTAATGCCCAGGAAATCGCTTATATGACTACTCCTCATTAACCACTTGCCCAATTTCAACCAAATTTGGCTGGAAGGACCATATGGTCGTAGGCTCCAGAACTTCCATTCAGCATTTTGATTCCTCAATTTTTGGGGGTGAAAATCTTAGATTTTATTAAAAATTTACCCAAAATTTTCAAAATGCTTCTTCTTACCCTTTTGACCGATTTCAATCAAATTTGGCTGAGAGGATCCTATGGTCATAGGTTATAGAACTTCCATTCGGAATTTTGATTCATCAATTTTTTTGGGGTGAAAATCTTAGATTTTTTGAAAATGTACCGGAAATTGTCAAAATGCTTCTTCTCCTTACCATTCTGAGCGATGTCAACCAAATTTGTCGATGGTCATAGGCTCCAGAACCTCCATTCAGAATTTTGATTCATCAAATTTTGTGGGTGAAAATCTTAGATTTTATGAAAACGTACCGGAAATTGTCAAATCGCTACTTCTCCTTACCATTCGGACCGATTTCAAGCAAATTTGGCGGAAAGGATCCTGTGGTGATGGGCTCTAGAATTTCCATAGAGAATTTTGATTCATCAATGTTTTGGGGGTGAAATCTTAGATTTTATTTTAAATGTACTGGAAATTGTCAAATTGCTTCTCTTTACCATCTTGGCCGGTTTTAACCAAATTAGGTTGAAAGGATCCTATGGCCATAGACTCTAGACCATCCATTCAGAATTTTGATTCATAAATTTTATGAAAAATGTACCGGAAATTGTCAAATTGCTACTCCTCCTTAGCTGCTTGACATATTTCAACCAAATTTCACTAATGGATTCTATGGTGGTAGGCTCTAGAAATTCTATTCAGAATTTTGATTGATCAATTTGTTGGGTGAAAATCCTAGATTTTATGAAAAATTTACCAGAAATTGTCAAAACGCTGCTTCTTCTTAGTTGCTTGACATATTTCAACCAAATTTGGCTAGAGTGATCCTATCAAGGTAGGCTAGAATTTCTATTCAGAATTTTGATAGGGCAATTTTTTTGGTGGCCATCTTGGATTTTCCGAAAATTATCCATCAATTATCTACACGTATTTACATGCAAATGGTTCAAATGTTAATAGTCCATGTGAGCGCCACAGACCCTTGGGCCTCTTGTTTAATTACGAGACACCTATATCAATACCGAGATATTTATATTCCGGGTCAATCTGTGATGCGAATAAAGACCTGTGAATTTAGCAAACATGACTTTCTGACTGTTTACAAACAGAAGTTTGCTATGAGAGACCTTTATGCTTTCCAGCTGTAGTTGATGAAAAACATGTAATTGGTCTTGTCGGAATTTAATGACAATCATCCTTAGCACCTCAATGAATCGCTCGCTGTATACTTTGCGTTCGGATTGGCAGTCAGCGTGTGCTGCACTTGTCAGTTCTAGTGTGCTACGTATGCCATGGGCCTCTATAAACAAAGTAGATTTACGTTTATGTGTTGGCTATCTTTAAGGTTTCGCTGAACCGCGGTCCGTATACAATGCACCTTTCCAGTTGTAGCTATGCCCCGCCCATCTATAGCCAAGCTCCACCCACACCTCAGTCTTGTTGATCTCGATCGATCTCTGAACTCCATGACTATCAATTTCCAGAAAACCACACAGTTAAGCTGTTGAATATTTTGAAACTAATTTGACTGGGTGAGCGCCCAGTCAAATTAGTTTCAAAATATTCAACAGAATGTTTATTAAATAGTAAAGATATACAATTTATACAACCTGATAGACTTTTAAGAGCTTAAGACGGACTAAATCGAGCCATTCATGACGTCATGATTATGACGTCATCCTACATAGCATGTATTTGATTATGACGTCATATGATAGATGGATAAACTGGAAAGGTCCATTAAATTAACCAATCTATAATCTACACTTGATTTTAGTAGGAAACATGAAATCTATGTAATACATTGTTTATTAAAATATCAGTAAAATATCTGTTGACCACAACAGAGGCAGGTTTCGGTCAACCAGCCCAAACATATCCTGCAGATTACCAGTAGTTGAATTGAAAACAATATGTTGTACCAGAAGGTTCAGAAGTCACTTAGACTTGAGAAAAACAATGTGGTGGAATGTGTTTTAGGTAACCGCATGGCTAAGCGTCTATATCTGATACTAAACATCACCTCTGATCTTGATGAGTCGGATGGCAGCCTGGGTTTTCAAATCAAACCTAATGCCTCTGTACTACGAGGAAAACTGTGATGAACTTATTAGGGGTGGCTGTCTGGAAATGGTTGCGACTTACTTGCCACTCTACATCGGCTTCTAGAGAGCTAGTCGTAATACGTACTTCATCTACATGTTAAAGGCAATCAATTTCTTGAAAATACGGCTTAGGAAGAGAAGGGAGGAAAAGGTTAACCAGAGATCTGATCAATTCACCTTTCCAGAGTAGCCATCCATCATCAGACCTCGTATGACGTCATAATCAGCTCAGTGCGTGTATGATGACGTTATAATCATTACGTCACAAAGGGTTCCATATAGACTGTCATGAAATCTCAAATGGTCAGACATGTTGTATGAATTGTATGTCTTTGTAAATTGTAATTCTTTGCTCTTTAATAAACATGCTGTTGAATATGTTGAAACTAAGTTGACTGGGCGCTGTTGCTTCCTTAGACAGCAACAACGCCCAGTCAGATTAGTTTCAAAATAGTCAACAGTTTACCTGTGTATTTTTTGGAATTGATAGTCAGGGTGTTCAGAGATCGATCGATCCCAACACGAGCGAGTGTGGGTGGAGCTTAGCTAGAGATGGGCGGGGCATAGCTAAAACCGGAAAGGTTCATTGTCATACTTGAGACAAATATCAACATAACTAGCGTATGACACTGATGCTTTTGCCTGTGTACTAAAGCATACAACACACGATAGCGGGATTCCGAGAGTTAAACACTAATCGGCGGGTGGGTATATATATCACAGCAGGGGCAGCCCTACCCACCCGTCGATTAATGTTTAACTCTCGGACTCCCGCTAGCCACCAGCGAAAACTCCATTAGGTAATGATTCTGGACCCGCTGAGTGTTTTGGGGACAATTTTACTGAACGGTGTTGCTGGCATTTCCACTGACAACTTTCAGTCAAATTGCCATCTAAATATGCGGTATAACCGGAGTTAAGCCATATATCTGCAGAAATTCAGCAGGCAGACATACAATTCTCTCATGGTTGGCTACTGGTAGGAAAATCATAAAATAGCCTACATGTAGTTCAATGATTAAGTGAGTTAAATTAAATATAACCTCATATAAGGATGTAACCACACAAGTAAGCTGCTGAATATTTTGAAACTAATTTGATTGAGATCTATCACTGTCATGGCAGGAAAGGAATTATATGGAATATATATTCTATTGTACAATATAAAGTTTGAGGCGAGAGTAGTATCCTCTTCGCAGAGAGTTACATGTAATGATTGGCTAATAAAATCCCAAAATAGGCTAATTTACTGGCTTATGATTCCAGAAGGGTGGTATGGTCCCTGTATCAAAGTATCTGTATCATGGCAGCTTTTACCATTCTTTTAATGTACAATTGGCTGGCGATGTGTGTCACATACGTTAATGTAGAGATGTCTTGTGATATGTGTAATGAGTACAGCGATCTATAGGCAGTCCCTTTGATGGACTGCCTGTTTGTAGTTTATTTACATGTAGGACCGATACTGACAAGAATGTTAAACTTTGTACAATATGAAATAGCATATCATTTTACTCTCTCCTTTATGTAAAGCGGATAGGTAGTTTCCGACAGACAGACAGACAGACAAACAGACAGCCCCAACGCAATACACTCTTCCTCATCGTGGCCAGGTCACGGGCATATATTCCAAATAGGTACACAGTGCGCACCTTCTTACCATTACGTAGACATTGCGCAATGATATTATTCATGGTCTTAGCAAGATCTTAACCAACATAACACGGCAATTATACCTACCTGACTGACAATTCCGTTCATCCGACGGTTGGTTGCAATTCGAATCTCCGTTCATACTTCTGAGACACGAGACTTATTAACTTGTTGACTATGTCTTTTGTTATCAACATACGCTTCGCTAACGGTCAAACACGTTTCCAGTATAGAATAACAGAATAATATTGATCCACTGATGGCGTCCTTGCTGTGAATTGCGCAGATGCCAAACAGCATTTTATTCGCACTTATCGAGAGAAATCTCGAGAAAATAATGAGTTGCGTAGACATTTATCGTGCAGTTTAGGTGCGCTCAAAATTAACCTTAATGATGCTGAATTACCAACTCCCATTGCTTATCTCATTTTGGTACTAAACCTCATATTTATTTTGAAAACAGTGCTTTAGAAAACGGTTGCTACCATGGACAGCAACAGCTTTCAACAGCAGCATCTTCAAAATGGACTCCATTTTTTTTTCAATTTCGACATACATATGTATTCTTTTAAAAAATTAACAACTTTGGCCCAACATTGGTCCAACGTACGTTGTAATATTGGCCCAATACTGGCTGTCTACCTGAACCCAATTAAATGTATTGTACAGACGTGGCCCCAACATGTTGGACCCAACGCATCAGCAGACGTTGACCCATCATAGCCACTCCATATTGATACATCATCTAATATATGTTTATTTATTTATTTATTTATTTATTTATTTATTTATTTATTTATAAAGCGCAACGAGCTCAATCTCCCAGCAACAAAGTCGTGGTAGTCAATCTGTGACCACTCAAGTTATCAAGAAAATCAAGACTGGCACAGCTACAGGACCAAACTTTATTTCTTCAGATGCCTTGGAAGCAGCTGACCGCAAAGTTGTGGCTAAACTACTTCAGACAGTGTATGAGAAGGAAGAAGCTTTACAAGAATGGAAGACATTCATTATTGTCATTCTTCCAAAGGGATATATCATTGACTCTAAGAACTGTCGCTCATGAGGTGAACTCACTTTTCCAGTTTATCCATCGATCATCGGGCGTCATATGACGTCATAATCAACTAAGTGGCGTGTATGATGTCGTCATAATCATGACATCATGATTGACTCTATATAGCTCGTCTTAAACGCTTAATAGTCCGACACGTTGTACGAATTGTGTTTTTGCTATTTAATAAACATGCTGTTGAATAATTTAAAACTAATTTGACTGGGCAATCAAGTTAGTTTCAAAATATTCAACAGCTTACCTGTCTTGTTTCTGTAAATTGATAGTTAGGGATTTCAGAGATCGATCGATCCCAACATGAATAGGTGTGGGTGGAGTTTAGCTAGAGATGGGCGGGGAATAGCTAAAACTGGAAAGTTTCATTCACCTTATCTCCCGCCAAGAAATCTCTTCACAAGACTGCTATTGGAGAACATGAGAATGGCCATAGATTCCAAGCTTAGGAAGCTACCAGTTGAATTGTGTGCTGGCAAATCGTGCACATACCAATTTTCTACACTCAACATCATTATCGAACAATCGCTTGAATGTCATTTACGACTTTGTTTTAACTTTATGTACAAGAAGGCATTTCATACAGTTGACAGAAAGGTAATCTGAAAAAGCAGAGCGGCGACATAGGCTCTGTGAGAGGTTTGGATTTTTCGGTGTTGACATATTGTTTTGTCAAGCAGACATTGTCATCTGGAGGGAGTCTCATCTGTGGGCAAATACAATGATGTTCGACTCCTTTTGGTGCACATCTGAACAGAACTATATCTCAACAGTGGTAAAGGCTTCTATGCAAGTTAAGCTGGAGATTGGCCTGGCCACTGCATAGTCCTCCCCATTACCAAACGAGAATATGTTATGTATGGGGAAATTATGATATTCCTCAAGTGACAATTCGCCAGCACTTGGCAAGTGTTATACTGTCATTTCAATAGTGTAGTGTTGTGAGTACTGGCGCCAAATCGAGTCAGTTATCAAGACGAATCGACCAGATGCAGATCTCCTACAATTGTAACGTTATTTATGTCTAGATGCTGGGTTAAGTCATGCTAATATTAGTGTCAGAAAATGTATCACCAATATGATTATTACCCTGGGGTTCTGTTTACAGAATAAAATTATCTGTTATCACGACACTGATTTGGACCGCACTGTGTATCTTCCCATCATGCAGCGCAAGGTTGATTCCTTCAATTCTTATTCAACCTATTCTATAGCACCCTGAACAATGGCTTTCTTGATTGGTGGAGATGCAGCATATTTATTTAGGGGATTTTCTAGGATTGGGTTCCCGTTTACAAGTGTCTCGACAGCTGCTGAAGACAGCTATCTAAGTAGTCTATTTACTTTCTGATATCATTGTATTCTGGGACATATGTTTTCTCTTCAACTACAATCTTCATTACCCAGTGGCTGAAAAGGCCTCTGCGACTACACATTTTCTGCATCCTCCATTCCATCATCCGCTTCGCTATCACCGAGGAATCTTGTGAGGCAAGTGCCCAGGCACTCAGCAGCGCAAGCAGTACCTGTTCCTTGAGGGCAGAGAATCCTAATCAGTAATTTTTACAAGTAGAGATAATGTGGCGTGTCATCGACCTTGCCTGCGTGAGATCCTTGATTTGATTGGCCAATCTAGTCAAGGGAATTATCTGGTAGCTTATTCGCAATTCACCTTTCCAGAGCATCCACCTATCATCTGACGTCATAATCAACTAAGCGGCGTGTAGGATGATGTCATAATCATTACTCATAAATGATTCTATTTGGCCCGTCTTTACCTCTTAATAGTCCGACACTCTACGAATTGTATGTCTCTACTATTTTATAAGGATGATGTTGAATAGCGACCAATCAAATTAGTTCAAAATTATTCAATAGCTTACTTGTATAGTTTTCTGGGGATTGAGTCAGGGAGTTCAGAGATCGATCGATCACAGCACGAGCGAGGTGTGGGTGGAGCTTAGCTAGAGATGGGCGGGGTATAGCTAAAAATAAAAATATCTATTAGCTGGCAGAGGTGCCTCCTTTCTCATTTCAGCTCTCAGTATCAATTACAAGAAAGTGGTGTCTGGAATGTGTATCGGCCTCGCAGTTCCTTCAATCTGGTATCCCTCTTAGCTGTGAGGTAGTCTGTTTAACGGCGGTTGGTTCTCAGACGGACTGCTCTCACTTAAACAACTGATTATGATTATGGTCGTGTACATGTTAATACCGTCCAGCACCTCGATGCTATGGCAGGCTAAGTAAGGTAATAATTCTATTATATGAGTTCAGAGTTTAAATCCAGTCTGTGATATCAAGTTATCCAAGTGACAGCAGCTATCGCGGCTTCAATGTTAGTTGTTGATAATGCAATAGGCTGGCCACTTCGCCTCTGCTGTCAGGGGTTTAGAGGGCTAGTGGACAGGGCATTCTGGTTAGAGATGTATAGGACCATCACACCATAAACCTGCTGTCACAGGTTCGTATGTAAGCGCCTGCACATATCTCACACATTTCAACTGGTTGTCTATTGTTGACACATTCAGCAGATCATCTTCGGATGTCTGGATACAGAATTACAAAAATAATTCTCACTTGATTGTATTCGTCAGCGCCTTTGTTGATCAAATTGATTACCGGCCACTCCCTCTAAAATCCTTTCGAAAAGTTCAATGCTACATCAAGTTCTTCTTTATTGCCCAATTAGTGGTTGCGTGGAGGGAAATGAACCATTCTCCAAGAATTAAAACATTCCACATTTTCATTATCAGCCGCGGATTGCAATTGTCACAGATGTGGCTAACATTGCCACCTGTTCAACCAATCTCATTAGGCCGAGTTTCCATAGAACCTCACGCGTCACGTCTCACGCTTCACACGTGAACCGAAGAATTAACATATCAATAGCAATACGACGGTCTCCATAGGCATTGTCACGTCACTTTTACTTTCGATTCATGCCTCACGCGTGAGGCAAGGAATGGGCATGTTCATTCTTTGTGAGGTGAATCGTAACTGGTAGCTGTAGCAAGCATTTAAATCGTTGCCATGATACAGGTAATTTCTAGAACTTACTTTCGGAATTATGATTTATAAATATTTTACGCAAAAATGCGATTTTATTTTTAAAAATTCAAAAGAAAATGTTTACTTTCTTCTCCTCCAAGACTATATATCCAATCCCTCTGACAATCACACCAGGTAAGTAGTCTTTCCAGCCGATAATAAATAGCCGAGATATGAAATTCTGAAAATTTGGTTTAAATGACATTGATGGAAACGCGCATGTAGTGTGAGGCGTGAGCTTCTATGGATAGCCAGCCTTCGCTTAGGCGTCAGTGGCGGCCAGCGCAATCGGTTCCATTACAGGCACAGGAGTTAGACGCATACCCCTGGCAAAGTCATATCTTTCTGTCGCCGATCTCATCCTTTCGCGTTATTATTTCAGGTGAATTTAATCCAGTTGGCGACCATTCACTTTGCCATTACAGTTAGTGGGTGTGGGTGGGTGGGGGAGGTTATGTCAATGACCCCATATCCGATCATTGAATCCTGCTACATCAGACTTTTTATTAGTCCGAGTCTGCTCCAACTCAACCCACCCGTGACAGATTCGGACTAACTTTTTATCAGACTTCTTAGCTTTGCTGCGTAGGTCAGGAGCATGGAGATTTAGACTCGGTCCAAACAGATAACTGTACCAATTGCAACGAAGAGAACCCTGATGAAAACACCATCCATAAGACACATGAAATTGACAATGATAGCAGTAATAACAACACACTCGCCACTCAGCCCATCATAAGGCCAGAACACAAAATGCAGGAACCACTCACAAAAAATCCAAACTCACAGCAGCTAAAATCATTAATCAGCAAATATAAGATATAAAAAATGGACACATAATTCTACACTCAGAAACACAGGTGCTTAAAATTCAAACAGGGATACTGGAAAATCAAAACAACTCAACTAAACTAAAATGTCACAAACTCGATCACAACAAGCGCATGTAACACGATCACAAGAGCATGTAACACGCCAACCAAATCATGAGTACGAGAATGTAGAAACTACGACATCGTCCCACCAAGCAACAAGGGAAAGAGACAAATAATCTCTACTGAAATACACGAGAGACTCTAATGCCTACACCTAAACCCTATCCTGTACACGACAACAGAACATACCGCGAAGTTGTAAGGAACACTAACTGCAGCCGACAGAAAGACCCCTCAAATGAAACTAACCCAGAACAGAGCATACAATCAAGTTGTAACTAGTGTAACCCATACCGTACCCGACAGCAAAATACATATCAAACCAACGCAAATCGCACCACTAAGCATATTGTGCAACGCCACACAATGCAAAATTCAGTTAAAGAAGTGTGCACGATTTACACTCCAACAGACCGAGGTCAAAGACTGGCACACCCAAATGTTAAAAAACAACAAAGACCTTTCGCGAATTGACTACCTGCACAGGACCAATTCACAAGGCCAAAAGGAAAGACACTCATCTGATAACGCTGAAGACAAGCCAGACATACTAATCATAGTCAGCTCAACCTTTTGAAAGCTGAGCAGGCGCTATATGTCCTCCAAAGAAATCATTGTTTCGGTGAGATCGTTTGGAGTTGCTCGTATCAGCGAAATTACTTCCCCGAGCAATACCTAATAAATGGCCGATATGATGCTATTGTTGTGCATGTTGGCAGTAATGATATCTGGTAAAACACCTCGATGATATGATCAACGAGTACTCTAAACTGGTTACATCTATAAAGCACTGTGCACCAGATACTCAAGTACTTGTATCTTCACTTCTTCCACGGTCTAACGACTCTAACGAAAATGATCTAGTTACACAACTAAATTGTCATACTTAGCCATTAGTCCAGTAAGAATTGACATGATTTTGGTCGAACCCGGACATTTTAAGTAACAAGCAAATTTATGTTTCAAAGTTTCCTATATATACCATAGTGTCTGCAGAAAAAATTCCCAACGATTCCCACATGGGGAAAGTAGGTTATTTCAAGGTCAAAGAGGTGACCTCTAAAACAGATTTTTGTTGGTTCATAAGCTATTCTTTTAATAACTCTGGTTCTACTGGTAGTATCTTAACCAAAATGGGGGGGGGGGGTAGCAGTTAGGTTCCGAACATATGTGCCAAAGTTTTCGTGAAAAAGTCAAAGGTCAAGGTCACAGCGACCTAAAATCTCTTTTTGAAGCATTTTCGGTAGCATTTTTCAAAATGTGCTTACTCACGTCTCACTGGGAATACCTCGATGAATCATTGCTTGATTGTTGTCCACATAGTCATATTCATGTCTCCAAACTTTGGAGTCAAACGGTCAAATGCCAAGATCACAGTGGATAACTTTCTGCACCCTTTTTAGCATATTGTTAAATACATATCGTTTGAGAAATATAGGTTCCTGGGTAATTTTAGAAATCGGCAATCTAAGTAAATTATATAAACCACATATTTTATACGGTTGAATTTGTTTGTTGTCTGCTTGTTAGACATAGTAAAAGTTGAATATATGCCATATGAACCCCAGGTTGCGCCTGATTTAATATCCCTTTCCTTTCCCTCGTGTTTATATTGCATGTGTGATATATTTCGGTATTATTGTCCGTGCTGTCTCGTTGCGAGACGAAGTAAAACTCGGATTTTGCTCGGATCAAGCACAGATTGCACTTGTTCTTTTTTCATGCTAGTACTTTCTCCAATTTCACGATTTACACTGTATGACCTTTGATTTCTTTTCATTCTCGCATTGTTGATCTTATAGCCTGTGTGTTATTTTCTATTCACCCGTTTTGGCTTGCTAATTTGATTGTGAAGCTTGTGCGGGCTAAACAGCGATGGCCGGGCTGAACACACCCTGTATCATTTGCGATGTAGATGTACAGATACATGTCAATGGCAGAGAACTTTGTGCTAAAGGGACACAAACCCTAAATGAAGTTTCATTGAAACGAGGTGATGACATACATTTGAAAACATCTTCCACTGAGAAGAACTATGTTCATGAAAATTGCTATAAAAATTATTCAAAAGGTAAACAACCAAAGAGAACTTCCAGTGATCCAGATTGTTCTGGTGTTACACTACATTTGAAAACGAAAAGCAAGCCTTTTGATTATCCAACACATTGCTTGATATGTACAAAGGAACTTGACTTTGATGACGTCAACCGCCATCCAGACCGAGCATCTCAGATATCTAGTGTGGAGATTGTATCAAGCAAAGAAAAAAGAAGTCTCATCCAAGAGTCACTAATGAACAAATGTGACAATAGCCACGACAATCTAGCAGTAAATGTAAAAGCATGAATACATTTTGCGGGAGATCTCAGTGCAGTAGAAGCTCATTATCACCGAACTTGTATGACATTATTTATGCTAGGAAAAGGCGTTCCAGGGTGCGAGAATCGTGTTGACATAACATGTGGCAATTCTAGAAACAGTGACACAATTAATGATTGTGCTTTCAACAAGTTGTGTTACTGGTTACAACAAACAGAGCAAATGCAGGGTCAATTCTCCCTTCAGGATCTGAGAGATCAGCTCGCAACATACTTGCCAGATGTTCCGCCATACACAGAGACGCATCTGAAACGTCGCCTTGTGAAGCAGTTTGTTGAATGTGTATGCGTTGCACAAAATGAAGGGGAAATTAACATACTTACATTCAGAGCTGCTGCAGATAACATTTTACATCAGTCATATATTGATGCAGACAACCTAGGAGACAGTGAAGAAACCCTAAAACAGACAAAACTGATAGGTGCAAAAATTAGAGAAGATATCTTGAATATAGAACATGATAATGACACTTATCCAAGTCCATCAGAATTTGAATTGAGTGAATTAGAAAAGTCCATTCCAGACTCACTCCACACCCTTATTGCTAACCTTTTCTCAGAATCAGGAAGTGAATCAGCCACCATGAAGAAGCAACTTCTGATAACTTCATTGTGCCACATCCTCATGCAGGCAACAGGCCAACAATCATACATATCACCTCTTATGTTATCAGTTGGTCTCTTTATCAAGCAGACACCACGATCAAGGGTACTCATTGATGTTCTGTCATCCTTAGGTCTATGTATATCGTATACTCAGATTCTGCAGTTTGAAGAGTGCAGCTGTTGGAAAGCGAGTGGATTCATTAATATCCGGTCTAGTTGAAGTCAGCAAAGGGGGCAGTTTCTGTCAGTGGGTAGCTGACAACTTTGACTATAATGAAGATACCAAATCAGGGCATGATACCACACATGTAATGGGTATAATTGCATGTCAAACTGAGCGTATACCAGAACCAGTTGTTAGACAGAATCCTTCCTCAGCGGCGGATATAATGCAAGATGGGAACTTCAGTTCAATCATCAAATGCTACAAGCGTCCTTTGAAATCATGCATGTCTGATGTTAAGATATGAACTCTTAGCACTACAGACATTTCCACACGTAAATGTCAAATAATGGATACCCTGTGGCTGTTATCGAGTAGGCTTTCACCGAGTCCACCAACATGGCAGGGGTTCATGTCCGACATAAGTAAAGAAGAGTGCTGCTGCACAAATGTGGTGTTCAACCCTATGGTACCTTTAAACTCTTCAACAGATGAAGCTGTTTATAGTACTATGGTATATGTAAAACAGCAGGCCATGAAAGTCGGAATGTGCTGTGCAACACTTACCTTTGAACAACAATTGTATTTGAGTCCTTGCAAAATCAAGCAAGACAATCAGAATGAATTTAAGAACATGTTCTTGCGGCTGGGAGGATTCCATTTACTTATGTCTTTCCTTGGTGCAGGGTGTAAACTAATGGAGGACAGTGGTATTGAAGAGTTGTGGGGTACAGTGTATGCCAAAAACTCGTTACCTAAAATGATGGAGGGCAAATCTTATACTAAGACGCTAAGAGCATGCCTTTTAACAAATGCAGCACTTCATCTATTATTGTTTGAGCCTGAAGTTAGCGATGCTGTGGACACTGACTTGCCAGAAGAACTAGCAGAACAATCAAGCAGTGTTGTTCAGAATGTAGATGTAGACTGCCGTATGGACACTGATAATGAAGCATCAGATTGTATGGACATAATTGACAATGATGATGATCATCACGTTAATATGTCAGATAGAAATAAGAATAGTGAAAGCAATTTCCAAACAACTATGCCAGGTAGTGGTTGGGAAGATCAATATACTGTTAATGAGGAACCTGTGGAAAGTGATAACATTTGGTCACGTTTGAAAACATTGTACAGCTCCGTATTAGCTGGTGAAATCTGCTTGGATGAAATAACTGCAAATAAAGATCTGATTCAGCTGCACGAAAAAGTGATTAGAAAAAAAGAATCTCACGAATCCAACCGAACGGCACAGCTATGGCTAATGTTTATGGGCATGGTTGAAATTACAATGCTTTTCATTAGAGCTGAAAGAACGGGTTGCTGGAAGTTACATCTTTTGGCTATAGAGAGAATGTTACCTTTCCTATCAGCTGCCGGTCACAACAACTATGCAAAATGTTGCTGGTTGTATCTTCAAGATTGTCAGAATTTATGTGAATGTTTGGAAGAACCAATACAGAATGGAGAATTCGCGATAAGAAGGAAGAAAACCCGATTCTGGAGTGGAACCTGGTCAGATATGACCATAGAACAATCACTGATGAGATCAGGGAAGACTGTAGGTGGACTCCTGAATATTACCCACAAAGACTCTGCAAGAAACATTTGGTTACTCACTGCACATGTTGTTGCTATGTACACTGATTTTCTACGTTGCCTTACCAGTAAGTTTACTGGGTCCTGGTCAGAACAACATAAAGAGATGCATCCAGGAAACATTAGAAAGGATTCGGAAGACATGGAAACCTTCAAGCAATTCCTTGTAAGGAACAACCCATTCAGATCTGGCCAAGATAGTGAGCTCAGGAACATTGCAACTGGAATAGTAACTTATGAGCACGTCAATGTAGATAATGCCCTACAAATTGGGACCACAATCCAAGAAAAACTGAATGAGAAGAAATTTGGCGATGTAAAGTTTAAGACGGTAGAACAAGCTAAAACATTTGCTGCCATGCGAAAGCCCCTCAAAATATCTGGTGATGAAGTCCGAATGTCATCACAGGAGATGTACCATCGATTTGTGTCCATGTCATATGTCAATGGTTGCCCTCCTGACAAGTGTGTTTTCACATGAACTTGCAACTGTATCGCCTGCACTGTTCAAAGATGACGGGAGTATGAGGAAAGCAAATAAGGTGGATATGGCTAAATGTATACTTGAGATGGATACAGATATCACATCAGAGACAGTTGGACCAGCAGCTAAAGTGCTTGATGGATGTGCTCTTTTGCACAAACTGGTTTGGGCCAAGACTGGCACTATGGAGGATGTTTGTGATGCATATGTGTCCTCTGTTTTCTCCCATTCTTGATATGGTCTTCCTCTTTGGGTAGAGTTTGACAGCTATGAAGTGGCAACAAAAAAGATCAGGAACAAAAGCGACGGCGAAAGGAGAAAATGTTCCCAGATGTTGTTGCGGAGATGAAAACACCAATACCTGGAGACAAGAAGGCATTTCTGGGAAACAAAAAGAACAAGCAGGGTTTGATAAAATTATTATCTCAGCACCTTCAGAAGGCAGGCATCCATGTAGAGCATGCTGGTGAAGAGGGTGATGCTGATGTCTGCATAGTTAAGAAGGCAATGGAATTGGCAAAAACATGAAAATGTTGTTGTTGCTGATGATACAGACATTCTGATAATGTTGATCCACCACACAAATTATGGGAAACATGTTTATATGCAGACCAGACAACATACCATTGCCATTAAAGTTGCAAAGGAGGTGTTAGGGAGAGAGATGTATATGTGTTTGCCATTTGCTCATGCTATGTCAGGCTGTGATACATCTGGAATGTATGGCATGGGGAAACTGAAGCTCATGAAATTGCTCGTCATCACAGCAGTTACGCGCAGATGCGCTGGGCTTTGGTGACACAGAAACACCTAAATAAGTGCTTCTAAAGGTAGGAGAAAATTGTGCAAAGAATTTGTACATAGGGGGAACCAATGCTGAAGGACTCGATGAACTGCGCTATTTAAATGTGGTATCATCCAAATATGTACCTTTTGAGAGAATGCCACCTACCAGCAGAGCTATGTACTATCACTCGCTACGTGTACATCACCAAGTAAGCACATGGCGTCATCTTCAAACGATTCTCCTAAAAAGAAGAGTTCGAATACAAGATTGAAGGCGATGCCGTAGTGCCGGTAATCACTGATAAAGCAGCAGCACCAGCAGATATATTGGCAGAGATCAGATGCTCCTGTAAGAGCGAGTGTTGTGTATCTTGTACTTGTGCCAAGAGAGCATTTTCCCCAAAATTGGGATTCATGGGGAATTTTTTGTGGTTTAATTTAGATACAATGGAAGAGTTCTGGGCAAAAATCTGGTTGTTACTTAAAATGTCCGGGTCCATTGTCATTTCTTACTGGACTACATCTAGGACACTATATTACACAGGATTTTCGGTTTGGGAGGAACTGGAGGTGGTTAGACAAATCAGCTACTGAAAATGCTGACATTGTAAATAATTATTTCCAAAATAATTTTAATAATTTTACTGTAACATAAAGCTCACCAAAGTGAAGTCAAAACACAAACATCTAATCATTTTACTATATTAAGAGCTGACTGCAGGTCTTCAATTGAGACGAATCATTTTTTAAATGTATCGAACCCTGTCTATTTATGTCAAACCATTCAGCACATCTTGCTGTGCACAGCAACAATTAAACCAGCAGTACAACAACTCAACCCCCTTATCAACAACTACAAACGCAGATTGTGACATCCTGAAACTAAAAAAAACCCACTACATAAAGCCACTATAAACCACCTAAACTAACAGACTAGAATACATAATACACAAAGGCGCAGTGCTAAGTGCTGCTGTACTAATGCCCAGAGTATAGCAAACAAAATTCAAGAATTTACAGCCAACATGTTTAACCATAACACCCAAATAATCAGCATTTGTGAGACACGGGGCAGGGATGATGTAACCGATGCTATTTTACAAATCAAAGGGTACCACCTATTTAAAGGATTGCTAATTCATGAATCACTAATGGTTTCACTCAGAGATGACCTAACCTACTCGGATTCCAATGACTATGTATGTACGAAACTCTACTAATAGGAAATTGCTACCGGTCAACAAGTAGCCAGGAAGCAAATAGTGACCAGCTTTTAAACCTGTTTGATAAAGTAAGAGGAGAGTACAGTATAGGTTGATGCCCATTAGAATGCTGGGGTATTTTACCTCACCTGGCCATAATGGCTAAGTGAGCTTATTGCCATGGCATATGATTTTATTAGACAATCCAAGATAGCCATCAAACACGCAAAATTTTGATTGATCTACGACGGCCATGTTTTTAACAAAGATTTTGAGCCATGGTTTTTTTTACGCATCAACTTTCAATGGACAAACTTTAATGGCTCTTAGTCCCTAATCATATCTCTCAAACTTCAGCCTGATCTGTCTAGTGGTACCGGAGAATAAGACGCTTTCAGGAAAATTAGGTCATCCAAGATGGCCGCTGATACATTTGGCCAATCAAGTTCCCTTGAACAAACTTGGTTTTCTGTCGCCCCTGATGTTTCATGAGATTTGATTCGATCCCCTTGCGAGCGGTTTCGGAGAAGTAATTTTGGGGGGGGTGGGGGGGGGGAGGAGAAAGGTCATCCAAGATGGCGGCCAAACTTTTTGGCCAATCAAGTTCCCGTGATCAAACTTGGATCAGCTCTTTCCCTAGATGATATTTCATGAGTTTTGAATTGAACCCCACCCCCTCAAGATTTTCAGACATTTCTAAAAATCGGCCAAAATCCAAGATGGACACCAGCCAAATTGGTCGATCATCTTCCTTTGATCAACCTTGTATCCATATGTCCTAAGAATGCTTCCTGTCAAATATATTTGAAATCGGCCCAGTGGACATTTTAAATTTCCCATTGCTTTAGTATGGGAGTTTTTGGCGGGAAAAAGATCCAAGATGGCTGACAAACCGTTTATCCGACAGGTTTGAAAATGGCAAATTTGAAATCAGAATGCCTAAGAACCTATATAAAACCAATTTCGGCGTCAAAAATCCGTCAAATAAAAATATCCAATATGGCCACCAAACACGCTACATTTTGATTGGTCCATGGCAGCCATTTTTTAAATAATCAACTTCCCTTGAACAAACTTTAATGGCTTACTTAGTCCCTAATCATATCTTCAAAAACTAGGTCATCCAAGATGTCTGCCAAACTATTTGGTCAATCAAGTTCCCTTGAACAAACTTGGTTCAGCTCTCCCCGTGATCATATTTCATGAGTTTTGAATCGATGCCCCAAGCGGGTCCAGAAGATTTTTAGATATTTCTAAAAATCAGCCAAGATCCAAATTGGCTGATCAGTTTCTTTGAACAAACTTGGATCTCTATGCCATAAGGATTGTTCTGCCAAGTATAATTGAAATCGGCGCAGTGGTTGTCGAGAAGACATTAAAAATTTTGCATTGCTTTAGAATGGGAGTGTTTGGCGGGAAATGATCCAGGATGGCCACCAAACCGTTTATTTGACAGTTTCGAAAGTGGAAATTTGAAATTAGCATACCGAAAAACCTATAGAAAACCAATTTCAGCTTCAAAATTCATCAAATATAAAAGTCCAATAAGGCTACCAAACACGCTACATTTTTATTGGTCCATCATGGTGGCCATGTTTTTTTTAATGTATAAACTTCCCTTGAACAAACTTTAATGACCTTTAGTCCCTAATCATGTCCCAAATTTCGCCCGATCCATTCAGAGGTTCTGGAGGTCGTTTTCATGAAAACTAGGTCATCCAAGATGGCCATCGAACCATTAGGCCAATCAAGTTCCCTTGAACAAACTTGGTTCAGCTCTTGCACTAGATGATATTTTATGAGCTTTGAATCGATCTCCCAAGCTGTTTCAGAGATTTTTATATGTTTCAAAAGAATCGGCAAAAATTCAAAATGGCCGTCGGCAAAATTGGCCGATCGGCTTCCTTTAACAAGCTTGAATCTCTATGGCCTGACGATGCTTCCTGCCAAATTTGGTTGAAATCAACCCTGTGGTTCTTGAGAAGTTGTTCCCAACGGATGCCTGACGACAGGCGGACGGACGGTCGCCATGGCATAAGCTCAGCTGATCTTTCAGGCCAGGTGAGCTAATAATGAACACGTTGCTTAGGAAGTTGGGGAGAGCTTTCAGATATTTACCCTATGAGTACTGTGTTGTATTACGCTTCCTTGTATCATTTGCTAACATAGCTATAATCGTCAAGAGTGCTTCAACTGTTAGACTGCTTTATTCATATGTCCAAATTTTATCACCTTAAGATAGTTTTGTGAAAAACCTCTTGAGCAGAGGAGTTGGACAAGGAGCATATGTTAATTTAGCCCCATAACCCTTGAATTTGTTCAAGAAAATTTCAATTTTCTCATAGAAAATGTCCATTTGCAGACCAAGAGAAGAGTATTTTTTTAAATTTTACCACTGAAATGACTGGCTCGGTGATCGAGCTAGTCATTCCAGTGGTAAATTTTCAAAAATACTCATCTCTTGGTCTGCAAATGGACATTTTTCAAGACCACTGCAGAGGCCAGTTTTGGCCGATATGAGTGTTAAAGGGTTAACACTCAAACCAGCCAAAAACAGCTCCTGCAGTGGTCTTAAGAAATGTCCATTTGCAGACCAAGAGTATTTTTGAAAATTAACCAATGACTGGCTCGATTATTGCGCCCAGGGGTAAATTTAAAAAAAGTTTGTGATTGATCTGCAAATGGACATTTTCTAAGGAAAACTGAAATTTCGTTGAACAAATTTGAATGTTAAAGCATTAAATAATAAGGTAGAAGGATTAAATTATGCTAGAACAGCGCATTATATTACAAAAATCTGTTTATTATTATTTCTGTACATACTGGTCAAATTACATAGGTTTCTTATTCACTGACTATTACCAACCATTGTTAATATTTTCATTATAAATTAAAGTAAAATTTACAATAAAAAGTTCAATAAATTAAATAATAAAAATTTTAATTACCTACCTCCGATTAATCAATCTAAAATCAATAAACACTTCTAAATGCACTAAAATCAATCAATCTAAAGTATTAGGCTATCAAATTAGATCTAAAAATAATCGGAACAAAAATAAATTGGAACTAAAGCTAACGATAAAACAACACTAAAATTTAGATATCTATCTATCAGTCAGCCTAAGTTCATCATAGCTAAATAATAAGTAATACAATAACAAAATTAAATTAATCAGTTTCAAACTATTTAATAGCAAAACATTTTAAACAGCATTCTCGGCATAAAGCTTCCAAATAAATAGCTCCCTTTCACAAAGCAAAGCAAGTTAACTCCAGATTCTAAAAAACGTATTATTTTTTTTTAACTATTTTTGAAAACATAACTGTACTTAACCCTTTAACACTCAAATCGGCCAAAAGCGGCTTCTGCAATGGCCTTGGGACATGTCCATTTGCACACCAAGAAAAGAATATTTTTGAAAATTTACCACTGATATGCCTGGCTCGATAAGAGCCAGTCATTCCAGTGTTACATTTTCAAAAATGGTTTTCTCTTGGTCTGCAAATGGACATTTTCTTAGAAAGATTATAAATTTATTTAACAAATTTAAGGGTTAACGTGTTAAACAGGGTTATGTTTTCAAATTTGTTCAAAGTTATACATTTACTAAAATCAGAAGTTACCGTGCCGTAAAAGGTTAAACAAAAAATGTCTTAAGAAAATAAACTAAATTATACATCTAGGAAGGCATATCACAGACAATACTGTGTGAATTCAATAGAGGCTATCTTATCATACAGTTCAGGTTAGAAATAACTTTACATGTTTCCAAAACAAAATAAAATGTACAGATTGGAAGACATTGATGCCGAAGGCAGCAGTCTTCCAATCTGTTTATGTTCAAAATATTCAACAGAACATGTCTTACTACATTTTCAAAATTGTTTGTCTTTGTTTTAGAATGATGTTTAACTTATTCCTAAGATGTACTGTACATATGTCCAAAGCGAATCACGATGGACAAGCATGTACAAATAGATTACATTTTATATTTACATTTTGCACCAACAAGCAGGATTTAATTTTTTAAATCAACTAGAAGCTTAATCGCTTAATCAGAGATTTTTAAGACAAAATTAATTCAAGCTAATTGAAATGGGATATTTCATTATTAACCCTTACCAACCTGATGTCAAAATTTCAAATTAAATTAAATGATGAACCGGTGTTAATTTTTCAACAAATTTGGTGGCCGATGGTGCTGTCATAGACAGCAATATCTTCCACCAAAATTGCTGAAAAACGTTCACCAGTCTTTTGGTTATTGCCACAGTAAGAGAATATAGACATCAGAGTGGTAAGGGTTAATATAATGTTGGTGGGCATTATTCAATTAATAAGGTAGGTACATTTCATGGCTCGACACAAATTCCCAGTAATTGTAAATTATTTATAAATTAAAATTTTTATGCCTTGATGACAGCTTCATGTTGTAAAGTTATTTAATGCTAATAGAGAACTGTGTATGTGCATGCATGTGTATAGGTGTGTGTATGTAGGTGTGTGCGCGTATATTTGTGCATGTGCGTGCATGCATGCAATATTTAATGCTAATATAGAACTGTCTGTGTGTGCGTGCGTGCATGTGTGTGCGTGTGTGCGTGTGTGTGTGCATGTGTGCGTGTGTATTTGCGCATGTGTTGTGTGTGCATGCATGCGTGGGCATATATTGCCATGAACAATAAACAATCATATCCATATCCATAGAAGTAATTATTAGCTACCCTGTTGTTATATGAATAATCGGGATACGTACGTAAATAGAGTAAACAGGCCTCAAAATAAGCCCACCGAGGGATTTCAATAAAACAAGACATCAGTGTCATATTGGCGACAATCCTGGCATTCTGCATTTCCAAATACAAATCTAGCTTTGTATCAAGATCACAATGACCTTGACCTCAAAAGGCTGAATGTCTTTGCTGCTCCTCCTGGTTGAGGAAACTATATAATTATGCCTAGCTCCAACAACTTGGCGAATTCTGAAATAAAGGCCAAATGAGCTAAGCAGAACCGAACTGTTAGTCTGCATTTTATACAAATGTTACATGTTACCGTGGCCACGATATCATTGTATTTCATATATCTAAACACATGACCAAGTTAAATTCAAGTAGGGTGAACCAACCCTGACATATAAGACAATATGTTGAGCTAAACCAAAAATTTAACCGAAAAGAATAGTTTTATATTAAGGCCACAGTTAACTTGACCTTCGACCTCAACAAGATTGTGCTGCATCTGGTTGATATCTGTAACCATGCGACCAAGTTTAGTCACAATAGGCTGACCCAATAGATTGTGGTGGCCTTGACCGCTGACCTCAATCTCAGTGTGTTCCATCCGGTTGATATATGTAATCATGTGTCCAAGTTTTGTCCCAATAGGCTGAAGCCATGGTGAGATACCAAATGCACAGTGATCTTGAACTTTGAACACATGACCTCAATATCATTATGCTCCATCCCATTGATATAAGGTGTGTGTCCAAGTTTAGTATCAATAGGATGAAACCCTGCCGAGACATAAGGTAACTGTGATTAGATGCTGACAAACAGTCAGGCAGACGGACAAATGGAACCCATCGATATATTAGCAAAAATTCTAATTTTCACCAATAATGATCCCGTACATTGGCTCACATGGCCGGGTTTACATGAACTCTCATACCAACTCTAGGGTAAATCAGCTACACTCAGGTAGATGTGTTTAAATTACATTCATACATGTGACTTAGCCCGGAGTAGCGCTACTCTAGTAAGTCGAGTAGAGCTACTCTACTAAGGGCCTAAACTTGCTCCAGGAGATTGGTTGTTTGATCTGTGACAATCAGCAGTTCACAGATCAATTGCCAGCATTGATTATCTCTATGTAACATTGTAGCTATGCCGCGGCCATTCTTACCTATCTCTGCCAATTGTGACTTTAGACACATATTTGAATTGATTTGAAACTTTGAAAACCTGAATTTCCAGAATCTAAATATACAGTTAAGTTGTTGAATATTTTGAAACTAATTTCACTGGCGGCTGTTGCTCCCAATGGTAGCAACAGCTTCCAATCAAATTAGTTTCAAAATATTCAACAACATTAAATTGTAATTTAATCAGACATACAATTCCTACACATTAGTGACAGACTGATTTTTGTGATGGACCTCTATCATTTTGATTGTGAGGTCATGTAACAAATGACATATTTGATTACGACATCAGGTACTTGAGTGACACATCGCATACTTCTATTGTGGAATACGAAATACCAAAATGTCCAGAATTTAGTTTGACTGATTATGCACATGTTCAATAACTAGGTCCTATGTAACAAATGTGAGTGTTGGGGTTTTTTTATTATCTCATGGCCATATAACTTAAATTATTTAAAATAATTATTTACAGGTTCATAATTTATCTGGTATCGCATCTCAGTTTGCTACCCATATTTAAGCAGTTGCTATTCATTCTGCAACATACATAGCTGTATCTGCTATGCAAAATTTGTACGCCTTTGCAATTTAGCATTGATTTTCCATGTTCTATCGTTAACCCTTTCAACGACAAATTCCTGAAAAAGTAAATTCTTTACAATGTATACCATATTTTATTGGAATATTTTGAAATTAATATGACTGGAAGCCATTGCTGCCTAAGCAGCAATTGCATCCAGTCATATTAATTTCAAAATATCAAACAGTTTTCCTGTTTATTGCTCTGAGATTGAGATACATGAAATTTAGCGGTAAGAGTTGATTGCTATACATTTTTGCCGAAAGCTCTACAATTTATAGTTTGCGTAGCAATACATGCTATGCAAATATCAAATTATAAAAAATTATGCCTTGATTTATGGGGTTGCCAGAACCATGGCAGGAACAAGTTCCAGTTGAATTATTTTCGAACAGCTTTTCTGCCCGTTTCCAAACTGAGACTGCTATTTCAAGCGTTAACTCTTTAAAGGCTAAGACAGTGAAAAGCTGCCTGGGCAGTGCTATTAGGAAATGGCGATTTGCAGGCCAAGAGAACACTTTTTGAAAATTTAACACTGAAATGACTGGGTTGGTTATCAATTTTCAAAATAATCTTCTCTTGGACCTCAAATGCACATTTCAACAAGTAAAATAATTTGATACTTTAAAATTAAATGTAACCATTAAAGGGTTAAAATCACTAGCATGTTTCAATGCACTATAGATTACTGCTCAGAGATAAGTCAAAATGCTCCAAAACACAAGTGAACTGTACTGTAGAATATTTTGAATTAGTGTTGGGAATTGGTACTATTTTTGTGATTGATGATTGGTTTTATAAACTAACCGATGATCAATTAATGATTGATCATAACTGGTTCTCATTTTTTACCCATTTTGAATGCAGTAATTATAGCATGTTCAAGGATAATAACCCCTTTCAAACCAAGTCGCAGGTATGACAGATTTATAATAATTAAAAAAATAATTTGTTGAATATTTTGAAACTTATTTGACTGGAAGCTGTTGCTGCCTTAGGCAGCAACAGCATCCAATCCAGTCAAATAAGTTTCAAAATATTCACCATGTTATTGGTATGGTTGCTTTGAAATTAACATACTATTTCAGTCCTGAAATAATTAAATGTCTTAGACTAAGGAGTAATACTAAATAGCTGTAACAATTAAATTTAAATTCTTTTCCAAAAAGTATTCGTTTTCTAGCTTGACCAGTTAAAAGATATTAATAAAGTCAATTTATAAACAACCAAAATCAATTTCTGGAATCATGATCAATCGGTTGGTTGAACATGCAAACCAATCAATTATCGATCAAATCGATTAATCAGAATATCACTAGTTTGAATATAATTGGATTGGAAGTGTCTGCCAATCCAATTATATTAGGTACTGTAGCTAATGTACATTTTGCACAATTATACCGATCCAATGCCATAAGAACTTCAATATATGCCATAGCACACATTAGATAGTGTCCTAATACTACCTACGGTAAACAAAATAAGATAACCATTCACCGTCAACAAGAGCAAATACCCAGCTGCGGGTATTATCACCGGCATAGAACAACAATAACAAACTTGCAATACAGCTCATATATAAATTAACATGTCTCCAAAACAAAAAGCAAAGATTTTAGTAAAGAAAGGTTCTGTTGAATATTTTGAACATAATTGAATTGGAAGGCAGCAACATCTTCCAATCAAATTATGTTCGAGATATTCAACAGTCCGCCTTATTCAGTTTAAGGAAATGTTCTAAGTTATGAGTGAGCTGTACTGTAAGCAGACATTAACATAACAAACTAGAATTATAGGGTTATAAGCACTGCATCCGTAGCATAGAGTCCATACCATAACCCACACATCAATCAAAATCAGACAATATACATCTTGTTTCACCATAGGGAATGATATATCATGATGGAATATGCTATGTAAATACATACATACATACATACATACATACATACATACATACATACATACATACATATCATGATGGAATAAAAAAACATCCCCCGATTCCTCCAGCAGGGGTTATCATTGAATATCTACATAAAAAAAAAAAAATTCAAATTTCGAATTGATTTTACGGTCTTCTATTTACAAATTAGAAATTTAATGGGAGCGTATTTTAAATACCCCATGATGACGGTGACCAGCATAACGTCCGCTTCATTAAACGCCTCATTTCTCTCAGATACAGTACTAGATATGCACTACGCAAGCGAGTAATCACCTATTCACTTACTTGACTGTATTTTAATACAAAATTTAATTTACCCAGGATGCATTTCACATCTACATGGATCACCTGTATCAAACAAGCTTTAATTGACCTCTGTAGGAGTCTTGAGGAATTTCCATTTACAGGCCAAGAACACTATTTTTTGAAAATTTACCATTAGAATGACTGGCTTGATAAATGAGCGAGTTATTCCAGTTAGACATTTTCAAAATAAACTTTTCTTGACCTGAAAATCAAAATTCATTAAGCAAAGAACTAAATTTTCTTGACCATTAAAGGACTATGTCACAATATTAACAATGCTTGCTATGAATGTGTCAGATCAATTCTTCGTACTGACATCGCGGAACCAAATACATGAGGTGTGCCAATGAGGATGTTCGATGTCGGCAAAGACGACTGTGGAATTTGAGGTGTTGTCTGTGGTGTGAGATGATTAGCAGGTAACAGACAAAAACCTGTACTCATCAATTGAGGAATGGGTGTGATGGTTGTCGTAGCAATTCCTGTATTTGTAGTAAAAATTACCTGGTTGTTCTGTAAGCTTGAAGGCATGGCTGTAGAATAGCTTAGATTAGCTGAAAGTGGACTAGTAAACACTGGTAATGGCACAGCTTTTGTGATCAGGCTTGTGGGTACAGTTGATGACGGTTGTGCTGCATGGATTGGTGTCATGTGGGCATGTGGGATAAATTGAATGGATCCCATGGGAAGTGTTTGCTGTGTAGGAATGCTCACTGTAGTGGAACCAGTTGTGATTATAGATGACGCTGTTAACAAGTCGTCAGTTGGTGTCATGGGAGGACTGATTGTAAAAGGCATTAAGATGTTGATAGGAGAAGGATGGTGCATCTGTAATGTTGGTAAAGCTGTGATCATTGGATTCCCAGTAATAGTTGACTGTCCAGATAATGTGTCCTCAACATTACACATTTCTACATTGACGTGTTGAATGGAAGATTGTAATGTGTCAGTGAGTTCATGTGTAAATGAATCTGTTTCAATGACTGGTGCTGAACTATTCTCTAAAATCAAACTCATATTTCTTCGGGTACCAGATCGCGTTTCATCGTCATCATCCGGAAGTGGGGATGCTAAATCAAGATCAATTGCCAGATTTTTCTTCACTAAACTTGGCGGCCGCTTTCTCTGCAACGAAGTCATGGATGGAGAATTACGGAATTCTGGCTGTAGATGTAGTGCCCGAAGGGGCGATGGTTTTCCTGGTTTCTTAGCGACAGTACATTTTTGGTTGCTGATAGCTTCTACCTCGGCATCGAGCAGGTCTTGTGGTGTGGATATTGCACTGGCCTTTGGTGTTTCACCGTTGTCTTTTCCGATAAAATGTCGCGACCTTTTACTTGTGGCACCATCATTGCTCTCTGTGAACCGCTTTCCTGATCGTCTGTTTAAAATAGCACCGGGGTTTGAGGCAAGAATTACTTGGGAATTGCTGCACATAGGAGTCTTTTCATTAGTTGTTTTTAAATGCAAGCCAATAGTTCCACATGGAGGTGAGATAAATTGAGAAAGTGCACTGCTTGATGCTGCTGCTGCCTCACATTCCTCAGATCTAATGATCTTTGTGGGTGGCAAGGGAGACGATTGCGTTGCAACGTCAACATGCCTAGAAATTCCCTCTATTTCATTATTACTAGTTTTCAGAGTGATAGTTATTCCAGCATTTGTATCTTGCTCGGAATTGTCTACAGCTGGGTTGCTTTCAGTTTGTGTTTGTACCTCATTAGGTATATTCAATGAAGCGACCAGTTTATCGATAACAGTTTGTGGTAGCTTTAGTATCTTATCTTCACTCGTTAATCTTAGTGTTCCTGGGGAGAGCTGTTTCGCATTAATGGTCTTCAAAACGTGCATGTGACCATTAGATACTTTTTGTAAGAGAATAATATGTTGCTGTGGAGCAGACACAGTTGTTGTGGTCACTTGCTGCCCTGACACACTGCTTACAGAAGCACCGACGGATAACTGCTGCCCTGATACATCGCTTAAAGGTGCACCGGGCGAGAATATTGTGGACCGCGTTTCTTCGAAATCTGTGCACAAATCTGCAATAACAACATCAGGCAATAATTCAGAGGCATGGATAGCATGTTAAGTACATTAAGTAGTATTCTGTTAACTGGGAGCTGTTGCTGTCTGTGGCTTTCGGCATATTGAGACTCAGAGTGCCAGGATCGATCACGACACAGGGAGAATTTCAATTTGCAGTCAAATTAGTTTCAGAATATTCAGCATCATGTTTATTAAATAGTAGACATATAATTCGTCCAACCAGACAGACTAACGCGTTTATGACAGACTAAATCGAGTAATTCACGATGTGATTGATTATGTCAGGCTACATGTGATGGTGTTAATTATGACATCATATCATAGAGCGATGAACTGGATTCCTCCATTGATAAGCATGTATAACATATTAACCATACAGACCAGAAATTACTAATCAACCTTTCCAGTTTTAGCTATGCCCCGCCCATTTCTAGATAAGCTCCACCCTCACCACGCTCGTGTTGGGATCGATCGATCTCTGAACTCCATGACTATCAATTTACAGAAAATTATGCAGGTAAGCTGTTGAATATTTTGTAACTAATTCGACTGGCAGTCAAATTAGTTTCAAAATATTCAACAGCATGGTTCAATAGGTTAGATAACCACCGCAGTGAGCACCTATAACTGTGGTCCCTAATGAATGGAAGATTCTTAACCATTTAATAGTAAAGGTTTATAAAGAAAATCAATACATTTGCTTTTTTGAATCTCCATTTGGATACCAAGAGGACTACAGCAACAGCTTCCAGTCAAATTAGTTTCAAAATATGCAATTGGATATTCCTTACATCATTAACCCTTACCACTCTGATGTCAATATTCTATCTTTTATTGTATCGATATCAAAGAAACCTGTGTATATTTTTTCAACAATTTTGGTGAAAGATGTTACTGTCCGTCCAGCACCATCTCCCACCAAATTTGTTGAAAAATGAACACCTGGGTTAATGTTTAAATTTAAATCGAAAGTTTAAAGTTTTGACACCAGAGTGGTAAGGGTTAAGGAATTTGTTGTTTCTGGTCTGTTAGAGAAAAAGGGTTAATACAACTCTGGTGACAGCAGAAATGTCTTCTGAGAGAAAATATTTGTTCTAAAGCTCTTTCTGAGGGAGGCATGCGAGTCACATTCAGACCAATGAAGAGATGAGTAAATGATTAACATCCAAAGAAAAACTAATTGATACCAATTGATACCCAATACAAAACAACACCCAACCCCTTTTTGTAGGACTTGTGGAAACAGACATTATACTTTAGTAACAGTGACAGCTGATAACTATATGACTGTTATGACATCTTCTGCTATGCAAGGGCATAAATCTAATATTTCTAGACACAGGATTAACCTATCTTTGAATTTTTAGTGCTTCTATTAGCATTCTCCAAAAAGACAATAACATATGAAACCAACATGCCAAGACCAGAATCCATATGGAGTCGGACATACGCAGATATGTGAGATCGATGGAATGCAAACTTATATGCAAGAACATAAACCACACTTTCACAGGAGACAGTATGGAAGAGGTAACTATCTAAACATACCAATAATATCACTATCCTCAGTGTGTTTTGTTGGTGTACAAGGCTGTGACGATGATGAATACAGTTTATTTCGCTCGGTTTCGGCAATGCGACAAATCTGGTCGAAAGACGAGTGTCTGGAAAATAACTTCTTTCTGGTCGCAACCGCTGGCCTACTTTCTGTAACTTCAGCTCCTGAAATATGCATGTATCGAAGGTTAAAAGCTACACGTTATAATAAATTTGGTCAATGGTAGATATTGTTATTGGCACCTATGAAAGCATATGTCACATACAGAGGAGTCATACTTTCAAAACAAGAATTCCATTGAATTATGTCTCGCCTGTCAAGTTATGTAAGTTTTTTGTCACAGTGATCTTTACAATGGACCTTTCCATTTTTAGCTATTCCCCGCCCATCTCTAGCTAAGCTCCACCCACACCTTGCTCGTGTTGGGATCGATCGATCTCCGAACACCCTGACTATCAATCTCCAAAAAAATACACAGGTAAGTTGTTGAATATTTTGAAACTAAATTGACTGGGTGCTGTTGCTGCCTAAGGCAGCAACAGCGCCCAGGCAAATTAGTTTCAAAATATTCAACAGCATGTTTATTAAATAGCAAAGAATTACAGACATACAATTTATACGTGTCGGACTCTGAGATTTGATGACGGTCTATATGGAATCCTTTGTGACGTAATGATTATGACGTCATCATAGATGTGCTGGGCTGATTATGATGTCATGAGGTCAGATGATGGATGGATACTCTGGAAAGGTGAATTGGCCTTGTGGACTCGGTCATTGTGCTACTTTCTTTCAGCATAGGCAAGCATGTGTGCAAACTTCCAATATGGTCCACCAAACAAGAAAATAAAACAAACCGATTTGATAACTGAAAAACCCTAAACTGACACATAAAAGTGATACCTATGTTTCACTTCTGCTTCGCAGACGAGATAAAATTTATGTGTACCAAGGTCAGTGTCCAGCTTCGTAGCACCATAGCCAAAGGTGCAGTCAAGTTTGGTTCAAAAAGGCGTAACCAATCCTGAAATATAAGCCGAGAGGTTTAGCTGAAGCGCAACATAAAACCGTAACGTTGCCGCTGCCATCTGAAGTGATATGTACGATCTCACTTTCTCCTTCGTGAGAGATCACACTAAATAAGACAACCTGCGCAATGTTAGAATCCTGTTTTAGCTATGCCCTGCCCATCCCTAGTTAAGCTCCACCCACACTTAGCCCGTGTTGGGATCAACCAATCCCTGAATCACAATTTCCAGAAAACTATTCATGTAAGTTGTTGGATATTTTGAAACTAATTTGAGCCAGTCAAATTATCAAAATACTCATCAGCATGTTTATTAAATAGTAGACATACAATTCGTACAACGCTTAGTCCGTCATCATTTAAGCATTTGTCATGAACTTATGTACGTCATTCATGACATCATTGATTATTAAGTCATCCTACATGTCACATAGTAAATTATGGCGTATGGATACACTGGAAAGGGCCATTAGAACCAAATCTTTAGTCTGTTGAATCTCACAACAATGTTATGTATCTTCATTTCGAACCAGCCACACTGATGCAGGAGAATATGGATTGATTCCATCGAATATATTATATATATTGCATATATCCACTGAGAAATTTGTGAATGTAGGGTCAAAACTCATCGAATCTGGCATGTGCAAGAAACTAATGGATGACTGTCATTGGTTTTAAGTTCGTTTATGGAGATGAGCTCTGATACGTACGGATGGATTCTTCCAAAAAGTGGCGCATGCATAGCTGTTGAAGAAGTTGAATTGACAAGAAATGATTACAGGTGGTGGAGACTGGAGAGATGGACATGTGCTAATCACTATATCTCACCACATTTTTTTTCAATGAGATGAGTGGCGGGAGAGGGGACAGTACAAATTTAGAAACATAAACCGTAAATAACTATTAAAATAGGATTTATCTACCCACCTGTAGAACAGCAACCAATCTCTGGAATCATCCCCTCAAAGGGCTTCAAAGGACGATATCCGTACGAGCCTATGATATTGTTAACTGAAATATAACATAATATGCAACTGAATAAAAATTGTATTTATATTAGAAAAAGAATTATGCAGAATTACCCCCTAGCACTCTGATGTCAATATTCTATATTTTACTGTGTCACTATCAAAGAAACCGGTGTACATTTTTCAACAAGTTTGCTGGAAGATGTTGCTGTCTACGACACCACCATCTCCCATCAAATTTGTTGAAAAATGTACACCAGCTCATATTTTAATTTAATTTGAAAATTTAAAATTTTTACACCGGAGTGGTAGTAAGGGTTAAAGAGTTCATAGTTCTGATCAATGAACAAATTTTAGAATTCCAAATTTTATTTATAATACAAGTGGCGTACATATACGCTCACCTGGAATTATTGGCCACTGGCACAAATGAACAAACATTTCTGTGAAGGTTTAGCTAAGTTTTATTAAAATTGGCCCCATACTCAATAAGTAGTCTTTTTATGATTTTTTCAGAAATTTGCAGAAAACACAAGATGTCTGCCAAAAACACAAAATTATTATTGATTCATGGCAGATATGTTTTTTTTGACATATCGACTTTCCAATAACAAATTTTAATGGCGGGTCGGGTCGGCCTTAATCATATCTGCCAAATTTGGGCTCGATCAGTTCAGCGGTTCTGGAGTTGTTTTTGCTAAAACTAGGTCATCCAAGATGGCCACTGATCCATTTTTAAAGACATTTTAAAAAATCAGCCATAATCATATCCGCCAAATTTCGGCTCTATCAGTTCAGTGGTTCTGGAGTTGTTTTCGCTAAAACTAGGTCATCCGAAATGGCCACCGATCCATTTTTAGACATTTAAAAAAATCGGCCAAAATCCAAAATGGCCGCAAGCCAAATTGGCCGAGCAACTTCGTTTGAACAACCCTGTATTTCTATGCCCCAAGGACGATTCCTGTCAAATATAATTGAAATTGGTTCAGTGATTCTCGAGAAGCCATTTTAAATTTCCCCTTGTTTTAATATGGGAGCTTTTGGCGGGAAAATGATCCAAGATGGCTCTGCCAAACCATTTATCCGACAGTTTCGAAAATGGCAAATGTGAAATCAGAATACCCAAAAACAAAATTAATTTAGGTCTCAAAAGCCATCAAAGAAAAAAAATCCAATATGACGGCCAAACACACTACATTTTGATTGGCCACGGCGGCCATGTTTTTTTTACGAATCAACTTCCCTTCAACAAACTTTAATGGCCCTTAGTCCCTAATCATGTCTCCCAAATTTTGGCCCGATCCATCCAGCAGTTCTGGAGAAGTGGTTTTCGCGAAAACTAGGTCATCCAAGATGGCTACCGAACTATTTGGCCAATCAAGTTCCCTTAAACAAACTTGGATCTCCTCTTTCTCCAGGATCATATTTCATGAGTTTTGAATCAGTGCCCCAAGCGGTTCCGAAGAATTTTAAAGATATTTCTAATAGGCCAAAATCCAAGATGGCCACCGGCCAAATTGGCCGATCAACTTGATTTGAACAAACTTGAATCTCTATGCCCTAAGAATTGTTCCTGCCAAATATAATCTAATTTGTCCCAGTGGTTCTCGAGAAGACATTTTTAATTTCCCATTAGCAGGAAAATGATCCAAGATAGATAGATAGTGCAATTATATTGCGCTGAACTCCATGGTATTACATGCTCTAAGCGCTGTACAATCTTATCCCCTGGTCATTGGGCCTTTTTCATTCCTGCACAATCTCAGCTCCCTTTGGGAGCATAGTCCGGCTGCCGTTTATAGGCGCTCAATGGCTTTTTTGCCGACATTCCGTATTGCCGACACTGCCCTCACAGGTGCCTATTTTACAGACATGTGTATTGGAACAATGGAGCGTGAAGGGACTTATTCAGGGACACAATGCGGCAGTCCAGTCGAGAATCGATCCCGCGACATTAGACTCACTAGCTCGACTCCCTAACCACTCGGCCTCTAGATGGCCGCCAAACTGTTTATCCGACAGGTTCGAAAATGGCAAATTTGAAATCAGAATACCCACCCCCTCCCCCCCAAAATATTAAAACCAATTTCGGTCTCAAAATCCATTAAATAAAAAAATTCAATATGGCCAGCAAAAATTTTACATTTTGATTGGCCCAAGGTGGCTAGGCTATGTTTTTTGACGGATCAACCTCACTTGAACAAACTTTAATGGCCCTTAGTCCCTAATCATACCTCCCAAATTTCAACCCGATCTGCTTAGAGGTTCTGGAGTAGTGAAGACTAGGTCTGGAGTAGTGAAGACTAGGTCATCCAAGATGGCTGAGGAACTGTTTGGCCAATCCAGTTTCCTTGAACAAACTTGGTTCAATTTCGGAGAAGATTTTAAAGACATTTCTAAGAATTGGCCAAAGTCCAAGATGGCCACTGGCCAAATTGGCCGATAGGGTTCGTTTGAACAAACTTGAATCTCTATCTCTATACTCTAAGGATGCTTCCTGCCACATATAATTCAAATCAGCCCAGTGGTTCTTGAGAAGTCGTTTAAAGAACAAGTTGATGGACGATGCCATGGCCATCCTGGCCAGGTGGACTAATAATGGTCTTGATGCATTGTTACCGCATAGTAATTTTATATATATGACGCACATTTGTTATTATTTTTCTGTTAACTAGGATACATACACCAATTTCCAGGCATGAAAAATTATCCTATGATACAATCCAATTGGAAAAGATTTAGAACAATCTTATATGTATGTCTAGCTAGTTTGGTCATATCAGATAACACACTGATGGCACAAGACCTACACTATTCAAATCGAATGCCCTTTCATTCACTGCCTCATTGAGAATTAAGAATTATTGTTTGTGTCAATTACTGACACGGCTTATTTCACACAAGACACTACACTACTGAGCTTACTTTTATTTTGCACACAATCCAGCATAGAATGACGGGAGCTCGGTCTATGATGGCCGTCATTCGAACAAACAACTGAAAATAGAAAGCATACATTTAACCACATCAAAGAAAACTAGACCTGAGGAATTAAATGTCTCACCTGTACTCCTCATTGTTGATAACCATGAGAGCTCAGTGACCTCGACTTTTGACCATGTGTCATTACGCTGGTTCCTAACAGCATAGGTAATCGTGTATGGTTCCCAAGTTTTATTACAATATGAAATATAAGCCAAGGTTTGTAAAATGCAAAAGCGTAACATTGAAACAACAGTGTTTTGTACATTGACATTTGATTTTGTGCCATCACGCACATTCCTAATAGTCATTCCAGTGATAAATATTCAAAAATAGTCTTCTCTTGGTCTGGAAATGGACATTTATTAAGCCCACTGCAATAGCTGTTTATGGACAACTTGAATGTTAAAGGGTTAACAAGTCTTAAATTCTAGATTAAATTTCATAAACTCAAATCTAAATACCACCAAATCTAACCTACAGTGCAGCTCAGAAGTAAGGTATGTCTCAAAAAAACAGAAACATGTTAGTAAGGGCATAATTCGATTGAAAGACAATTGCTGTCTTGGGCAACAAAATCGTTCAATCCAGATGGAGGACAAAAAATTCGACAGTACAACTTATTTCAGTATTTTATACTCTGCTATATTGGGCATAATTATAATTAAACAAGAGAAGATAACACTTGCAAATAATACAAAACTAACAATGAGTTATGCCCCTTGGAATAATCCGTTACTTAACACTAATTCATTTCAGCCAAAAACGGCTTCTGCAGTGGTGTTGAGAAATGTCCATTTGCAGACCAAGAAGACTATTTTTGAAAATTTACCACTGGAATATCTGGCTCGATAACCGAGCCATTCATTCCAGCGATAAATTTTCAAAAAATAGTCTTCTCTTGGTCTGCAAAGGGACATTTTCTATGAGAAAATTGAAATTTTCTTCAACAAATTTGAGAGTTAAAAGTAGACTTATAAAATGCCATTATATAGGCACACACCCTCCATGACAGGAAAGCTGGTCGCTATCAGATACTATCATCAATAAGTTAAACACTTAGAAACCACGACTGGATACGAAAATGAGGAAACGTTAAGTATTTTATTGAAAATTAAATTAATTTAAAACTTTTTAATAGCGTGCATGTATTATTTACGTGATCATTGAGATAGGGCAACCTTTAATCTGTACCGGCCAACAAAGCAAAGGGTGGCAGCAAATTTTTTTAACTCAGCGCCTGGATTTCTGACAGGACTTATTTTTTCAATCAGTGGTCCCAGCATCCCTCCTCCCCCACCCTGTCTCCACTATCAGGCTACTCCACCACAAATGATAGCACTTAAAACGCTTGTATGTAGACAACTCACATGTGAATCTACTGATGTCATCTACATCTGGCCCTATGTACTTGAATGCTGGTTTCCTGCCTCTGACCTCTGTAACATGAACCTTACGAATCAATCCCAGGCTCGTCAGTACATTGGCGATATCATACAGGCGGCGGATCTTTGCTGTTTAAAAATTAATCAAACAATCAATGAAGTATAAAGTGAGCGATTCTTAACCATTTCATGCCAAAGCCAGCCGAAACTAGCCTCTGCAGTGGTCTCGAGCAGTGGTCAGCAATGTCTTCCAATCAAAATATGTTCAAAATATTCCTCAGCATGTTCTATCTTCCTTTGGAAGCATGTGAAGTTATTTCTGAGCTGTACTGTGACCATCTTATCCGAAATCATTAGTCAGTAAATTAGCTTTGAGATATTATTTGTAAGAATATTCTAAGTATCTTCGCCAGTAAATTAACCTATTTTGGGACTTTATTAGTCAAATGTGAAAGGGATACTAATCTTGTCTCAAATATTGTATTGTACTGATAGATTATATTACATAGCTTCGTTATACTATATAGCTTCGATATCGTTCATTTCCTGACTACATGTAAGGCAGCAACACCTTGCAGTCAAATTAATTTCAACTATTAACAACTTACAATGTACATGTATGGTTGCATGAGGTTAACTCTCTTAGCCCGTAAATTAGCCTATTTTGGGATTTTATTAGCCATCCATGATAATGGAGAGCTTCAGTTTTAGCTATGCCCTGCCCATCTCTAGCTAAGCGCTAACCAGGCTTTGCCCATGTTGGAATCGGTCAATCCCTGAACTCCCTGACTATCGATTTCTAGAAAACTATAAAGGTAAGCTGTGAATATTTTGAAACCAATTTGACTCGGTGGTGTTGCTGCATATGGCAGCAACAGTGCCCAGTAAAATTAGTTTCAAAATATTCAACAGCATGTTTATTAAATAGCAGACATAGAATTCGTACAACAACGCTTACTTAGTCAGTCACCAATTAAGAGTTCTTGACGAACTTAGCTATGTCATTCATGATGTAATTGATTATGACCTCATCCTATACCTCATGTAGTTGAGTATGACATCATATGATTGATGGATAAACTGGAATTCTCCATTACTCTCAAATATGAATTGGTGAATGAGTAGGTTGTCCTTGCACGCCATTGGGCCTAAAACAAACTCTTTTCGACTAGCATGTAAATTTAACAAGCTAATAATAACAACCAGGTCACACGATCAATATTTAGAAAAGAATTCTGACATAATGGTTGAACTATTCACAGTCTGTTTGAAGACGCACATTCGTATTCTCGCGAGATCTCATACTCCAGCGCGAGAGAGCAAGACAAGCGAAAAACTTCCTTGTATGAAGCTCTGATCAGATATAAAGTACAGTACTCAGTCACCATCACGCAATAATAATATATAGTAATTTCCCTGAGTTCTGAGTCTAAACCCCGGGCCGTGAGTCACAGATGAGTCCTCTCTCTAAATACTGTTAAATTCCTAATATCACACGAGTTGTATTTTTTCACGACATGAAATCACAAATTGTATACTAATTTTGATGTAATAAACGATGGTTACTACAGGATACCTAATATGTAGGTGCTCCCAGACATGACAAATAGGCACACTCCTGCAACGAAGAGCATGTGGTAAATTACGCATATGTGTAAGGTGTCAAGAATTTGTACCGGAAAATAGTGTCCTATTTTTGTGTTATTGATGACATTTTTTATAGCGTTTTAGAAAAATTCCACTTTTTTTTTACATACCTATATAAATAGAAGTCATCCATAAAACCGATATGAAAGGTGATATCGAGACCGATATGACAGTAAGCCAAACCACGCAGCTCTACTCCGAGGTGGTGAGGGTGTTGGTGCATAATGTCAATGTTGGCAAAAGCGTGGTGATTTACAATGCCATGCCAGCACATTCTATTATGATGATTACTGGATTCTGCGGCTGTAGTAGTAGAAACATCCTACAGCTGCAATCAGTCCTTCACGTTTGCCCACTGTGTCTTGTCCACAGCTAAAATCTTTAGCTTCCACAGGTCCATTCTAGTATATAACATGCTATTGACTAATTGCTAGGCACTGTACTTACTTTTGAATTTAGACGTTTCTGCTTTGTCAATGTTGAGTTCTCCGATTAGAATCTTAGCTGCCAAATCCAGATTAACGGTACCCGGCTGTGAAATGAACCAGTTACAGGACAGCTCAGTAATAGGGTTACATGTTTCCAAAATGAAAATAGAAATATCTTAGTTAACTCTTTAACACTCATATCAGCCAAAAACGGCTTCTGCAGTGGTCATGAGAAACTATTTTTGAAAATTTACCACTGGAATGACTGACTCGATAACCAAGCCAGTCATTCCAGTGATAAATTTTCAAATAGTTTTCTCTTCATCTGCCAATGGATATTTTCTAGGGAAAATTTGAAATTTTATTGAACAAATTCAAGGGTTAGAGAGTACAATTCAGAACACAAATGTCCTGTTGATCTTAATTTGATTGGAAGGCATTAATCAAATTAAGCTCAAAATATTCACCAGAATTTAAGTTATTTCTCAGCTGTACTGACAATAGATGCATGGTTATAGTAACAGACTTTATGTCAATCATCATCAATGATAGATCTACTGTAAGTTAAACCTGTAATACTCAAATTTGGTCAAGAAAATTTCCCGTGATAAATTTAAAAAAAGATAGTCTCCTCTTGGTCTGTAAATCGACATTTCTCAACCGCACTGCAGAGGTTGTTTTGGTTGGTTTGAGTATTAACCTGTTTACTGACAATTCCTTGATAAAGAAAATTTTTTCCGATACATAACATATTATGTTTATTATTTTGAACTTAATATTACTGGAAGCCATCGCTGCCTGAGACTTTCTAGTCATATTAATTTCAAAATATTCAACAGCTTTCCTGAATTATTGTTTTGAAATTGAAAGGGTTAATGGATTAATACTAAGCCACTGGGGCAAAAACATGCTGAAGATTTTCATTCAAAACAATTCGACCAGTTGCCAATGACAACGTAAAATTATTTTCACCTACGACTGTCTGTCAGTTAGGTATTTGGAGTCGCAACATAGCCGGCTTCGTGAGAAATGTATAAAATGTGACATACTTATAGTTTGTAAACCTTTCTGTGTTTGAAATTCCATGACTTTCCTGACCAAAATTAACAAATTCCATGACCTCCAAGAATTAATATCTAGATTTGTAGAGGCGTGGTGGCTGAGTGGTTAGGAACTTGAGCTCGTAACTCCAGGTTCGCAAGTTCGCTTCCTGGCCGGTCTGCTACGTTGTGTCCTTGAGCAAGTCACTTAACTCTGCGTTGCTCCAGTCAACCTAGCTGTAAATAGGTACCTGTGATGGCATAGCTCTCTGTGCGCCGTATGTGTCAAATGAACAGGGGATCAGATGTACAGCGCTTAGAGCATGCAATCGCATGAAGTTCAGCGCAATATAAATGCACTATTATTCATTCATTTGTCTGATAATGTAGCTCCAAAAATAAGATCTGGGTTATTCTGCAAAATGTCAAGTGTTTTGATAAGCTGTTGCCGTAATTGTTATTGCATTAGACATGATTTATGCTAACAAATTTATTTTTATTTTACATGATTACCATTTTCCATGACCTATGATAAAATAAACGAAATCTAGGATTTCTTTTTTCACGAGAGAGTTGATACTTACCTCCCTAATACTTTTGATATTGCTAAATATTGGCTTTCACTCAATAAACACTCAGATTTAAAACAGTTAGGTGCCCCTACTGGGCAGGGAGTCAGAGCGTAGTCTGGCGGATGCCAGCCCCACCACCGCGCATGCGCAGACTAGCACTTCCTCTGACTAGATTATTGGCTGACACACATGCAACTATTAAGAGCCTGAAGACCGAGCCTCTGTGGGGTGGAGAGGCCGGGTCCGTATCTAGGGAGGTAAGTATCAACTCTCTCGTGAAAAAAGAAATCCTAGATTTCGTTTATTTCACTTCAAGAGTATACTTACCTCCCTAATACTTTTGATATTGCCAGAATTCGAAAGTGAATCTGGCGGGAGGGAGGCGAGGTCAAAAGACCAGCTCATCCCTATACGCTTTTCTGCGTTTAAGGCACTTAAACTTCTGAAACTGTAAGAAAAAACAGTCAGGATTTGACTAACCATCGGATAACACCACCGATGTCTGAGAGATGACCGAATGTCATATGCGCTCCCCCCCCCCTCCTTCCTGGGAGGAAGAGTCGACTGACCTCAATGTCCTATACGCTCTCTACGTACAAGTGCCATGTACTACAGGACAGAGACGAAAAAGCTCCATTTTCGTAACTCTCAACAATGAACCACACAAATACACAAACCATCACCATATTAATAACGGGTAATCGTGACAATACAATCAACAACGGACAACACATGAACAAGACTGACCTTGTTGAAAATGGCTGCTGACATCATCTTCCCATCGGTAAAGACTGATGCAGGCCCAAAAAAGTGGGTGTTTCCATAAATTAATTGTGATATATATAAGTAATGAGGAAATCACCTCAAAAAATATAAACCGATTTATTTTTTCAAAACCGACAAGGCGAGAGGATTAGAGGTGTCACGGAGATAATGGTCTGTAAAACTTGACTCACAGTGCCACTGAGCCACCGACATAATATCATCCACAGGGACCCCATTAAATAGGGCCGTGGATGTCACTACGCCGCGGACACTGTGAGCCTTGGCCACGTCAACCTGCTTCCCGGTGGCGGATTTATGGCAAAACTGAATGCATTCCACAATCCACCTGGAAATGGTGTCCTTAGAAGCCCTCCCATGGGGTTCAATATATGACAACCATAACGCTGACTGGTCGGTGCGCCATGCCGCCGTACGTTGTTTGTACCGGCGCAGCGCCCGGACGGGACACCATGCTTTAGAATTAGGATCATATCTAGTTAAAGCAGGCAAAATAATAGGTTGACCTGGATATTTCAACGACTGATTTTTAGCCAAGAAATTAATCCTAGGTAGCAGCTTAAGGCCTTCCCCTGAAACCACAAAACGGTCATCCTCGGCTGATAAGGCATGAATCTCACTCCTACGCCTAGCCGAGGCCGCAGCAATTAAAAACACAGTCTTCAGTGTTAATAGTTTCATAGAAATGGAACTAAGTGGTTCAAAAGGCTTATCACCTAGTACTTGAAGCACTAGCGATAAACTCCAAGACGGAATCACAGGTGGATTCCTTGGTCTTAGATTGCCCATGCCTTTAATTAATACATTCAATGTATTTACTTCATCACTTCCCCTCTTAGCCAAGCAAGGAATAACAGACATTAATGCTGACTTATAACCAGCAATAGAGTTAGGCTTGAGGCTATAGGCATCATAGAGGTGACAGAGGAAATCAGCTACTACTTGAATAGACGAATCCATTGGATCAATACATCTTTTTGAGCACCATTCTGCAAATCTGTTGATTTTATAATTATATGCTCTGGAGGTTGACCCCCTCCTGGCTTTGGCCATAAACATGGCTGCTTGCTCAGAAAAGCCCTCCTTAATTCTAGATTCCTTGACAACATCCACGCAGTCAATCTGAACATTGACGGATTGTTGTGAAGGGCCTTGCCCTGGAAGATAATATCGTCCATCAGAGGCAGAGGAACCGGATTGCAGACCAGAAGGTCCAGCAGATCCGTATACCATGATCGGCTTGGCCAATCCGGGGCGATCAGAAGCACTTGGCATTCCTCTTGTCTGATTTTCTGAAGAATTTTTGGAATCAGGATTGCTGGAGGGAATGCGTATGCATACATTCTCCCCCAGCTGATAGCTAAAGCATCTGTTGCGAAAGCGCTTGGATCCGGAATCGGAGAGACGTACGTCGTCATCTTCGCATTCTTCCTCGTTGCGAACAAATCGATGTTGGGTTTCCCCCAATGGTCGAACAGACGATCCGCCACACATTGATTTAGTTGCCATTCCGTGGGTAAAACACTCATCCTTCGGCTCAATGAGTCTGCTAGCAGGTTTAACCTTCCCGGAATATGAACTGCTTTCAAGGTAATCTGGTGATCCAGACACCAACAAAGCAGTTTCCATGTCATCATACAGAGACTGGGCGACTTCGTTCCGCCCTGGCGGTTTATGTAAGTCACAACTGTTGAGTTGTCTGAACGAATAAGAACAATCTTGCCCTGAACTTTCTGTAAGAAATGTTCCAGGCCCAGGACTACTGCTCTTAGCTCCAGTAGATTTATATGTTCCTGTGACTGTTCCAGATTCCAAAGCCCTGATATCGTGGATTCTTCCAGGCAAGCTCCCCAGCCCTCCATCGATGCATCTGTATACACAGTCACCTGAGGGTGGGGAGGGGTTGGCAAAACCCCCGGCAAGAGATTCTCTGTATTCAACCACCATTGCAGGTGGTGAATCAGAGGCGCCAACACTGACACATTCGAGTCCAGCGAACCTGTACTCTGGGTCCATTGTGTCATGAGAAACAACTGGATCGGCCGCCTGTGTAAGGCGGCCTGATGAATGACTGGTTCCAACGAAACCATCAACCCCAGCATTCTCAAGTAAACCCGTGCCAGGACATGACGACTGTCGCACACTGACTGAATCAACGAGATGAGTATTTGAACCCTCTCCTGAGTAGGATAAACATATCCTGTCTCCAGATCGAAGAACATCCCCAGGTAAACAAACTTCTGGGATGGAGTCAGCTCTGATTTTGGGAAATTGATCATCCAGCCCAAGTCCGTGAGAATTTTCAAAACAATCTCCAGATTGGCGGACAAACTTTCCCGGGTGTGCGCTTTCAACAGCCAGTCGTCTATGTACGTGTGGACTGCTATGCTTCTCCTGCGGAGGTATGCTGTGATCGCAAGAACCACACGGGTGAAAACCCGAGGAGCCGTGGAAATTCCGAAGGGCAACACCCTGAATTCCCACTGTCTGCCCTGGAACGCAAATCTCAGGAAGCGACAGAAACTCCTGTGGATGGGGATGTGGAAATAAGCGTCCTTCAAATCTATCGACGCCGTCCACATCCCCCTCTCCAACCCCGCCAACACCGAGCGCACCGTTTCCATCTTGAAACTGGGCGTCTCGATGAACTTGTTCAATGGCTTGAGGTTGAGAATCGGTCTCCACCCACCGGTGCGTTTTGTTACCAAGAACAGGGTTGAATAGAAGCCCGGACACCTTTGTGCCGGCTGAATAGCTCCTTTTTGTACGAGGGAATTTATCTCCTCCTCGATACACAACCTTTGATCTGGATCTCTCGGAATGGGAGTCCAGATTGGCACCAGAGACAGTCGCGACGGCGGGCCTGTCATCCACTCTGGATGATACCCCACGGAAAGCCATCGCAAGACTAAACGGTCCTGAGTTAACCGTTCCCACTCTTGCATGTGGTCGGCTAGCCGGCCTCCCACCGGTCCACCTAGGGACCGCGGTGGACACAAGGCATGCAAGAGCGGCACTGTCTCCGTCGCCATACACACCGGCGTGGTCCTTACCGCGGTAAGCGCCCTGTCAGGAACGATAACCACGCCCAGATCCTCGCGCGACCCGCCCCGCCCCGCGCGCACCTCGGTGCACGGGCGGCTGCCTGGCTGACGGCGGCTGAGGAGCCTGCGCCCCCCTCACTGCTGGCCGAATCGCACGCGGCCGAGGCCGGCGCTGCGACGGCGGCTGGCCTCTGACTTGGCCAGCACCACCTCGAGCCTGCAGGGGACGATACGCAGGGGCCGCGGCGCGAACGTTAGCACGACGCAGCACCTCAAACTGTTCGCGCAGCGCCCTCTGGTTATTCACCAGGGTGACCGTCTCCTGGAGGTGGCGACATCCCTCACCTCCAAAAAGACCAGGACCCGTCATAGGCGTACGGAGTAGCCTATTATACAGGTCCTGAGACGGGCACAGATTGTCCAGGGCAAATGTGCGTCTTGCCCGGACACTCCTGGTCACCGCCCGCGTCATACAGTCCAGCGCCAGGTTAATACCATCCTGGATGGTACGCTGGACCGCGAGCGGGCCAGGCTGGCGCGATGCGGATGCCGTTACCACCCCCTGTAACAGCTGGGAGACGTGGGACAGAGCGGCAATCGAAGCCCTCCCACTCTCCTCCGCATCACGCAACGCGGTATTCGCCGAACGCAACGCGTTCGCGCACAAGACCCCCGCGTCAGAACGGGAGCCTGGCCGCGTATCCTCACCCAAAGCCGCGCGGTCATCCACGCTGGGCTTGGGTACCACACCGTACCGCTGGTAGTCCAGGGGCACGATGCGACAACGCCTGGCCACCTCGCGAGGGGCCTTCGCGAGACGTCCACTCGTGTTAATGGACGACTCCGCCGCCTTGAACATGTCAACGACATGCTCCGCCTGCGGCAGAGAAGGCATAGCGTTAGCAGTTGGTTTCCCAGCTAACCACGGCGTGTGAACACGGTGGCTAGCCGACTGCTCCACGGGCAGATCAGGCCTAACGCTCACCAACCACTGGCAAGCGTCATACCAATCCTCCTCCGTGGCTAACTGCGAGCGCTCTACAAGACGGGGTCCTTCGTCTTCCTCCTGAGCGCAAGCAGTAGAGCTTGACGGCGGGTACGCTGATACACCTGGCAAGCCAGGGAAAACATGCGGGCCTGACAGCACCGGCATGAGAATATCACTGGTTTGACCAGGAGCAGGCACCGCGGTAGAGCGCGGGGTATATATATCCCCACCACGGGCCCGGCCAGCACCAGCTACACTCTCGGCAAGCCGAGGTATGCGGTACCGCTGGCCATCAGCAGCGCCCTGGGCCACCACCTGAACCGCGGACCTTACTCCAGGGTGAGTAATACCGTGGAAAAAAGCGCCTGTATTCCCCGCGAGGGGTGCACAAACGTCTTCATCCATGTCCACGTCGTCAGACGGCGACCCTAGCAGGTAATCCTCATCACCCTGGTCAGAAAGATTAGACCCCGGGTCAGCAAAGAGAGCTAACCCGGGCTGACCAGGAACGGTGCCATAGGAGGTACTGGCCACCGCGGCGTGCGGATACCCCTGGACTGATAAGCAGCCCGCGGGTTCCAGCGACAACCGTCCACGGTCCCCTATCGGCGCGGCAATAAGCCTGCTGCCAGGGTCGTGGAACGTCCCCTCTAATGGGGCCACCTCTGAATCGTCGGACAACGGAAGCGGACTAAGGAAAATCGATCCAGAGGCGGGGATTACCTGCTCCGAAGCCGATGATGAGGACAATAAAGGATCTGGTCCAGGAAGCATGCCACGAAGCAACCCTGGAACCAAATCTTTTATTGTCCTCTTCATCTCTCCCAACATCTCGGTCCGGAAGGTCTCCATATCCACCGCGGACGAGACCTTCCCCTTACCCTTCCTACTTACAACCTCTCGTTTCCGCTTCTTCTTCTTCTCCTCCTCTACCACCTTGTCCGTCGCCTGTAAGCAGCACAAGAATTCGGACATTAACTCGCCCCCCCAGTGCTTACATATGTCACAATTAATCAATGGACCACAAGGGCTACATCGATAACACAGATGCGGCCAGAACTTTACATGCATAAAACGTCCACAGGACGCGCAACCCGGTCCCTGAAACAGGGCAAAGGACAAGGAGTATGAGCAACTAGTTAAGCTTAGAAACTCAATCCAACTCAAAGAGAAGGAAAACGATCCTAAAGATCAATATACATCAAAAACCAGCATAGCGCTTGAATTGCTAATAAATACATAGCCAGGCCGATTATGACGTCATTAATCCCGTGACAGGAAAAATTCGATCCCAACAAAACATCCAAGTGCAAGGACGAATTGTATGCTGAATGGATAAGTTGACTACACAACCATCAGATACATATAGATAACTCTTTTCTGGCAAAAATGTTAATTATCTCCCTTTGTTTGTTTACAATAATTAACATCACCACATTATCAATAACTAGATACCTGACACTTTGTATAGACAAACCATCCAACGTGACGAACCGGAAACTCCACCATCTGCACGCCTCTTAACTCTCTCCACCTCATGGGGAAGGAATTGGATCAAGAGGGCAAAGTGAGAAGACCTTTATACCAGGCCTCCAACTCACTGGACATAATTTTTAATTTGGTTAGATAACCTAACAGTGTTAGTAGGAAATGGAACCATGGTGGAGAGAAAACTAACTCTCTGCAACTGTGACGTCACAACCTAGCGTCATACAGACCTGTGGACAGAAACAGAAAGAGAAATTAGTCCTAGGTAGCACCGAGTTGACCTAAACCAACTAACTAAGGCGCTTATCACGGTAAACGCGAGTCCCGGAAACACAATACACCGGGAAGAAAACTCGCTAATTTTACTAGAAGTCACCTGATTTAAAGGTCCAACGTCCTCCTGTGGCGAAGTGTATCCTCCCGCCATCCAAATCAGGTCTTATCACTTCCAAAATAACACCAATAAAAACGTTAAAGAGCAAGAAAAGCTTATGACTCAAAAAACATGTGTGTTCTCTTTGCCAATAATCTAGCAAAGAGGAAGTGCTAGTCTGCGCATGCGCGGTGGTGGGGCTGGCATCCGCCAGACTACGCTCTGACTCCCTGCCCAGTAGGGGCACCTAACTGTTTTAAATCTGAGTGTTTATTGAGTGAAAGCCAATATTTAGCAATATCAAAAGTATTAGGGAGGTAAGTATACTCTTGAAGTGAAAAAAACATTGCTTTACCATGACTTTCCCGGCATGGAATTAAATTTGTCAAATTCCATGTCTTTCCATGAGCAGTACACACCCTGATACTATCCGTAGCTGCGATTCATTCAAGGAATTTTCAATGACTATCTCTAGCACTTACAAGGTCGCTAAAACCATATTATATGCTGAGGTGGTTCTAGCACGGGGTTGCACCCCTCCCAGTTGTTATTTTGAGTGATGCCTGTGATGAGCAGTCGGCTTACATTGTATCTATCATTTGCATATAATCATTATCTTATCATACACATGGTGAGCATTGATTATTTTGAAGTTATAATTCTGAAGCTAGAGCAGCAACAAGTTAGTGAATTTGAAGTCAAACTGAATGTATGCTTAACCCTTTAATGGTCAAGCCGGCCAAAACCTGCCTCTGCAGTGCTTCTGGGAAATGTCCATTTGCAGGCCAAGAGATGATTTTTTTTAATTTACCACGGGTAAATTTTCAAAAGTCGTCTCTTGGCCTGCAAATGGACATTTTATAATAGAAAAATTAAATTTTCTTGACCCAATTTGACCATCAAAGGGTTAATATTATTAACCTGTTACAGGTCAAGCTGGCCTCAATCAGCCTTTGCAAGGGTCTTAAGAAATGGACATTTGTAAACTAAGAGACAATTTAAAAAAGCTTACCACTGAAATGATTGGCTCAGTCGATCAGGCCAGTAATGATTTCAAAAATAGCATGAACAAGAGGCCCAAGGGCCTATGACGCTCACCCGGACCATTAGCATTTGAAGCATTCGCATTTAAATAAAAATGATTCTTTACATTAAACATGATGGAAACAATTTTCATGGCTAAAATCTACCAAATAAAATTCTGAATGGAAATTCTGGCACGTATGATCATAGGATCATTTTAGCCATTTTAGGCCAGGTATCAGAGCTAATAAATGGTTATTGCGTATTTAACCACATACATTGTAACAAAAGGGCTAAAACACATACTGCCATCCCATAAATACAGCATCACTTTTTAAAGGAACATACCTTTGAGACTAGAAATAGCATGAGGAATCTTTGGCTCATGATGCCCAAAGACTTGTCTTTCCTCATTTTGTCTGTAAATTGTAAGAAAATATAATACACTCACACACAACCTAGTAGGCACAGGTGATATTTTAGACGCTGTAAGTCTGAGTAAAATACTAATTCCCACAATGGCAATGTACGCTCTTTATTATGCTTTGCAAACAACTTGACTGAAAAGATGTTGCTAGTTTTCTGTCAATTAGTTTGCAAAACAAGCAGCGGAACTTTGCTGAGCTTCAATCAATGGCCAAATGTTCCAAGCAGGATGAAGAGAGCACATCAAGTAACTCGTTGGTCAACATTTACCTGACCTTGCAAGTTAGAATGTGTGCTGACCCTTTAATGGTCAAGCCGGCCGAAACCAGCTTCTGCAGTGGTCTTAGGGAATGTCCATTTGCAGACCAAGAGAATCCTATTTTTTTAAATTTTACCACTGGGATGCCTAGCTTGATAATTGAGCCAGTCATTCCAGTGGTAAATTTTCAAAATTTTTCAAAGTCTTCACTTCACCTGCACAGGGACATTCAATAACAAAGAAATCTCAATTTTGTTGACAAATCTGAACTATTATCGGGTTACTTTCGAGAACAGTGATGCTGAAAAACTGGGCACTGTCCTAACAGATTGTAATCACTAAGCACCTAGTTGGGCTGTACTACTCGGCCATTTCATGTCATTTGCAGCTTTATTGAGTTTTGGTTTCAATGTATGAGAGACTTCTTTGTATAGTATGTTATCCTCTTCTTAGAATAACTAATCAGCTCTTTTATTGCAGGTGCAGGGCTAGAGGCTAGAAATTAACCACGGATCCCGTGATCCGCAGGCCTTTTTCCACATACTGCTTACTTCATCAACCAGCTGGTGAAATCTTTTGAGTTTTAACCCTTTCATGATCAAGTCGGCCAAAATGTCCTCTATAGTCGTCTTGAGAAATGTCCATTTGCAGGCCAAGAAGACTATTTTTGAAAATGTACCACTGGAATGACTGGCTCGATAACAAGTCAGTTACTCCAATGGTAAATTTTCAAAAATAGCCTTCTCTTGGCCTGCAAATGGACATTAACTAAGCAAACATTTTGAGTTCCTGATGATTAAACGATTGATTATCTTAATATGTTGCAAATGATGCATTCAAAACATTTTATTTTATTTTCTGTGCAGTACTACGGTTTCTGAAGTTTCCGGTTTACTGATCCATATGGATCACCATTAAAAAATATTAACTTCTCGCTACTGGAGGATAACCAGATGCGCACGTCACTGCACGTGTAAAGTTGCTGAAATTCCAGCCCGGAGAAGAATCAGTGACGGATGAATGAAAGTATAACAACTATGTGACTAGTTAGCTCTGATGTCATAAGCAAATTGACAAGTCCATCATGAAAATTGAAAAGCATGTCACGAAAATTTACGAATATCTTTGACTAAGTTAAAATTTAATAGGCAAAATTTAGATTTTGGGAATTCAGGTTCCAAACTTCCAAATTGATTCTAACAAGTGTACAAAAGTGGGCGGGGCATAGCTAGAAATGGGTGTGGCATAGCTAGAAATGGATCACTCCATTGCACATGCACAGGCAAAGTGATTACTAGATAATAAGCTGAAAGGAACTTGTCGCTGACCTTCAATCAGATTTCTGCACATACAATTTAAGACGCCTAAAGCCAAATTTAGCAAAGATTTGGATCATTTTGAAGAATTTCTAAGCAGCAACATCTCTCATCAGATTAGTTTCAAAATACTAATCAGATTATTTCCTACATCATAAAGCTGTCATTTCTGGTCTACAAGTGTTAAAGGGTTATAAAACTTAAAACAAAATAATACCCCAGTAAAATTTACTTTAAAATATTCAACAAAATATTTGTACTTTTACTAAATTTGGAAGCTATTATATTAACAGATTAGTTGAACATGCTTACCGCTTTAATAACCAAAATTTGACAAGGAAAAGTACATTTTTTCTTTCGTGTGTCTATTTACAGATCAAGACTATTTTAGAAAATTTACCACTGAAATGTCTTGCTCGATTCTCGAGCCAGTCATTCCAGTTGTAAATTTTCCTAAAATAATCTTTTGTCTGGGTAATTTACTACAGAAGCCAGTTTTGCTCGTATTAATCATTAATTTATTTATTAAACTTCTTCATTAACCATTAAGCGCTTAAACTGTGGGTCATCCCGTGCTGCGCTAGTACAAGTATTACTTAACAACAAAATTATGATTTACAAACAACAATATGTGGATTTCTTACTATTAATACTGTCATATGGCTGTGTGTCTTGAGCATGTTCATCCTCTGCTTGGTGACCCATGTTCACTTCACGGCCAGCATCAGTGCGTTTCACGTTATCAATCTTTTTATCAAATCCTTCAACCAGAGCAAGTGCCTGAATAAAAAGATATACAGATTAGAGACACAATTTATATACATGAAGAAGAGAGCCAGGACTCTGTGGTGGCCACCCGGCACATCAGTATCTGTAACATAAATGAATGTGTCTGATTCATGTAAAGTAGTTTATATTCGAATGGGAATGTTGTAATCTGTTAATATAACACTAAATTGGCGATACATTTCAAATTCTTTTTAAATTTTAACAATGCAATGAATCCATAAACAGGCTTAGAAAATATCCAGATTTCGAAAAAATCAAAATCTGATTTTTTCGATTTAATTGGATTTTATTTTTAATGATTTTTTACTTCTATAACAAAATCATTAATTTTTTACATGCACTCATGTTCTGAACTCAATAGAATCTAATCTCTTGGCGCTATAAACAAAGTTGACCTTATTTATACCATTATTCTATTAAAATGTATTATGACAATAAGCATCCCGGAATTTGTTCTTGTTGTTCTTAGACATTTTTGAATTTGTTATCACATTTTAAAATAACTGCTGTTCTACTGGATGGGTCATGACCAAACATCAAATAAACACGCCTACACTACCATAACCATAGTTTGTCTACCCTTGATGGGATAAATTTTAATCATCTTAATATTTTGTGGATGCAATTTTCCAGGCTGTATAACTCTGGATATGGTATAAAATATTTTTAAAACAATTTAACTGAATTTAATCGGCAATTACTGTCAGTTAGTTTAGTTTCAAAATATTCGGCTGGTCTAGAGTTATTATTGTCAATTGAAATTATTGTCTAGTGGCTGGCAGCAAACAAAGGCAAGTCATTTAAAAATAATGTCAACACAACTGTTATAATTATATTATTGCACTGTTTATCTGTCAAATAACAACTAAGGAGTTTCCACTAACTGTAGTAGTGTATTGATAGAAATAAAGCTTCTTAGTTCTTATATTAGCATAATATTGTATAACCATGGCTACTAACTATCTGAAACAATAGCTACAATAACTTAACAAACAAAAAAAATCTTTTTAAATTCTATAGTGCAAATGAGCGGAGATGCAGAGGAAACAATCGAAAAAATCAAAAAGCTGATTTTTTTTCAGGTTGATTTAATCGATTTGATTACATCAAAACAATCCTGTCCATAATACTTGTATACATTAATTATTGCTGCAACAAAACTTATCGACTGTAATGAAGTTTATCGTCCACAATATCTGCAAACTGACCCTGAAAATTAACCCTTTAACCCTCATATCAGCCAAAAACGCCTGCAGTGGTCTTGAGAAATGTCCATTTGCAGACCAAGAGAAGACTATTTTTGAAAATTTACCACTGGAATGATTGGCTCGATAACCAAGCCAGTCATTCCAGTGGTAAATTTTCAAAAGTAGTCTTCTCTTGGTCTGCAAATTTACATTTTCTATGAGAAAATTAAATTTTTGTGACCAAATTCGAGGGTTAAAGGGTTAACATTTAAAACTGACAAATTATGTAAATGTCAAATTGTGCAAATTATGCTAAATGATCATAATATATATAATCAAGTATCAAGTAGAACACTGGCTAATGGATGTTGATATAATGGAGTGCAACGTGCTTCCTATATATGTGCAAGTCTTTGCTACCTGTCTCGCTGGAGTGCTGGTTATTGTTCTTGTTGGTCTCAACACATTTTGACTAACTTTGCTTCTACTGGAGGGATATTCTCCAAACTTGGAGTTTGCCTGTGGGGGGGGGGGGGGGGGTCCCAAAGATATATACATGTAAATTTTGGGGTCAAAAGACTGAAGGGATCCTTTCCAAACGAGCGAGGAAGCTTGCCCGCAGCGTCTCAAAGACATATTTATGTCAATTTTGGGGTCAAAATCTAATATGCAACAGCTCTTGTGAATTGCCATTTTTCAATAAGGTGGGTTGTATAGATGGGATCTTCGCCAAACTTGGGTAGAAGCTTACCTGTATCATCTAAAAAATGCATGCCAATGTTGGAGTCAAAATCTAAAATGCAACAGCATTCAGCAACATTGTTGTCAAAACAGACATTTAATGATTTTCACTAATGCTGGCTCTACTGGAGGGATCGTCTCCAAAGCTGGATGGGAGCTGACTCCACGGGTCCTGAAGACGCAGGCCAATGCTGTGGTCAAAAAGTTACCATGCAACAGCAACAGCTTTCAGCAACACAGTTTTCATTATCGACACTCTTGACCTCACGGCGGCCCGATTGGACAAGGCATGTCAGCAAACTGATGGATCCTCCCCGAAGGCATACTCTGCATGGACACACTTGAAACTATGGCCCGGACAAAAATTCTCTGTAATGGTCAGTGAACCATGAAAAGTAGGCAGTGAACCGTGAAAAGTAGGTCATGCTGCCCTAC